>JARFXV010000690.1:0-577500 GCA_031761425.1 Cosmopolites sordidus
TTGTTTTTATTTTTTTTGTTGGTATTCATCTATCACCCAAATTTCGTTTTGGCCAAATTTATTACATTTTACGTAAATTGATATAATTTTCTCTTCACTTCCTTCACTTCACAATTCAATTCTTCGCATATTCAGTATATACATATATATATATATATATATATATATATATATATATATATATATATATATATATATATATATATATACATATATACATATATATACATATATATACATATATATATATACATATATATACATATATATATATATATATATATATATATATATATATATATATATATATATATATATATATATATATATATATATATATATACATATATACATATATATATACATATATATATACATATATATATGTATATATATATATATATATATATATATATATATATATATATATATATATATATATATATATATATATATATATATATTTCGATCTCTGATAGACAGCTGGACGAAGATAGACCACTGGTGAACAAGATCAAGAGGAGAAGAGATATATATTCATATACATACATACAGCGTGGTTTAAAGAGTTATTCATTTTTGGGTGCACTGTAGAACATTTGGTAGGAGGGGTAGAAAGGTGGGGTCGGTCATATGATAATTTGGCTCAGGGAAATTGTAATCATTGGTTACCATGGAATGCCCATAGTATTACCGCAACAACAATTCCGCCGCTATTTCCACCACGATGACTATGTCAGTAATCGATATTGTCGCTACTGTTGTAGATAAAACCCTAAAAAAATCATGAAGACCCTCTGCGCAGCCCAAGGGTCACAGTTTAGGCTGCAATGTCTGAATAATCATCAAGGCCGCACAGTAACGCAAATTCTCAGCGTTATTTCGACAAAGCTTCTTAAAACTTTTTTCACTCCTGCTTTTCACGAATTTGAAAGATACACTTATGACATTTGGTTACAAAAGGATGGAGCCACCTGTCACACTTGCAATCTCTCTTTGCCTGTTGTGCAGGCGGAAAATTGATTTCTCGAAGAGAAGACATTCAGTGCACCAATAAAAATATATATAGTGATCAACATTTACTTCTAGTTAATAAATAATAATTCATAATATCACATCATTATTTTAAATACTGCTATAATATTATATCGAATCTTAAACAGATCAGTGACTTGTTTATTCTCTTTGCTAATGAGTTTGAGTTTTGTAAAACTTATTACTTTTTTTCAGTTTAAAACATATTGACGGCTCAATTAACCATCAATCCATCAATATTTTACTTATGATGATCGGACGTTGACTAATCGCAATTGATTAACAAACAATGGTTCAGAAAAAACATACCGGTATTTTCCTTGTATGTAAATTGTGAATTAATCACCGTAAAACTGCCATTGGAATTCCAGCATAAAAGTAAATTCTGCATATATGACACTTATAGTTTCTTTTATTAGCGCCTGTTGATATCTCCATCTCAATTTATATTTTATTGGTTTAAATGGAAAGCAATGAAATAAATAAATGTTATGTAATTTTTTTCAAGAAACTACGACTACTACGTTTTTGATAGTTTTATTTTTAGTAGCTTTCAGAAATAGCAATATTTTTGATTAAATATAAATATTTAATGCTACCAAATCAGGTGGATGTGGTTTAGCGAGTTATCAAAATAGTGTGAAATCTGACAATGTCATTGTGAAAGGGTCCAAATAGTTTTTTAGTCTCAATAATTAAGAAGTCATCAGTCTAAGTTGATAGCTTCTGTTTTTTAAGTTCTTCTTATCGTGCCATCTTCAAACGAAGGAAGTATTATTTTCAGTTTATTTAATGCTTGGTCTAAATAAACCGTTCAATATACAGCTGAACCATTCTCTCCAATTTCGCAGCAATGACATTCTTCGCCTTTCTCCCTTCTATCTTTTCCTGCATAATTATTCTCAATAATTGGTAACCCTCTCATTACATGACCGGTAGTACCATATTTCAATTTGTGTGTCTTTATGGTTGCTATTAGTACTCTTTCGGTAGATATTCTACGTAAGACTTCTTCATTTGTGAGTTTCTTTACCCAAGATATTCGTAACGTTCTTCTGAATGGCCATTTTTTAAAAGTTTCGAGTCTTTTGAGCATGTATTTATTAAGGGTGGAACATTCGAATTTTCAATTATCGTTTTTATTTTTCTACATCAGAAGGAAAATTTCATCTTGTAGAATGTGTTGAGAGTTGTTTCTATTGTTGGTTTTATTTCTTCGGTGTTCTAGTTTTCAATAATATTATAACTTTTCGATGTTTTCTATAAATTACATAATCAGATCCTTAAAAAGTGATTAAAATATTTTTGTTACAGAACATTTTAGACAACATTTAGTTCAAAACGATTTTTTATATGCCCTCCATGTAATTCTTGAAACAGGCAAATAACAATCAGTCGTGTTTTTTTGTTATGATTTCACGCTCAGGTCCAATTTATATTCGTCTACAATGCGAACAAAATGTCAGCTAACAAAGACCGTGTTTTCAAACTGATTTCGGAATACGCACCAAAATATATCCAGCACAAAAGAAACAAGAATTGTGTTTTGACTAATCTACTGATAGAAAGTATTCGATGGTGGGTAGAGAAGATGTTCAATTCGTGACTTTACGTCACGATCTCGTTTTTTCGAAGCAAATGCCGAGGAGCCTTCCCTTCGCCGGTATTTTGAACAGTGTTTGAATTATATGTAGAACACTTTTTATGAAAAAATTGTATATAATTATATGAAGAAATCAGATTAAAAGTTTCTCCTATGTAACAAATAAATGTATAGTTGAAAATACTCATATTCTTTTTTTTTCAGTTTAAATTAAATAACAAATTCAAAGTGGGTAAAAGTTAAGTTAACTTATCGATATATATATATATATATATATATATATATATATATATATATATATATATATATATATATATATATATATATATATTTAGAATATTTTAATGAAATGAAATATAATAAAATTGAATTTGAACAACCTGCATCTCCTCCCAAATGAACATTTTGTGAAATGAACATGTGCATATATCCTCCAATTGAGAGGATGGGTGGGGCTCGTCCCCAGTCAGGTACCTAACAAAATGTTCATATATATTATTAGGTGCGAATAGACCCGGTTGGATCACGCAAAGCATTCTGACTCATTTTCGAGTGTTCTTTCTGATCCTCCACACCTCTTATCATCCTTTCTCCGTGGATTCTCTTTCTCTCCTCCTTCCAACTTCGCTCTCTGATGCAATTTCAACCTTCTTTTTCTTATGTCCACCGCTACCTTGGACATTCTCTTTGTGGTCTTTCTAGAATGTAGTCTGTATCCTTCCTCTGTCAGTTTTGGGCCGAGAATTTTCCTCATAATTTCTCGTTTTTCTTTTTGTGTTTTCTATGCCAGTTTTTGTGTGGAGTCTAAGTGTCTCGCTTGCGTATAGTACCTCTGGTTTGATTACTGTGTTGTAGTGTCTTATATTTGCGTGTGTGGATATGTATTTCATATTGTAGATATTATGTCTTGCCGTATGCCCTCTTTATCTTCTCTAATCGAGCCTTCTGTGCTATCTTCTCTCCTCCTGTGAGTTAGAGTATCTCGCCCAGGTATTTGAAGTAAGTGACCCTATTTATTTTGCTCTACTTCGTGTTTAAATTTTGGACATCTAATTTTGAGCAGAAGAATTCGGTTTTTTGAAAGGAAATTTTTAGGCCGACTTTCTCTGCACATTCCTTGAGGACTTCTATCTGTTTGATTGCCCTTTGGTCGTCTGCGAAGACTAGGCATGATATTTCTATGTTGTTTTTGGGTCGTCCGAGTCGTATTGGTTTCCAGTGTCCTTGATTTTTCAGTTCTTTTTGCTTTTATGATTTTGTCCAAGACCAGGTTGAAGAGGAGTGGGAATAACCCATCTCCTAAGCATACTCCGGTTTTTATCAGGAAGGGTTCGGAAATTTCTCCCATAAATTTCACTTTTGAGGTTGTGTGGGTCAGTGTCTGTCAGTCACTGTCATCGTAGTGTTTTGGGGTCGAGTCGTTGTTCTTCTAGGATGTTTAACAGAGATTATATATATATATATATATATATATATATATATATATATAGAGTACGGTGCCAAAATCCGAACAAATTAAAAATTTTTTTTATTTTAAAAGCGGAATACTCTATTTTTTTACTGAATTGAATCAGTAATGAATAACACATTTACCCAATATATCCTCCCCCTGCTTGAATAATCGTCTCCAGTTTCGGTCTGAAGCGCTCGCAGGCTCTATTTAATGCGTCACGGTCCATATCGGTGAACGCCGCTTCAATAGAGGCTCTCAATGATACGACCTTTGGATGTCTGGACTTGTTGCTGACCCTTTCAACTACGCTCCATACGTAAAAGTCCAAAGGATTTAAATCTGGGCTGGTGCGAGGCCACAATTTTTTATACCAAAACATGTCGACGTTGTTCGATAACCCATTTTGAACCAAATAACTTGTGTGGGCTGGCGCACAGTCCTGGAAAACATACTGCTTTTCAGGCGATACAGTTTCCATCCACGATTTCACTACATTTGTCACAACACGCAAATGCCCTGGATACTCAAAACTCAGCTTCTGAGGTCGTTCAATGATGTCGGGCATCCTGACAACGCGCTCCATCACGTGGGTTTCCCTTGTCATTGTTGCAAAACCTTTGTTGGACTCCGACTCATTATACTTCGCGACGACATAATACACAGTGGATCTCGGATACCCGAATGATTTCTGTCGCGAGCACCCAGTAACATCTCAATAATCATAGCGTATCGGTTATACTCCGCACTTCAAACAACATTTTTCAACAGCTTTCAACATTGCGACTATTTCGAGGTTCTTTAGTACCTGCATATATATAATACTACTATAATGCTAGTATGGTCTGGAGATCGGCGAAATCAATACGTTGCAGACATATATGCGTCTGTTTCTCTCAGTAGTACTTTGAGTTATGCGCATAGTAGCGCCGAGTAGTAGAAAAAGACAGAAGCAGACGTTTGCTGTCTCACTTACTCCGTGGCACCTCCACTTACAGATATTAGCAATATAGTAATATTATATATATGAGTGTGTCAATCTATTTGGGCGCCAATCTCGACCTCTACAAGTGGTATAGAACGGCGGGTAATTAAAATTGAGTTTTGCCCGCACTCTGTATATATATATATATATATATATATATATATATATATATATATATATATATATATATATATATATATATATATATATATATATGAAAATATTTCTGAATATGACTGAATGAAAATATTTCGAAGATCCCGGCTTCCAAAAAACTAATGCCAATAAATGAAGTTTTAGTATAAACAAATATAAACAATAAGTGAATTTTAACGACCACGGCCAATGTTATCTTGTCCCGCACCATTTCTTATGAATATACTAGACAATGACTGTTTTTTGTTTTCATTTTTTATTTGATATTGTATCTATTTATTTGTTTATAATAGTATTTATAACGCAGTCCAAGTTCCAAAAAAGTTACATGGTCCAATGTCAATTGACTACAAAGCTTGTGGAATGGTAGAAAGCATGAATAAGACTAGAAGGTTAAGCAATCCCGATTTAATTTAAATTTTATAAAACAAAATTGGAAATGTACTTGAACCAGCAGCGCGGATTTCCTTTACCAAATGATAATTCCGTTCACAAGACCTTCATCAGACCTATCACCAAACATTCTCAAATAAAACATTTGACCTGACAATTCAAACTACGATAAACGTAAAAACCGTGACCCAAGCAAAACGAAAACCAAACACAAAAACTGTTTATTGATGAGTTAACACCTGAATACGAACCATGGAATGGGTAAAGCAAGGTTACAGATAAATATTTTCATATCTCACGCTACAGGTGGCTGTTTTATTTTTCTTGCGGGGTTTGAATTCATCTAAATTTAGTACTGAAGCTGAATTAGGATGCATCACATATATTAACTCATATGATTTTGGTCTTTGAATATTTCAAGTTAGTATCATTATTTTCAATAGAAAACCTTGAAGCGCCTTAATGTACATATATATTTTTTTATTCATACCGACAATATTAATAATGCCATACCGCAAATATAAGCTTCAAATGACGTAAGCTGGTTTAAAATCATTTATAATCGGTGTGGGTTGAAATAATATGTAATCAAGATGCACAAAGGTATACAATTTTCAAGGTAACAATGCGGTATATTTTTCTCCATTTTGAATTACTCAGACAGCAACCATTATTGGTCATGATGGTATTTAATTAAATTTTATTTCCGATAAAATCACTGCTTTTTATCGTTATTTAAAATACGAGGTGTGTTGAAAAGTTTTCGACCTAATAATGAACGTAATTTGCTTAGTGTTTTATTAGTCTTCAAGGTTATTCTAGTATTTTAACATAATTTTGATGAAAGAATCAGATATCTGGCTTATAAAGGGTGACCCTAATTGAGGCCCGGATTTAAATTGGAAATAAAACTATTTTTTATATTGACTTTATTAATTTTTTTTTGAGTATATACTTCCAGATTAAAAATGAAAAATTATGTGGGACAAATGGCCACCTAAACTTCAGTTGCAAATTTAATCCGAAAATCGTCGATTGGAACTTTGCACAAGTTCTGATCAACTTCACAGAAAAAATATCGGATTTTATTTATGAAGTCGTTAGCTGTTTGTGGATTGCTGACAGATCTCGGGTTTCAGATAACTCCAAAAACTATGTCACAATTACAAGACCTTAATGTCCAATTGATACAGGAATTTCATGAAATTACCCTACCAGGAAATTGTTGTCACAATAAATCAATTATTGCCCGAGTTGTGCAACAAGTTGTGACGTCCTGCTGGAACCACATTTATGCAAGATCCATAGCGTCTAGTTTTCAGTGACATCTTCAAAAAGAAAGGCCTATCACGCTATCTGCCCAAAATCCACATCATACAGTGAATAGATTGGAGTGCATTTGCTTTTGTATTCACTCAAATACTCGACTTTTAATTATTTTTGAAACCTTGGAATTGAAAATGAACCTCCAGGCTGATGATGATTTTTCCATCAAATTGAAAGTAAAATCCAATATGCTCTAAAAACCAACTGCCAATTTGTCGTCGTTAAGATGATCAGAAATATTTTGCGTCAACTGAATTTTGTATACATGATTGAGTTGATGAATTGTTTTAACTCGATGCCCTCGAATTATCAACGATACTCACCATAATATTTTCACTAGCAGTATCCTCACAGGATCTTGTGCCATTTTCATGAGATCTTTCTTCCATTACCAATCCAGTTTTATTAGATTTTTTAATTAATTTTCAGAGATCAACTCTCTGAGATCAACTCTTATTTGATGCATTTTTTCGACCAATTTGTACCGTTTCCGCAATATTTTTACCGAATTTGCAATGTAACAATAATCACAAGCTTTTCTTTCATATAGCGTTTCATATATTTTTAATCGGGAATATATTTCACTGATGTAGCCGATACTGATGGAATTTTATTTTAAATAAACAAATTAAGATTTATTTGAAGTTCCACTATATTTAATAAGGCTATATTAAATATAGTGGAAATTTAAATATGTCTTAGTTTGTTTAGGAGGAATAATATATTATAACTGTCACATATCAGAGTTACCAATCGCGGAACAAAACAAATGATGCGAAATTTAAATCCGGCTTTCAATGTGGGCCATCATTTTTATGATATGAGGGATTGTTATAAGGCATACAATTTTGCTCCCACCATTTTCCTATAGATGGTATTAGCGGTAAGTAGTCGTCGAAATAAATACGTCATAGACATCATGCATTACCTTTGGGCATGTGGTATGCATAACCCTATAGCATCAGTAGTCGATTTGTGTTTATATCATAAAGTTATTCGCGATTAAATTAAAATGTCAGTTTATGAACCAAATTCTCGTCATTTGCGGGAAGGGTTAATTTATTTCTTTAATATGAAGAAATTTGCAGCTGAGGCTCACCGAATGCTCTCAGAGACTTATGGTGAGGCCGCTATGAGTGAAAGAACGTGTAGTAAGTGGTTTCAACGCTTCAAGGGGGATGATTTTCACGTCGAAGACCGGCATAGAGGTGGAAGAACGAAAGCTTTTGAAGATAAAGAATTAGAGGCATTACTTAATGAAGACTCGTGTCAGAGTCAAGATCATTGGGAGTGACTCAACAAGCAATTTCAAAATGCCTTAAAGACCTAAGAATGATCCAGAAGCAAGGATATTGGGTGCGAGAGATGTTGAACGCGTTTTATTTGCTTGTGAACAGTTGCTTGAAAAGTAAAAACGGAAGGGATTTCTGCATCGCATTGTGAATGGGGGCTAAAAATGGCTTTATTACGATAACCCCAAGCGTCGAAAATCACGGGGATATACCGGCCACACTTCCATGCCGACGGTCAAACCAAATATTCACGGCTCCAAGGTCATGCTCTGTATTTACTTAGACCAGCTCGGTGTAGTGTATTAGGAGCTGTTAAAACCGTCTGAAAGATCATCGGGGATTGTTATCGAACTCAATTAATGAGTTTGAGCCGATCATTAAAAGACAAACAGCCGCAATACAGCGAAAGACGATATAGTGAATTTGCAGCATGACAATGCTCGACCCCATGCTGCGAAAGTGGTCAAAACATACTTGGAAACGTTGAAATAGGAAGTTATAGCCCACCTGCCGTAGTCTTCAGACGTTACTCCTTCTGACTATCACCTGTTTCGATCGATGGCACACGGCCTGGCTCACCAACACTTCCGGTTTTATGAAGAAGTTAAAAATTGGATTCGTGGAACGCTTCAAAATATGACCAGTTTTGTTAACGCGGGATTTGAATGCTGCCTGAAAGATGGGAGTAAGTAGTGGCCAACGATGGACAATGTAGTTAGACATAAATGTATAACCAGCTTTTACAGTAAAGCCTTAAATTTTGAAAAATATGGCTGCAAATGAATTTCTTTATTAGTTTCATATACTGTGGTCTTGATTTAAGAAAGCACGTGACAAGAAGTGTATATGTTTCGTTTTAAAATTTTTCCACAATGAAGGTGATCATCTTGGGTTGTCCGAAAAGTCCGTAGGAATCTTCCATTAATTACTCTTTTAACGCTTCGAAACAAAAATCTGCATGGGATTGGTAAAGTTTATTTACAAATTATTAATTCATGTGGTATTTACAATGTTTACTTTCAGATTCGCTTTGATTTGCCTTCAGTTAGTAAAGTTGAAATAAATTGAAAATATCGGTCGATAACTTACATTTACATCACATGCTTCTTTTGTTTCAAAAATGGCAAGACCGCTATTGAAACATAAAAAATATGATTTATGCCATTTAGATCCGGAAGACCTGTATCATTCTGGTCGGCCTTAAAGCACTGATATCGATGAAATAAAAGCCATAATAGCCAAAACTCCACCCACCACGATCTGTGATATAGGAGATAGCACCCTGATCAAAAAGTTCCCTGAATTTATTCAGAAAATACAAAATACAAGTTTATTCATGAAAATTGATATTATCCCTTCAAAGTACTCTCCATGGACTGTAACGCACTTATGCCATCGCTCAATCCAGTCTTCGAAACATTTTTTATACTCTGTGTAGGGTATGGCCTTAATGGTCTTTCAGTTGATTGAACAGAAAGAAGTCGCAGGGAGCCAAAACAGGTGAATTCGGTGGCTGTTGGATGGTATTCATTCCGTTCATACACAACACCATTGTAGTTCGTGAAAACCGAGAGCATCGCCTTCTTTTTCGATTGAAAACAACGCGGTTTTTTCGGTCTTGTTTCATTGGGTGCGCGCCATTCACTCGTCTGATGTCTAGATTGCGCGTCGTACTCATAACCCACGTCTCGTCCCCAGTAATAATGCATCTGAGATAAATGTTGGATCGGATTCTGTCTTGGAAAGCATGTATTTTGCGATATCAACGTGATCCCCTTTTGCGTGAAATTCAGGTCTTTCGGCACCAACTTTGCTCTAACACGGCGGAAATCCAAATCATTAACTAAAATGTCTTGAACGGATTCATAGGCAATGTTTAAGTCCACTGCTAGCTCTCTGGTAGTTTAGTTTAAAAAACAGAATCTAATTGGATGGCTGAGAGCGGCACACGATGGTCATTCCGGGAACTTTTTGATCAAGGTAGTAAGTAAAATATTGGAAATTGACTGTTTTTAACCTTCTGGAAAAAAATGGGTACATCTGCCGATGCGATGTGTGAGCCCCTAGCGAATTTAATGAATGAAATCTGTTAAACAGAATCTCTTCGTGCGACCTTTTGCTGAAAAAAAAATTCTAAGGCTCCATTTCTGAAACTAACAGTAACCAATAGTAATAGTGGAAGAAGAGGTGAAAAATAACCTGTTGACATTTTTTGGCAGTGAAGATGTTAATTTTTGGCATCAAGACCTACCCCTACGTTGAAAAACAGTTGTAAATAATGATAATTATGTAATTGACCAAATAAATATGTACATAAGCTATTTACGTTTATCTTTCTCTTAAAAAAATCCTACCAACTTTCCGGACAATCTGATGCAATAGGGTTATGGACGAAATAACTTTCCTAAGGACTCCGTTTACATGAATAAACTTATGTATTAATTTTCAAATAGAAAATAGCGTTTAAATTAGTATAATGAAAAAAGGATACAATACCGCATATGTCAAGTGACTTTCACTTCAATGGCATCGATTTGATTGTTTGAAGAGAGAAAAGAAATTTTCAATCACGTCCACGACGATGTTAATAATATGACCGACGAACAAAAAAAAGGAAATAGTAATTTAATAACTCATATTTTTTCTCTTTTACACGTTCTAGTTGTAATTTTCTGCTTTAAAACGATTTTTCCTGGGATAACATTGACTGAATCTCCTTAAAATGCATGAAAACATTACCAAAGTTCAATAGATTCTCGATTACAATTACCAGGAAATATTTCGTGTATAAATTTGAAGCAGATGGGGATTTTTTCCTGAATTAATGAGGTTTTTCAATAAGGAAAGTTGTGTTTTATAACTTATGGTGAGGTGATAGTTAGAAATGTTTGTCTAAAAAAATTAATAGATAAGTAAAGTATATTGACACTTTCTTCTAATGACACTGCTGAACTCTTTCAATGATTAAAAAACTTTTTTGTTTTTGGTCGTATTAGATAATTTTAATTTCACTTCGACAGTGCGACTAAGGCATTAAATCGATTTATTTTGATCATTTTCATTATACTTTTCGTTATATAATAATTAAACTGAAAAATTAGGTCAATTAAATAATTGTTTTCACTGATTTTAACAAGAATAATCACTTTCAATTGTGATTACACAAGTTATTTTTATGCTCGCTTATTTATTTAAAATGAATTTCCATCAAGTATCGGCTACCTCAGTTAAATTTAAAAAATGAAAAATTTAAAATATCCTCCAGGGTCAAAAATAAATGCATTTTACAATGTACCCAGCTCCTGACCTCATTTAGTACTGGAACCACTTTTCTTTCAAACTACTGGTAACTAATCCCGTTCATTTTATTTTCAAATTTATGAATTAGATATTAACATACAGTCAGATCGAAAAAATGAAGTAGACAATTACAAGTAGACCGTACAATTTTCAGTTTGAATTTTCCGCCGTAAGGTACCTCAGCGCTGGATCGCTTTTGTTACTCTTGTAAACAAGAAGCATGTAATCTTGAAATAGCCAAACTGTTAAAATCAAGTACTAAATATAAATTAAGAGGAGCAATCACCGAAAGCCATCTCTTTGAACTGCCTACGACCGAAATAATTTATTCGGTTTTTTCTGGTATCGGCTTCGAAAAAGTTCAAAGAATCGCTAACCTAACAAGAAAGCCATTCAAATGATCAAATTGCAAGAACCCTGACAATTCTCGGAAGAGCTTCTGACCTACAGAGAACAAAGCCAATTTCTCGCTGCAACCTGCTTTTCTGGTCGATGAAACGCAAAGCTATGAGATTTTTTTTTCTGAAACTAGCCTCAGAGAGATCATAGATCGTTGAGCACGACAGTCCACGGGTATGCACTACATTTTTTTTTTTTTGGTTCAAAATTAGGTAACGGATAATGTGGACATGTTTTGGTGACCTCCTGATAGTTCAGATTTGAATTAGATGAAGTATTATATATGGAGCGTTGTGGTAAGTGTCGGCAGTAAGTCGAGACATAACAACATGACATCTCCTTCAGACCGTCATTGAAGCCATCTGCGAATTTAGAAGAAGATGTGTTAGAAGAGAGTTGAGCCAATACTTCATGCTAAAAGGAGTTAATTATATTGAACAAATATATTTTCTAAAATTCCTATATGGACATACATAATTAGGAATTTTTGTAATTTTCGACCAATTTATTTTTATTCTCATTTTGCCCTGATTTTGGTTTAGCAAATATACAACCTGTAGTTACAATGTCTTTTTGAACTAAGCATTTACAAATAAATCTGAACTTGTGTGAATATTACCGTGTAGCATCGTTCCAGAATACCAAATTTCAGTGGTGGCTCGTGAGTATATAAATGGGAAGGAGTAGAAGAAAATAGTGCTGCTGATTTTTTTTTTGCTTTCCCCTTCCTCCTTTTTACTTTTCGTGCTATTGAAACCCTATACAGGAGGTGAACCAGGAAAATAAGTCAAAGGAAAGGAACTGAACGAAAATAAAATATAGTGTTTTGCTCTGAAAATTGTTTACTGTGATACATTCAGGAGGGGCGGTGCCCCCAACGCCCTCCCTCACGAGCCGCCACTGCCAAATTTAAATTCTCAAATGTCATTCTGGCAACTTAAGGTGCACTTATTATATGCGATGTCTTTTGAGTATCCATACCTCCTTCCAGCCTTTGTTTCTATTTAGTCATTCGTAAATGTGTATATGGAATAGGCAATCACCGCTATATACTAGTAAGTTAAACATTTGAAAGAGTTTTCTTTAATTTCCAATATAACACATTGCTGGATCGTAGTTTGAAACAAAATATTTGTGTTACGGATAAATTTCGCCCCGCACAATGTGTTATATGCGATTAACATTATCTTAAACAATATTTCAGCTTAACGACCTGACCACAAAACACAAAATCACTTATTTTTAATTTCTCGATTCGCGTTTCGCTAACCGTGTTAGCATCATCGGGAGATAGTTTAATCAAGATAAAAATTAAAAACAAATATGTTGCAGTTTTGTGGTTTTGATGTAAACCTCTTTTGGTTAGTGTTCCACACCAAATGTTCCAATATAGAAATTCTGCATGTTATAACTAGATGACATGACAAATTTGATTTTTACAGCAAAAAAGAGTAAATACAATCGAAAGAATTATTAAACACAGTACAAAATAAAAATACAATGAGTAGCAACAAATATAAATTGAAACGAAATATATCCTTTTAAATATATTCGATACAAAAACGTTTTTTAAGGTAGATTCTAATTGATTTATTTTTATTACAGAGCAATCTTCAAAAATTCCTCCTTTAACACACAATCGGTATAAACGTGACTTAATTTAACAACAACTTCACCAAATAGGATCGTAAAATTTAACAATACCATTTTAGTACCATAAAAACGATTGGGTCAAATTCCTAATTTAAAAAAGGCCCAATTTATAGTGAGCACGTACTTCGTGTTAGTGCCTCAACTTGTCACGTGGCATTATTTCACCATTTGTTTTCGTTTTCTTTACAGGGAATCCTGACAAGTGCATCGCAATACCTTTTTTCCGCCCTAGACAGTCGAGCTTACTTACGATCGGCAACTGTTTTACTTCCTTCGGCATGGCCTGAAACCTGCGCCCCTTCAGCTGTCGTAGGTGCTTCCGGAGAATCATCTGACGTAACAGGTAACTTTTTTTTAATCATACGAAAATGAAATGTTCTTAGGGTAAAATTAACAGCTAGTGATAACCAGCTAATACTAACAGCTAGTGATTCATTTAATTTTATAAATCTTCTGGTAAGAAAGTTTTCTTCAACTGTTGTAGAGTACTGAAGTACTATACATCAGACAGTAAACAAAAAAGTAAATTTTATATACTTACACAAGATCGTGGAAAGTGCATGTAAGCAACAGCGGGTCCCACGAAAAAAATTCCGATATTTTTAAATCATCAATCGCAAAATTAATCTTAAATAATCGAATAAACTAATGAACATTGTTAAAACGATTTTTAAAAAATCAAGAATCACGCCACTTATTAGTGAAGCTCGATGGGACAACGTCGCAAACCAACGGTAAAAAATGTTATTTCAACATTGCAACAAAAATTCTTTCACTGTGTGACAAGTGCGTGTATTTATGTTCCATTTAAAATCAATAATATTACATTATATTTTAAAATTACACTTTAAGAGGTAAACACTCAAACAGAAAACTGAATTCCCTTCAATCGCTGGTTAAATTTACGAAACTATTTTTTCTTACACTCTGTATATGTATATGAGGTTACTCAAAAGTGTTTTAAAAGTTATGTAATGTAATTCTAAATATTATTTAGCCTTGGAATTTTTTAAATCTAAAGTTCCATTTTCTTTTTCAGTTCTTCCATCTGGTCCTATTCATGGCAACATCTACACTCAACAATCTCTCGGTTGTGGTCAACCTGGTGATCAAATCTATCTAAACTACGAAACCTTGCAACACAAAAATCCCACTTTGCCTCGCTCTTTCGTTAAAGAATTTGCCATGTACAGATATGGAGTCTTCGAAGAACAAGGATATTTCAATGATCCCGTTTATCCGATGTGCTACTATGATGATGCCACCAAGAAAGCGAAAATTGCTGGTTGTTCCGATTTACCTATTTCGGAAAATGGTCTATGTAATGCCGATTCAACAACATATTACAATTCTACTGAGTTGGTTGATCCAAATGCGCGTTCTTCTATAATGTTTGCTGCTGAAGCTCCTTCTGTTTCCATGTTCTGCGATGATGGAAACCATGATCGCTTCGCACCAACCAAGCACAACTTGATTTGTCAAAGAAAAAGCGTTTTAGAAGTTGTTCTTCGACATCCAGATTTCTCCAGCAACAATGCTCAGAAGGATTTTAATACCAACGAAATTACTGATACAAGCCCAACCATCATCTATAAGAAACAAAACTTAACTAGATACGTATTTGTCGTTGAAAACAACAAAGATATGCTACAGAGGGAGTCCTGGAGTTACCTTCGTCTGGCTATGAGATACTGGGCATTATATGTTGTTCCAGACAACTCAGAACTTGGATTAGTCTTATCTAACTCCCATCCTGTTCAAAATTTGAAAATCCTTTCAGCTAGAACAAATTTTAATGACAAATTTGGCACAAGAAATCGAGACAAATTCTATTCGGCTTTGCCTTATACCCCAAGTGAATCTATCCAACCGGGTTGTCTTCACTGTTCATTAAAAGTAGCCATGGATATGCTGACAGACCGTACTAGAGACCATGGGCCAGCCAATAATGTAATTGTGGTTATATCACCTGGCCTGACAATCACTGATCAAATCAGAACTATTGCAAAAGAACTAAAGAATAATAAAATACGAATTGCCAGCATTAACTATCCGGATATAGTGAGGCCAAACACCTTAAGGTTTTTAGCTGAGGAAACTGATGGTGTTGACTACACAATTTTTGAAGACAAATTGAATGTAGAATCAACTATGCTTACAACTTACTTCGAACTTCACAACGTCCTCTACAACATTGTAGAAAAATTCTATTCTGGAAGTCAAGCTGATCTTCCTATTGAGGTAAATATCAATTCTAATTCTAATTGCTTTTTGTTTTAATAATAGTTTTAAAGAACATCTTAATCAGAATCTACTTGATCATTTTCAGATTCATCGACGTGAAATAACTGACAAAACAGGAAGACCACTGGTTAGCGGTACCTTTATTATGGATCCAAGCATGACAGAGCCAGCCCAATTTACCTTTTTTACACATAACACTGTTACACCCCTATTCAAGGGATTGAAACTTACTAGTCCAAATAATCATATATACGACAGCAGAACAGATAGATTTATCGATTTCAAAATGATCACTCTGAATGCCAATTTGTCTGAAAGTGGAACCTGGACTTACAACGTGGAACCATATCCAGGAAATCCTCAACCTCATTTCTTGCAAGTTATGGCAACTCCGATTTCGCCTTATGTTCCGGTGGTGCGAACTTCGTTCAGAATCCATAAATTAAACCCTGGTCTTTTGATTCTACTGGCTGAAGCTAAATACGGAGACCTGCCAATACTTGGGGCTAAGGTGGAAGTGACCTTAACAAAAATTGGAATTAACGATACCACTCCACAGAAATCAATTATCTATCTTTTGGATATCGGTTCAGGAGATCCCGATATTACAAGAGGTGACGGTATATACACCAGATATTTCAGTCCGGATGATGCTGGTCTGTACAGTTTTGAAACAATCATTACTAACAACGATAATACAGCATACACATGGAGTTCTTCAAAGCACAACGGTTAGTAGTACAAACATAATTGCTTTTAATCCGTCAATCATCATAAATGCATTACTTTTAATCCATCCTAATAGTTTCCTTTACTAAATTAATATTTTTCTTTCAGAAGACAAACCATGCTGTGGTAGTTCAATTAGAAGTAACGGCGCTCAACAGATCTCCCCATTCCAAAGAGTTTTAACCAAAGAAACACTAATGATAACCCCAGAAGATATACGCATCCAAATGGAAAGCTCACCATCTGTTGGTCGCATTGGTGACTTGAGAGTTGCAGTTTTTTCTGATGATATGAAAGCAAAACTCTCTTGGACTTCTCCAGATATGGGTGGACATAGAGTGTCAAGATACGAGATCCGATATGCATCATCCATGACCGATATTTTGGATAAATTTGAAACTGCCACCATTCTTTGGGAGACTGGTACAGGTGCTCTCTATCCAATGGATCCTGGATCTGAAACTGGATATACTTTGGATATGTCCCAAAGCAAGGAATTATTGGACAAACCATGGTACTTTGCAGTTAAATCTTATGGTACTATTGGTGCTGATTTATCTGGACCTGTATCCAATCCTGTACGTGTGTTTGTACCATCTCCGCCGCCGCCACCAACAGTAGCTCCAACATCATCACCAAATGAGCACTCCATCTGGCCCAATCACGTTAATCCAGTCGGCATTGATCCAGTAAGCCCCAGCATCTCAAAACCTATGCCTCTAGGACTAGAACTAATATTACCTGTAGTGATAGGTATTATTTTACTTGTGGTACTACTGATTGTTTATTGCTATTTCTGTGTTGTCCGAAAGAAAGCTAGCACAAACCACAAGTCAGCTAAAGAAAGTGCTATCAAAAAAGATAATTTGAGCTCAACTATTACTATAGTTCCTAATTCACCACAGAATACTTCTCCACAAAGTCCAACATATCAAAGCAATGATGTTCCTGATCCGCATCAAGTTGGAGTTCCAGTAAACAACTATGCCTACGAAGATGAAACGAAAAAGAGATACTCGCTCGTTAATCAGCAAGAACAACAACTCATTGAAGAACTCAAACAACAACACCAAATTCATCAGCAACAACGGGAAAATTTACCACCTGCTTATTCTGGACTCAGCGTTATCTCCAATAACACTATCAATCGTAATGGCCAACCATTAAGTCCTTATAACTCATGGAGTGCTTCTCAACTACTCCATGAACATGAGAGAAGATATAGCCCAATGGACAACATGATGAGTGAAGAACCGTTAATGACCCACCAAGAAGTATTGGCTCAAATGGATCACATGTCAATTAATGGACAAAGTATGGATCATATGAGTGTCAATGCTCATCAAATTACTGAACAATACCCTCCTCCAGTACCACCATTACCAGCATTCAATAACGGAGGTTATCCAATGAACTACAGTATTTATGGTGTTCATCAAGCTCCTTCGCAGCAGAACCAAATATACCAAAGCATGCCACGTAGTGAACAAGTTGCACCTTACAACACCAGTTTGCAGGGTTCCATGAATTCTGTCAACAGCGGTGAGAAGAAACGAAGAAACGTGACGATGGTATAACAAATGGTTGTTCTCAAGAGTGTAAGCATGGAGGAAAGTGAAGCCAGTACAAGTTTTGTGTGAATGTTTTTGTATATTCTGTAAATTTTTCTTGATGTATATATTTTTGCTAGTCAGTGACTTGTATATTGATTCTTCAATAACTATGTATTGTTAACATTTAGTGTGGTTTTTGTGTATCCATACAAGAAATTACTCAGTGCATTCTATACTTACATGTATATATAATTCGTTTGATGTAGTAGACTTGTAAGTAGATATTTCTGAAGCCAGTACTTAGTAATAGATTGAACCATACCACTAGACATATATTTAGAATTATGTCAAGAGAAAGTTTGTTTTATTATTTTTTGAAAGACTGATCTCACAATAATTTTTGTTTCCTTTATTATTTTTTGTTTCTTTCGTGGGGTTTGATTTTTTATATTTTATTGTAAATATACGTTTTTATATGTAAGAAACCATTTTGTACAAATATTATTACTTTGTATGCCAGTAAATTAATTTGTATGTAAAACAGTCTTTAAATTATTCCCTGTATATAAAAAATGAGTTTGTTAAAAACCTATTCCAAAACCAGAAAGAAATTTTGAGACTTTTGGAATTTTCTTTGATAATAATGAATTTATATAAAAATTATTAAGGGCCATCTACCAAAGTTATCTGTAACTATCCAATATGCGTTTCCACAGAAAATGGAGCTATGTATACGAATATATTGCCGTATGTTAACTACTGTGGAATAGATGGCAGTAGACACGGAAGCTCGTATTGAGCAAAAGTGTTCTTACGAAGCACTAGATGGCACAAACATATCGTCTTTAAATATCAACCATATTTTTCAAATTTACTGAATTTAATATATATTTATATATTTATGAATGACAATGAATTTGGCAGTTTTCTAGGTAAATGTTTTTAATTAAACACTGTAGCATAAACAATCTATTAAAAATTTCCAAAAGAAATCAAAAATGAGATATTAAAAAAAATCAGATACTATTCCTTTAAACATATGTATTTTTACTATATTACTTTTCCTTTTGTTATAAAGGGTTGTGTAATATGAATGTCAGAACTTTAATATGAGGCACAATTGTCGTGTACCAAAACTAAATTACACCACATCAGAAAAAACAGAGTTAATTGAATGAGATAAAGCACTTTTACACGTTTTATTAAACGAGTTTTAGTTAATCTAAATCTTGAGAACAAAAACACGAACTTACTTAACCAAAAAAATTAACTAACTAATAATGAAAATAGTGTTGCCTATCTACATGAAATCAAGGTTGCCAAGCATTTGACAACAATGATAACTACAAATGATAATCCGGTAATTTTTATTTTGTCTTGAAGAATGATATTGGCATTATGTTCTGAAACTATTGCTCTTCTAATGTCTCCCCGGCTTCGTCTGATGGCATGCATTCTGAAGATCCAATTTTCGATATACCCTTTCATACATATCGCGTGGTATAGTTTCTATGGTAGTCTGAATGTTTCGTTTAAGGTCAATAATGTTTGGGGTATATTTCTGCAAACCAGAGATTTAACATAATCCCATTAAAAATAATTCAAGGGCGTGAAATAGCTTGATCTTCGTGGCCAGTTGACATATACCGTTTCGCGAAATAACCTGTACAGAAAATTTTACTTGCAATAAATCGATTGCCTGGAAAGATGTGTGACCAGTCACACCGTCTTGTTGCAAGAAAACATTGTTTCTATTCACATTTATCATTTTAGGTTAGATATTCTTCACCATTAAAAGTAACACGATTTTCATCATTATGTCCTCAAAAAATGTATTCCTTCGGCCCAAAAACCGCACCAAACAGTGACTCTGAGAAAGGAAAGGTAGCTCCTAAATCACTTGAGGATTTTCATAGGCCTACATCCTGTCGTTATATTTTTATACAATCCCACCTTCTCGTAATAGGTGTTACGGCCAATAATGTCGATTTTTACTCAAAGCTTCAGCTTTTATTTCCATAACAAAATAAATTACCTTAATAATCAAAGTATTGGCCATCGTCAGCTATTACTTTCTCGCATCTTTCTGTCAAATAATGAATTCGCGCAAAAAGAACTTTTGGTTTTTTGTGACCAACAATTCAAGTAAAATTTTCACTTCTTCGTAAGAATGTAGGTGCTGTTCTGAAAATCCATGACGCATCAATCGAAATAAGTGGTAGTCTGAAGGGGGTAGTCCGAAGGGGATAAGTGACAAACTCAACATATTGTTTAATATTCCGTAAAACTAGTTTGCTTGAATCTTAACAGTTGTAGATCTTAATGAAATATGTTTAACATCGAGACCTACTTAAGAGATATATCAATAAAGAAGGAATTATTACCATTTATATTCAATAATATAAAATAATCATAACCAGAGATCCATTGTTTTAAAAAATAAATTAAATGTCGACAAATAGCAAAGAGGGTCGTCTAATTGCCATGATTATTTAATGTTAGCTTTAACAACAGACAACTTTTTGTTTCATAGTTTTAATAAAGCCATAATAATAAGAATAACAAAATAAATACAAATCGTTTTCTTTTATCTTATCATGAAATGTTAGAATAATATATTAAATAATATTACAAAGGCAGAAACTGATTTTTAAATCAATTAAATGTTTTTTTTTAAACATACAAAATAATTTTTTTGTTTACAAGATGCATCCATCTATGAGCAATTTCTAGTACCATATGGTATTACCCTCATCAAGACATAGATTTATGTATGAGTTCGGTTCCCTATGTTGGACATATCGCCATAGATGGCGCTAACAGTAAACAAATTTGTAATACAATGTAGAAAACTTGTTGAACTTGCCGTTAGAGGTCACCATTGATCGGATTCCATTTATGGTTCAAAGGGGAACCTTTTTTACGTTTTTAATAGTGGAAGGTATTTTGCCAGACATAAATAAATTGGATTCCAAATCTCGTATAAGTTTTATTTAGAATATATATTCATATATAACATGGTACAAATAAAACATATTATTATATACAGATAGCACACTCGGGGTGGTTTTTGTTCTTTTATATTTTCAATAATTATTTATCAACAATTATTTCACTAAGACGATTCAAAAAATTTAAATAACAACAACTCCTGATTCATCTATTTCGAACTGAACAAGCTACGCTAACAGGAGAACCAAAGGAGGTAACGCGTTTAAATATAAACTGTTTGGCACGTTCTTATTGTTATTGGCTCTATTTCAATAAAATCATTTAATACACATCTAAAAAAATATTTGTTGAATGGTAGAATTTATATTACAATATAATATGACAATATACGAGGTGTTCACTCAGCGACATTCTTCAATTTTAAACGTAATAAAACATAAAATCGAAATACATATTTATATATGATACATTTTGGAAACATTGTCCCAAAATATCAGGTTGTCCGGAAACTTCGTATAGATTGGCCATTAGTTGCTCTTTTAATGTTTAAAAACAAAGATATTTACATATATTAATTCGTGGGATACTTACCTTTGATATTTTATTCAATTATTCAATTTATTTGTCTTCAATTAGTCAAGTTAATACAAATTCAATATAGGTCGATAACTTGCATTTACACCACATTATGCTTTTATATTTTAAAATGGACAAGAATGCTGTCCAAACAAAAAAAAAATTTGTTCGTTTACGGAGAGGGCTCTGTTGGGAAGACCATGGTGCAAAAGTGGTTTGGTCGGTTCAGGAGTAGATATTTTTATCTGGAAGACAATCATTGCTCCGGCCGCCCTTAAAGCACTAATGTCGGGAAAGTAAAGGCCAAAATAACCGAAGATCTGCTTACAGTAATCTGCCTCTTGTCCGTGAGATAGCAGATGAGTTAAATATTGGCAAATCGACAGTTTCTAACCTTCTGAAAAAAATGGGTACGTCTGCCGATACGATGTGTGGGTCACTTACGAACTTTGTGAATGAAATCAATGTGTCACGAAAAAATTGGGGTTACCAAAGTCAGCGGTTTTAAGTACGGAGAAAGACGGTTTTCATTTGAAGAACACTATACTTAGCATTTGGTGGGATTGAAGGGACACACTTTGAGCTTCTTTTACATAACCAAACCATCAGCACCAACCTTCTACTGTTCACAATTAGATCACCTGAAAGCAGTAAATAAGGAGCAGAACTTGCAAACAGGAAAGGCGTCCTGTTTTATTATGACAATGCACGACCTCACGTTTAAATCAGAAGCCGGTAAACGTTGTTCAGCTTCAAATGGGATGTTTTACTCCAACCACCTTACTCACTGAACATAATTCCCTCGGACTACCTTCCATTCCGCTCCCTCCAATTTTTTTAAATAGGAAATCATGTAAAATGGAAGAAGAGGTGAAAGTTTGACTTTTTTAGCAATTAAGATACTAATTTTTGCCAAAAAGGCATTATAGACCTATCACTATCTTAGCAAAAAGTTCTAAATAATAATGTTAATTATACAGTAGACAAAATAAATATCTGCATTAACTATTTGCCTTTAGCTTTTTCTTAAAAACCTCCTACGAACTTTTCGAACATCCCGATATGTTTATAGTTTTATTGAAAATTATACTTCTGTTGAAATTAAGATGAAGAAACTATTATAATATAATCTTAAAATAAAGTTTTTTTAAGAGAGAAAAAAAACTTTTATAACTTACATGTTTGCCTAAACAAATACGAAATATTTTTCGCTTTGAAATCCAGATTTCGCTCCAGAATACCTGGAAATTTTATTCCAGAAGGTATACAAGTCATATTAGTTGTTTAAAATATCTTGTCTCATAAAATCTAAAATTGAGAACTGTAAAGACATGTGGAAATATATTCATTAATGAACAAACCTGTTTTTCACAATTTCCTTTATTTTTGTTAAAATTGAATCAATACAAATAGTACAAGATACACGTACAGCTGATTCCTGCACAGGTATCGATTTCTTTAATGAAACTTAATTCAAATGAATGATTAATGACAATGTAATACATTGCTGCCGGGTAGCCTAATAACAATCATCCGCGATTACATTTAATTAAATATATTATATTTAATTTATTATAATTAAACCCGACTATATGTTTTAAGTGAATTAAACATGTAAGAATAAGATATATAACAATGTAAAAAAATGGTCATCAGCTCTCAGTGAGCTGCAACCTCTAGGTTGCCAGGTGCAAACAGGTATATTATTGTTAATTATTTTGGCCCATCGTGTTTTTCAAGAAAATGTTATACTAGATTAAAGTTTAATTTTTGCTCTAGACGATAATATATAGTTCCCTGTAAAAAAATGACGGCAAGTAGTGATTGAGCGAGAGAGAAGGAATACGCGAGCTGCTTCATGTTAAAACGAAGACGCAGCAGGGTAGATGACTGTTATAGTTCGTTTATGTAAAGTATGTTTAAGTATAATATCTTAAATCAAATTAATTATTTGTAAAAAAATATGATTTATATTTATCCAATAAAAAAATACCAAAACTCGTAATAATTGTTTCATGTCATTATTATGAAACATATATTTCATTGCTCTGATTGACCAATATTTATAGATTGTTTATTTTCAATCGTTGCAGCTGAGATAAGATAAGTGTTGATAACATTTTATGTAGAAAAAATTGAGTAGTTTCGAAAACAATAATAAAAAAAATTACTGTCCATTGGCATTGGAAAAAAGGACTTCGATATTCTCCATTCGACCATTCTTAGTCGATTTTTTAACAAAACGTGATTTCTTCCTTATATGGGAAACATTTCCATTATGCCCAAAAAGCATTGCTTCACAGATAAAAAATTAAAAAACAAAATTACTTTAACTACACCACATTGTATCCTTGTTCACAACACGAAGCAGCGCGTGCATTTCCTCTCTCTCGCTCACATTCATCTAAAGCTAGAGTAATTAAATCATTGCAACCACTAGTTGCAGCTATTTTTCAATTCATAATAAGATTTTCCTGAAAATCTCGATGAGCGCAAATAGTTAATGATAATATACCTGTTCATTATTTATATATCTGTTTACTCCTGGCAACTTAGAGGTTGCGGCTAACAGAGCTGGCAACCATTTTTTTTTACTTTCTTCCCATCATTTTCTTTCAAATAACGTTTAATTCATTTAACAATATACATATGGTTGGATTTCATTAAACTAAATTAATTACAATTTATTTAATTGAAGGCAATTTTTGATAGGCTACCAAGTAGCAATATATTACATTGTCAATAGTCAGTCATTTGAATTAAGTTTCATTTAAAAAACAGATACCTGCAGGAATCAGCTGCCAGATCTTAGATTAAAACTGCAAGTGATTGTCTACAAAATTATGGCATAATTTATACAGAAGGTAAAGTTTAATAAATCACAGTACATAAAATATTTTGAAAATTTTAGTGGTTTGTATTGTATCTATGACAACCTGCAAACATTTCGGCATTGATTTTAAATACTTTTTTTGCTATATCATTTGATATATGCGTCCATTCTGAGGACTAAAGATTTTATATTTGTTCAGTTGGTTCTTCTCACTTTTTTATTTATTAAATGTCATAAGTTCTCTATAAAATTAATATCCTGTGATTGGGGCAGTGTAATCAACCTTCTTCTGACATTATAGAACATCTATTCAGGCCGTTGTTTTGGTAGAATCTGAAGAAATCTATAATATCTTATTTCGAAGCACTTTAGAATAAATCTCAACGAACGTTGACAATCCCATCAATGATTACTAAATTTTAAGATTCAGCTCAAAACATACACTATGATATTTCCACTACTGTGTTTCTCCACAAACTTGCGACGATCGAAATCAAATAAACAAAACTTGCTTTCGTCAGTAAAAATGATTTTCAAAATCTATTGGATAACACAAGTCTACAAGAAAAGAAAATTTTTTTTGACGCCTAGGATTTTAGAACGGATGTTAAGTAAATTTGGAGCACTAAATCGAAATATGAAATCAGATTTTCTCTATCTGCTTTATCTTTTTAGATACATCCATTTATCTATCAATGTTGTTTTTCAATTCAATACATTCAAGTATGGGTATACACCCACCAAATTCACACCTAATATCCTTGCTCCTTGTGCCTCTGGGATAGCAGAGACAAAACACATCACCGGGTTAGAAAAGAGTAACCTAAGAGAAAAAACATGGATGTGGGGAAAAGAATGTCATTAACGACTATCAAGCAATGCATATTAAGCAAGGCCTAATGAAGTAGTTAGTAAAGGCTCTTAATAAGAATAGATCATGTTTTGTATATATAGGGAAAAACTAACTCAGTTAAGTATGGAAAAAATTAAAGCAAGAATATTTGACGGTCCACAAATAAGACAATTCATTAGGTATTCTGCCTTCGTAAATTCGATGAATGAGGTTGAGCCAAAAGTCGGGACTGCATTTGTTGCAGTGGTTGGAAATTTTCTGAGTAAATGCAAAACTGAAAACTATGTTTAATTGGTAAACCAGATGCTTAACACTTTCAGATCCCTTGGGTTTAACATGAACATTAAAGTGCACTATTTACCGTTTCACTTAGACCGTTTTCTTCCAAATTTAGGAGACGCCAGGAGGAACAAGGTGAAAAATTTTACCAGGATATTAAAATTATAGGGGACGGCTACCAAGGAAGAGGGGATATGCACATCATGGCAGATTACTGCTGGAGTTTAGAAACGAACTGTTCCAAAAGAATATTGAAGTTTCATTCAAGAATGTCACGAAAAAGAAGCTTTTGAAGTGTTCAGTTCAGTAGGTGGTTTCATCGATGACTTTTTCCTCTATTTTTGAATAATAATATTTCTATAATATAATAAAAAAAAATCCATGTTTCTTTCTAACAAAATTTTTCATTTTTCAAATTCTAAGTTATGATACTTTATTATTTCCCCTTTTCGTTTTCAATGTGGCCTTTACATGTTTTTACTATGTAATGTACTGTAGATAAACATAGCATTACATTTTGATATTGATTGATTTGCTGCAGTTTGTGTTTCCAAATGCTGGTCTCGAATTTCTATAGCCATTATTATTAGAACTTAACATTCAGCATTCAGTTTACAACTGATTAAGAGGAATTGCATTTTTTTGCGTATTGAAATTATTTATTATCTTCAAAGCGTATTAAATCGAGGAAACCAATTGTTCAAATACATTTTTTCTCGTGAAAAAACGGTACTTTATTAATCACTTTTTAAAAATCTTAAAATTTGGCTTTAATTATGGTATAGCGAAAATGATTTGTAGTTTGTGTTGATATAACGATACAAAATTTAATGCAGTTCAAATAAAAAAAAATTGAAAAAGATTGGTTTATTTAAATTTATTTATATTTTTCCCTTATATTTATATGTATTTTTACATTTCTCTTTCGATATTATGAGCAGTGTGTTGAAATAATTTTAAGAAATATATGAAAATAAAATTTAGTCTACTCTTTTTACACTCGGTTCCATTCATTCAATTGCACTCTAAAGTACATAAAATTTTAATATATTATTGAACACCCTGTATACTTAAATACGTTTCCTGTCTCAGTGTTTTAACATAATTCCTGTATAATAGGATGTACTCAAGCCACCAGTAAGAATAGGTAACGTAACCTGTACAACTTAATATTGAATTGCATTCGATATGTAGGACATTTTTTTATAATTTATACGTGGTATTCTTTAAGTTTCTCCAGATATTTTTCTAATATGATTTCAGAACATATTTTACTAACTGAATAATTATGAAAATATATGTATGTATCTTTATTTGAATGTTTAAGCGGCAGTGTTTAAAAAACTTTTTTTTGGTTTTTATTTGTTAAAAGTGAGAGAAAACAATGTTAAAAACGATATATGGTCACAAGTCTTTGAACTCTCAAATAGTCTACAATATTCAGATCTTTGTAGAATTGCTTCAGTTGAGTGAATTGTTGAGTTGAGAAGTTATAATCCTCAATTTCCATTATCATTCATAGCACCAAAAATTCTTTCGAGTACTCTTCTTTCAAATAATGTAAACATCTCTTTTCATTTCTGTGTGAGGATCCACGTCTCGCAGCCATAAGTGACTATTGGTCGAATGAGTGTTTTATAGTTCCTAGCTTTCGATTTCGTTTGAATAAGTTTAGATCTTAGGGTAGAATATAGATAGTAAGTAACTTTGTGACCCTTCATAATGTGACTTCTGATATTTCCTGAAATGTTATTTTCGTCAAGTTGGCTTTCCATATACCTAAATTCAGTCACAACTTCAATATTGTCATCGACAGTCATCGAGTGAGTTGTGTTCTCTTTTTGGATTATTTTTTTCTCATCACCTTTGTCAATTCAATCAATTTTAGTTCAATTTGAACATTTGGCTTCATACGGCTTGGTTACCAGCGTAACAATAGGTCAAAGTGTTTACCTATTCCTATACGTATAATATCGTAAATATTTTCGCTGAAAAACACAAGAATTCGGAGGACGGAATCCGGAAATACTATTTTACTGGGACGCGCCATGACTTTCTTTCAACAATTCCCGTCGATATAATTTGTAAATATTAAAATATTTTATGATGCACTTAAATAATACCTGACAACGAATGCCCGCCTCATTCCTCAGGAACAGCCGGAAAAATGAGATTGAAGTCAAATTATGGTTACTTAATTCTAAACTCTTACAAAGGGTTATATAAAGATTAGAATGTAGTAAGAACACATAATAAAAAATCCACAGAATTTGAGGCTACAGATGTAAAGCATCATAAAGCTTAGATGTAGACAAAAATATCATAAACATGTAGACAAAAATATAGAAGAACATTAAATGGAAACAGAACACTGAAACAAGTGACTGAACAGATGATATAGGACTAACAGCGAACTCAGGAGAAATGTTAGAATAAAATTTAAATTCTTTCGAATCGAAGCTAGTTTAGAAGAATTAATACGAACATTTAGAAAAGAAAAAAATACTGGATTTCTTTAGATAGAAAACCATTTGAGTTCATTATTTGTTCATTATCTGGGTACAATAATAGAAGACAGTGGGAAAATAAACAGCGAAATAATAAAGGGAATTGAAAAGATAAAGATATTGAGACAAAATCAGAAGTGAAAGGGTACTAAATCAAGAAAATATAAAACCAATAAAAATAATAAGACAGTCAACTTGGTTGATTAAGACAGCTCCACAAAATGACTCAAGAACATCCAGGAAAGTATACGAAGCTAGAGATTGCAGGGCACGAATAAAATAGAAAGGTTACAATGTTATTTATGGGATCTATACTTATACAAGTATTAAGGATTTACAGTGAAAAAAATTAATTATTTAATAGATCAATTTTCTTTTTAGTAAATTTATTGCCTTAAAAGTGTATTATATTTAATTGGCTTTAAGAGACATATAAATTATATATTTGTTTTAAATTGGGTTTTATCTCAATGCTGTATATTTTTGTTAACAACTTTTCTAGAGAGAATCAAAATGCAAATGAAAGTATTGAAATAGAATATCAGAAATGCAAAATATTTGTTCTCAAAATATTAAATAAAGCTGCCATTATTCCCCAGTCTGCCATTGTCCCAATATTGCCAAAATACAATAGTTATTGAAATCGATTTTGTTCAAAACAAAACATGTTTACACAAAACAATAAGGGTACTCTTATTTGTTAACTATTTTAAAATATATATTTGTTTCTATTTCATTATTCATTTCTATTTCATTATATAACCATCAGTATAATTCAGGAAACATAAAAATAGTTTCCATACACCAAATTTAAAAAAGGATGTAATTTCAAAGCTAGTGCATTGTCATAAAAAAATAGAATTTTTTTTCGTCAAGTGTTTGTTTTGTATAAGTACGTCAAACACGTTAATTTGTTTAATTATGCACATTAATTTTCATCAGTAATTGTTTTATCTTTTTTAAGATTATTGATTAGCAATGTAATATATTAAAATAAATACAATTCCAATTTTTAATGATTTTTTCGTATTTTCAATGTAAAAGATTATCAAATAAGAGCTATATATTTATAATTTGGGATAAAAATAAAACGGCATATCTCGTGATTTATTTTAAATATTTGTTCATGGCATTTTTATTTAAAAATAATTTCACGTAAATGACCGCCTCTGGA
This sequence comes from Cosmopolites sordidus, assembly GCA_031761425.1. Taxonomy (NCBI): domain Eukaryota; kingdom Metazoa; phylum Arthropoda; class Insecta; order Coleoptera; family Curculionidae; genus Cosmopolites; species Cosmopolites sordidus. The sequence continues at coordinate 29,293 of JARFXV010000690.1, forward strand.
TATTTTAAAAAATTAATTCTGGAATACTAGTTTCTGGTCACTTTGCCAAATAAATTGGCATTTATTTCACCAATGCATGTATTTCACATAACCCTAGAGAAAAAGTCCAATGAAGATATATCGCATGATCTTGATGGATAGGGAACATCGGCATTTCTTTAGATTATACGGTCATTGAACATTTCTCTCAATAAATTGATTGTGTCACGAGATGTATGGCATGATATACCATATTGTTAAAACCTCATGTCGTCCAAATCAAAATCATCCAATTCATGCCAGAAAAAAATCAGTAATCATGATTCTGTAGCTTTCTCCATTGAGAGTAACTGCATTTCTATTTTCGTTTTCAAATAAGTACGGTCCAATTACACCTTCAGACCATAAACCTCACTAAATTGTTAATTTTTGTCGATGTAATCGTATTTTAAGAATAGCATGTTGGGTTTCTTCACTCCAAATGCGACACAATTTTGCTTATTTACGAAGCCATTTATTAATCAAAAATGAGCTTCATCGCAGAAGATGATGGTTTCACAAAATAATGAATTATTTTCCGTTGCTCTAAAGCCCGATCTTCAAGAAATCATTTTTTTTCTTTGAATTCTTGGATTAACCGAATTTTATATGTCTTGAAATACAAAACTTTATGAGGAATATTCCATGTAGTGCCATAAGAAAGGCTAAGTTCTTGAGAACGATGTGTAATTGATTGCTCTGAACTTTTATTCAAACTTTGGTTCACAACATTGATGTTTTTAGCGATACGTTTAAGTTTTTGACGGGTTGGTTTCTTAGTATCAAAAATACTACTATTTGATTCGAATTTTTGAATCAAATTATGAGATGTAAGCGCTGTAGGTCGATTATGTTGATCATCAATTTCACGTAAGGCGCGAAAGATTCAGTATTTTTGTAATTAATTTGAACAATTTGTAAACGCTGTGCAACAGTATATCGTTTCATGATGATTTACCAAACAATATTAAACACAAATGTCAATTTTGGCGAGAATAAGAAAAAAATGGCTGCTATGATTTTTACAAAAATATATAGTACTAGTTTGATAACCCTTTAGAACGTTTTTTTTTATCTTTCTCTAATTGGACCAAATTATCAATATTAAGCTAATAATATAAATATAATATGTATGACTTAATTAATATCTTCTTAAATATACATTTTTTTTTTGATAATTTGGTAAATTGGTATTGGCAAAAAATAAAAAAATAAACAAATCATTCAAAAATGTTTAAGTCTTGTCAACTCAAAATCTTGTTGAGAAGTCACTTTCTGTTTAATTTTGAATTATTGGCATTTTAAATTTATATATTACATGGAACATATGGTTTTAGAAATTACTTTAAAAATATCGATTTCAACACGTGTCAAGAAAAATTTTATACGTTCGTCATCATGGTGGTCATAAAGGGTGATTCATTGTAAGCTATTTTTTTCAATATATTTTTTAACATTTATCACGCGTGAGTCGCGTCAAACCGTCACTGCATTTTGATTCAGTATTGAATACCATTGCATCATGGAAAGACTTACACCGACACAGGTACTCCAAATTGTAGAGCTATATTACGAAAATCAGCGCTTTGTGAAGTTTTTCGTGCATTTAGAGCTACTTATGGTCGGAATAATCGACCCACTGAATGCACTATTGCCAATAACATTAGAAAATTGCAAACCCAATTTTAATTATTGGATGACCGGCGACCGAATAGACCATGTACAGCACGTAGTGAAGAAAATGTAGCGGCTATAGCTGAGGGTGTGCGCGATGATTGTGAACAGTCAATTCGAAGTCGTTCTCAACAGCTTAGTTTGCACACAAAATTCAATTTGTCGAAAAACTAAAGCCGCCAGATCTGCGTTTGCGTCCATTGTTCAGTGAATTGACTCTGAAACAGCTCAATGAAGATCCGCTGTTTTCTCGCAGAATTTTGTTTAGCGAAGAGGCTCATTTCTGGCTCGATGGATACGTTGATAAACAAAACTGCTAGATTAGGAATGATTAGTCTCCGAAAGCAGCTCAAGAACGGCCGATGCATCCAGCAAAATGCACTATTTGGTGCAGTTTATGGACTGATGGAATCATCGAGCCATATTTTGTCAAAGATGAGGATGGCATGAACGTAACAGCCAATGGCATTTGATATCGCGCCCTGATACCGGACTATTTGATATCTAAAATTCTAGCTTGTGATGTCTGTGATATCTGGTTCTAACAAGATGACGCTATTTGCCATACAGCGCTTGAAACGATGGACTTATTGAGAAATCATTTCGTTGAACAATTGATTTCACATTTTGGACCTGTGAATAGGTCGCCTAGGTCGTGTGATATCACCCGCCTGGATTATTTTCTTTGTGGTTATGTGAAGTCTAAAGTCTATGCGGATAAGCCAGCTTCGTTTGAGGTTTTGGGCGTAAATATTACGCGTGTTATTGGCCACATTTTGGTCATTATGCTCGAACAAGTGATCGACAATTGGAGCTTGAAAATGGACCTGAGGTGTAGCCACGGCCAACATTTGACTGAAAAAATCTTCAGGAAATAAATAGTATCGATTGTTCTTTCGGTTCATAATAAAATGTCCACCGTCACATCTAATTTTATGTGTTTTATTTCAAAATATTTTTCTGAACCTGACGATAAATCACCCGTTACAAAAATATTTGTGATTTTCCCATTGTTTATAAATAAAGGATTATACTTCACTCCTTAGAGGTTTAATTAGATTTCAACATTTTGCTCCGACAAATAAACATTTTTTCTTCATTTCTAATGTGTTTCCATTGCGAAATATTTAGTCGACGGTTTTTAACAAAAACGAGATCTGTGAAGTAGAGGGAGAAGATACCATACCAATTAGCACTGCTCAGCTTTGGTTCATAAACTTGCCAGAGAAAGACATGGGCCTGAAGATAATGGAATATCAAATCGTCCAATATCTTTCGATAGCGAAGTTTTAAGAACAGCTGTGGCTGCAGATCCTTTAACAAGTTCTAGGAAACTTTTAAGGGAATTAGGACTCTCCTACACTACCGTTAAATGGCATTTGCTCGGTATAGAAATGGAGCTAAAGTTTAAATAGCGTATAACTAGTACCTCAAAAATGCAAATACTTTTGTAACAGCCTAGTATGATCTAAGATTTGAATCTGGATTGATTTTTAAACTATGATTTGGTTCTCATGTCACTCTGTACTTCTGTTACACTTCTTGGCATGAGTGCTAGTCTGTATTTAACGAAATATTTAGAATCGTTTATCTTCATGAGGTGCGATAAGAAAAAAATGAAAGATTAAAAGTAAATTTGTCTAATCACTTTTCGACTACAAATATAGTTTGTTTTAAAAATTGTTCTTTTGAAATTGTTGTGAAGAATATTCAGTTAGTAAAATATGATCTGACTCAATTAAATTTTATATATAAAAAACGCAAAATAATATATTGTTTTATTATCAATTTAAACCATTTTCTACACTGGTGTAGTCCTTCTCATGTTATCACTTTCATAATTTTTTCTTCCACCACTCCTCGAGTTTATGCTGAGGATACTTTGTGCCCTGATGGGCAGCGGTTGATCCAAATCGAATGTAACGAATTCGTGTTGTATACTGGGTGAATAATCGTCAAAAAATGGTTCTGGAAGCTCATCGACGTTGACGTCTGCCGTTGTCGACACTGTGTTCATAGTGTTTAAGGTGATGTCTCGTGAGAGGGCTCGTTCTCGATTCGAGAAATGTTCGTCGAATTGATACGATATCGTTGGGGGTGGAGGGAAGTCGTAGAAAGATGTCGCTACGTCTTTCAGAGATGGCGTTGATTGATGGAAACGTGAGCGATGCAGGGAACATGGTGATTCGTGCGGTGGTTCTTTCGGAGTCAGTGGAAACCTACTAAATAATACAGAATTAGTGAATAAGTTGCAAGTAGTGAAAATAAAAAAATGTAATATATAGAGAAGTATATCGTTAACACTTTTTATATCATATTCCCTAAGTGTCTTTTTTGTTTAAAGAATCGGACTGTTGAAAGAAGGGAAAATGTATAAAATATTCAAATCCAAAACAATAGTGTAGTGTGCAGAATTGTTTTTATTCATCGAAACGAAGAGATTTGAATAATATTCCCAAAATGGAAAAATATAAATAAGCTTCTATTGGAACTGGACATATGTTTTATTGTTTGACAGCTTGATTTAGTGCTGATATAAAAGAATAACTTTATTCTAGTAAAGAATTCTAAGTTTTGTTTAGTTTTACATAAAATGTGCCGTTGATATGGTTTTTACTATTCCTGAGGTATATTTGTTAATTGAGCTACTTATATCGCTGCAAATATTTCTGTAACTGGCTAATACCAATGTTTCTTCATTCTTTTTGGTTAAACTACAACTCCATTCTAATGTTCCCAACGACTACCAAATCACTTATTACCTTGTCATAGCCTCATCTGTTTCTTTTAATGTTAGGCCTTTTTAGGGGACTAATTTTGACATTCTCTCTCTTAAGAACCGTTCCGTATATCTCGACTATCTTAATATCTATAAGTTGATGTATGTACTGATATTTGGTTATTTCTAAAGCTCTGTAGCTTCTTCATTTGGTCTTCTTCTCCAACTCTCTACCTTAATGTTTATTGCATAAATTGATTTTAGTATGTTTATTTCCCATTTTTTTATAGCTTTTTGATCTGTTTTCTTTAGTACCCAAATCCCACTAGCATATGTCACTGTAGGTCTAATCACCATCTTCTAAATCATCTCCTTAGTCATCGTCTACATATATTTTTATTTTATTAAGGTTCTCACATACTTTTTAGTTCACATATTTTTAGTTCTTTTTGCTATTCTGATCTTCAATTCGAATTGTTCTTTATCTGTATCATTTATCGCTTATATTAACAAGTGATAAACGATACAGATAAGGAGCTTATACTCATTTACCATTTATATTCCTTTCTTTTGCAAGGTGACAAATACAGATCGTTATCTGTTTCTTGTTGTATATTTTCGATTATTATTTTTTTTTTCTTTTCGGGTAAACGAAACCAAACTTTTCAATTTCTGCTTTTAGATTTTTGTGACATTGCCAGTTCTTTCTTGACTTAACCTTGTATTAAATCATCAAGGCCTACTTGAACAGTACTGCTGACAGAACGTCTCTCTGAGATTTTAATTGACTTGGAAATAGTGGCTAACTTATATGCCCTGAACTTAACACCTTTAGGGGAACAATCACCATTCAATAGAAGTTTTTGTAGCTGGTTTGCATGATTTTAGAATGGAAAAATAAGTCACACAAGATCAGATCACTCATCAAAATCTGTTAATGTAAGAAACATTAACAATGTAGGCGAAACGTATAAAATCGACCGTCTTGTGACATAAAGTACCATTAAGGTATCCGTAGTTATTTACTAGATATGGCGGGTTAATAATTATTATTTATTTTTAAGAAATGGCGCTGGAAACAAGGGTAGGTTCACAGTATAATCTCTTATGTAATTCTGTCGCTACGACAGTACCTTTCAAAACTCCATGGATGTTTAAACTATTTCAAGTTAGCGTCATATTTTTTTCGCATGTTGAACATGTACTGCTCTTCTTCTAAGAAAAACGCGAGTGAAAGCCGGCGTATACTTTTGAAAACTTACAGTCACAATATCCCAATGCAAGACGCGTTGGTATAGACGATACAAAAATGGTAATTTCGACTTGAAAGATAAATAACGTCCAGGTCAACCGCAAAAATTTAAAGATGCTGAATTGCAAGCGTTATTGGAAGAAGACTATATGCAAACTCAACAAATGGTATAGAGGATGGTCGCCGAACCATTTGTGATCATCTGCATGCTATGGAAAAGATCCAGAGAGCAAGCAAATAGATTCCACATAAGTTTAACGACAGATAGATGTAAAAGCGAAAAACGGTATGCAAAGTTTTGCTTTCTCGGCATGAAACAAACACTTTTTTGTTTCGGATCATGACTGGAGATGAAAAATGGATCTATTTTGAAAACCCAAAATGCACAAAATTATAGGTTGACTCAGAATAACCATCAATATCGACCACAAGACTGAATCGCTTTGAAAAGAAGACAATGCTGTGCATTTGGTGGAATCAGAATTGTGTCGCTACTGAGAAAGCTTCCACCAATTGCCCGAGAGATGGGAAAAATGTGAAGCTAGCGATGGTGCATACTTTGAATAAACCATTTTTTATCTTTCTGCCAAATTAAACATGTTTGATTTTTGATGAGAATGATTTTTTTATAATTTTGTATCCATTTTCAATTTGCTCCTACTCGACTTGTTGGTCAAAACATGTTTTCCTTCTGCGAAAGGTTTTTCGGAACCATTTCCCAACAGAATCGGCGACCGTCGCACAGAAAGCACAAGATCTCGGATTATGTAGATTAATATTCAACTGAATCTTGGCCTTCGAAAAATGCCTTAAACCATCTGAAAACCTGGACTATTGATAAAACAATTTTTCTGTACACTTTTTTCTATACATTATTTCCGTTACACTGTGCCCAAGTCTGAAATTTCTCGAAATACTCACTAATATAAGAACGCACTAGCAAAAACCGTATTATGAAAAGAATTGCTATGGACCTCCAAGCGACGCTAGGGAGTTCAAGGTTTCTTTAAAGGGAAAGCCAACAGTATTGCCAGATTGAACAATACGATTTTTAAGTAAATGGGGTTTCTGAGATCACTACTATCACCACTATCAGAGTGATATAAATGTTTATAAGACTAGTTCAACGAAATTCAAAAGCGTATCTATCGATATGCTTTTGAATTTCGTTGAACTAATCAAAAGGAGGATGTTTTCAAAATGTAATAAAGTCGGATATATAAAAATCTTTTTTTTGTAATTTGTAGAAACGGTGTAGAAACGTATTTTGCGGTGACCTAGGTACTGTGTGGTACATTTGAATATTTAAGGTAGCAGAATAAATTTTTCTATTTAATATCTTCCTTTTGATTCAGATAAATATAAGCAATAGAAAACCAAATGTGGACCTGTTTGTTTTACTTACATAATAAAACATATGATTAATATTTATATATTATAGTTGTTCCTGAGATAATGGCTAGTTTGATTCTACTGATTGTATTGAGTTATTTTAATGAATTTACTGTTCACCTGTACCTATTCATTGGAGGGTTCCTTGGGCATGTTACTGTACTATTCGAATTAATATAATAATACGGATGCCTTCTACAGGGATAATCCACTGACGTTGGAACTTCAACTATTCTATTTAAATTCCCTATAGAAGGTGGACGATTGCCTTTTTTCATTTCATCATATTCTTTTCTTCGCCAATGATATTGTACTCTGAAACAAAAATATAAAAAAAATACGTTGCAGATGTCAATGCTGATAAATTTGTTACCTGTACATGAACAAAAAAACACAGCCTATGCCAGATATTTTTGTGGAAAATAATCCAATTATGTACATTAAAAACGAATAACCATACTGGTATTCGAATAGGGGTGGACTAATTTGTGATTGAGGTCTTAGCTTGATACCAACTTCCGCTTTGAATACTGATATATACACTATTAATCCCAAAAGCATTAATAACCCTAGAATAAAATATATTTTAAAAATTGATGAGTATACAAAAAAAAAATTAAATAATAACTGTCAACGAAAACCTTAGTGAAACAGCAGCCTTTATATTTTGTTTTGTATAACTTCTTTTTAAATATCAATTACTTCTGATCTTTTTATGGTATGAATGTGTGACCTCAAATATACTAGGTGTATATTTACTAGGCTGTAGCAAAAGTATTTATCTTTTTCCATTTGTTTATAATAACCAAATTATACTTCATTCTTCACAGGTTTAATCTGATTTGAACGTTATTTCAATTGACGATTTTTAACAAAAACGTTAAAATAGGGTAAGGATACGCGAAATTATGGCAATTTTAAGATATTATTTTAAAAAAGGATTCAAAGCAATGGACGCGGATCGGATAATTGCGAAGTAGAGGAGAAATATGTAGTATCAATTCGCGTCGCTTAGCTCTGGTTCAAAAAGTTCTTGGAGTGAGTTATGAGTCTTGAAGATAGGGAAAGATCTGTTAGTTTAGGATCTTCCGATGAAGATGTTTTAAAAGTAGACCCATCGTGGTACTAAAGAGAAATAGAGTTATTGGCTTTTTTTGGCTCGAATATATGGATTGAGATCATAGAAAATAATGTCCTATATTTCGATGAATAACCAAGTATACATTTTTTAGACAGTGAAGAACTAAGTACCACAAAAACTCAAATAGTTTTGTTACACCCTAGTAATAGCGAGTAGAATGTCTTTTATTAATAAGCATTTCCAATAATGTTTTTTTTTCGCTTGGAAATTAAGAATAATGCTACTGAAGGTATAAAATTAAATTGTGTTGCACTTGGGAAATCTCTGTAACTCATTAAACCTGAATTGGTGCTAGAGATTTAGGGATGGAAATTTTAGCATTTCTGAGAGACAAAATCCCGATCAACCAAAATACGCGGATCTAATTTTTAATGACCTGGTTAATGGGCTGTACACGAGAGAAAGAGATCTGAGAAAGCATCTAGGTATTTATCCCATCAAAAGTTTCTTTATTTAGGGTTTTTAGATTAAAAAATGATTATTATCTATATTATTTGTATATTTATTAAATTGGGTTCAAAACTCTACTTTAGCGTTCTAAACCCCTACTTCTTAAAAAGCAATCGTTTCAGTGTTTGTATATCTCCACAAAATAGTATGTTGTGAATATACAACTAAAAAAGCAATATGGGAAGACAAACTTTATATAAAAATTTAATAACATTTTTGACCTCCATGATCTATCCTCCATATTGACAATAAACCTATTGAAATTGGATTTTGCATTGTATATCAGTACATCGATAAATCGTAATACGTATTCTATAGAATCAATAAAGCAGAACTTCGGAAAAAATTGCCTTGCCTTTTAGATTTAGTAATTTATTTTGACAATATGATGGAATCAGATCTTTAAAAACTAAAATAATTTATAATAATAAACTCACCTGTGAATATAAATAATAACCCTGAAATAAATGTGTAAATTCCTCTATATCGAACACATTGACCCAATATACAGCACGCAAAGGCGGCCAGCATCAAACAACTGGCAAGGAGAAAAAATATGGCAGATTTTGAGACGACATCTAAAAAATATTCAAATGAACGTTTATATTTAATACTATTCTATACTTACATGGTATAACTAATGTAGAATCTTGAGGATCCGGACTGTAGTTTTGAGCAAAATAATCAATCCTCATACAGTGGAATTGTATTTCACCAGCTAAAATAAAAACATACAAATTAGATGATCGCACAGAAATAAACAGTTAATTTAATGTTATATGATTAATATTATTTTATCCAAAAATATTATTGACAAAATGGTGGATGACTTTTAATTACAAAAGTGTAAATGAACCTGAAACATTTTTTGCTCTGTAACTTAAGTATCTTTCTACACATTTTTATCTGTATTTGAGATTGGTAAATATTATTACATAAATGAGGTTCACGTTATCAAATATTAAATTATTATAAAGCATTTAATGAAAATAACGGAAAGTTAGCTCAAATATTAGCGATTTAGAAACTAATATTCAATAGGGTGATGCTATGGCTATTAGAAGATCAAAATTAAAGCTCAAACTATGTTTAAGATGTGTTGAGGACTGTATTATTAGAAATAATAAAGATGTGAAATTAGAGGGATTCTTAAATTCAATGAACTACATTTATCTTTAAGAGGATGACCTGCTCACATGGAGCAATCAAAACCACAAAGTGGACAACATGGAATAATGTTTAATATAAACAATATCTAAATTAGAAATACAGGTTTTCAGTTTCAAGTCTGCAAATCTATCTTCAATAGGGCTATGACAAAATCCGATGATTTATTATTGAAGATAATTATTATTGAAGATGAAGCTAAATTAAAACCACAAAGTGGATAATATGAAATAATATGTAAACAATATCTAAATTACAAATACAGGCTTTCAGAAATAAGGCAAGTTTTTAAATGTATGTTTAATAGGGCTATGACAAAATCCAATGACTTCTTATTGAAGATGATTATCATTGAAGATGGAACTAAAAAACATATCTGTGAATTTGAAAAAAATCTGCTATAAATAGAAAGTGATTTAGTTAAAAAATATTGTAAGATGTAATTCAACAAAGACTACGTGTCACCTAACGAGCCCCTGTTCTAACCACTCCATTCACAAATATGCGATCGGAGAATGTATAATAAATTGCGAATACAATATAATGGGTATTCATATCCTAATTGGGTATTTAAATTATATATTATATTATATTTATATTATATATTATATTATTATATATTATATTATTATATATTATAATGGCATGGGTATTCATATCCTAGGTGTGAATATATCCTAAGAAATAATTTGAGAAAAATAAGACCGAGAATCTATTATAATGAATGAATACATCCACTAAATACGGAGCAAATATGGTTAATTGTATATTGCGAAAACCAAATGGCATTCGTAAGTTTGACTGAAAGAATATTAAGGTTTCCCGCATTGAGATGAAATCTCAATCCAGTATAGAGTGTGCCGTAGTTCCGTAGTTCTTTCTATAAAGGCAAAATAAGGTGGACAAAAACTAGAATTATTAAGGAGTAGTTTCCGTGAAATAAGAGATAATATAAGAAATGTAAGAAAATGTCTGAAAATCAGAAAATTCTCTTACTACAACAAAACATTGCAGCAAATTCACTTTTTTTAAATTATTTGCGCTACTATATTATTATTGACAAATTGGCGAAGGCCATATTAAAACTCTTTCATTCTGTAGAATTATTAAGGAGTAGTTTTCGTGAAATAAGAGATAATGTATGAAATGTTAGATAATGTCTAAAATTCAGAAAATTCTCTTACTACAACAAAACATTGCAACAAATTCACTTTTTTTAAATTAATTGGGGTACTATATTATTACTGACAAATTGGCGAAGGATAAATTAAAAATCATTCATTCTGTAGGCTCTTATTTTCGTGACTTAAAATTCATCTCATTTTGATGGACTCAAAATAAATCTACTGATGATAATTAATACTAATGATAATCCAAAAAAAAAATCCGAAATATGGTAATTTGAAAAATGTAGTCATGTGTTGCAACAAATGTGTTATAATAAATCATTGTGTCAGTAGATCGGGCGATAGAAAAGAAACCGTGAATTCGGAGATATATGAAACGTATATCTACCAAAAAGTGTTTACGAATAACTGTCGCAATATTTCTTCACCCAGCAATTTAGAGAAATGCAATTTATGAACCTTGCCACTCAATAATCCAATACAGCTCTACACCAATAAACAACTTAATCAAAATACATATTAATCTATATATAAAACACGCCTATTGAAAATAATGAAAGGAACCAATACATTTTTTCTTAGAAATTATCAAAACATAAGGCAAATATTTAATATTGGCTGTTGATTGTTATTATTTAACCATGATTTAAATCTCTCTCGGTATTGCAGAAACCTCGACCATATACATTTTTGTGAGGATATTTATATTTAGAACTCGTTCTCACTTTCTTCCTTCACCATTCTAATGCCTTTCTATTCCGCATACGAGTGCCGTCGTGTTTTAAGTAAGCGCCCATATTTCAGAGTTGAGACCATTTCGTTTACGGGGAAAATGGAATCACGCAATAGGCTGATTATAAAGTCACCATCTGAATCTCGAAGATCGTCCTGGCCCTAGCTTTATCCAAATTGAGTTGCCGCCAATTTGGAATATAGGAAAAGGCGAGGATGTTATCTTCTCATTTACGTTATCTGAAATAAATTTTACCCGTGTTATCCGAAAGAGGAAATGCATGTCTATATTATAAATTATAAAATGCATATTTATTATAATTTATCTCTAAACAGAAACTATTTGAATTTTGTACTTTTCCGTAAATAAATATCGTATAACGTAAAGATTTTTGATATTTTAATAGTTCAATATTGTATAGTATAATAGTGTCAAATAGTTGCACAATCTGTCCTTGGAAAAAAGTTACTGATGAGAAATGAAATAGCAATGTGTTATTTTTTAATAGTTTTCATTGTTTTTTTAAATGTAACTCATTTTATTTTTTATTATTTTTATATATAATTCAGGACTCAATTTCCAATAATAGTTAGCAAAAAACACAGAGCAGTTTATAATGGATGTAACAATATAGGGCCAAATAATTAGAATTATTTATATGGTAAATTCATAAGTTTTTGATAATTTTGTTTTTAGACTTTATGTTGTTAAATAAAATCTTTATAACAAGATCCTCACTCATACCAAATCGTATTAATTTCACTCAAAACTTATTATCATCATTATTTACTAATAAATAATTAAAACCTTAGATCAGCATGTGATCAAAACTTAATAATTTCCTGATGATGCCAACTTGGTTAGCGAAACGCACATAAAAAAACGCAAGTAAAAAAATTACATTTTGATGTGAGTGGAAAAATAGTTATAAAGCCGAATTAATAAATAAAACATCTCTTACGTGTCTTATGTGTTTACGCACTGTGAAGCACATTTTTAGTTTAATGAGTTTGTGAGCAAACATAACTGCAAAATTTGGGCTGACGAAAATACTTAAGTGATTCAAGAAGCACCTCTTTATTATCAGAAAGTCACTGTTTGTGACAGTTTTTGGGCGATAAGCCCTTATTTCTTCGAAGAAGATGATAAAAAGCGTGTTACGGTCTGGTGAACATTATGGGGATATGCTAACAGAATAGCTTTGGCTGAGAACTGATAAATGTGGATATAAACATTGTTTTCATTCAATAGACGTTGCGATTTCAAGAAATGGTAATATCAACTGGTCACCAAGATCATGCTATCTCAAGCTATTGGCTTATTTTTTGTGTGGTTATGTTAAGTCACTGGTTTACAAAAATAAACTACGAACAATTCTTGATCTTAAACGAAACATGCAGGCCATCATTGAAAATATACCATGCGATAAGCGTAAAAGAATAATATATAATGGTGTCTCGAAAATGCGTTCCATCTGACGACGCCAATAGCGGCATTTGAACGATATTATGTTCAAAACAAAATGCCCTTAATTGATCTTTAAAATATAATAATAGTTACCAGATTATCACTTGTAGTTGTCATTGTGCGTCGTTTTAAAGTTCTGACACTCTTATTGGACAACCCTTTATAACAATTATGCTGTTTGTACTAAATTTTATATTTTTAAAAGAGATCTGTATCACAACTAATTCTAAGTGGATACTCCCATTTCTTTAAAATATATTTTTACTTGTATAAAACAATTGATTTAAACAGTTATTAACACAGTCAATATTTACAGTTTCTGCCACACATTATTAATGAGTCAAAATAAACTTAGAGTCGCTATAGTATCATAACTTGATGTAACGAAATATTTTGTTTAAAACTGATTAATTAGTTCATCGACTGTTGCAGACTGTGCAGAGAGTTTCTTGTTGAAATAGCTCAATAGCATTGAACGTTCGTGTCAATATTATTTGATGACTAACAAAATATTATAATATATAAATTTCAGAAACAAAAAGAAAAATTTTCTACCTGTTGTATGGTAATCAAATCAGAAAACGTGGGTTATGATCGTTTTATTTACAGAATTAAACGAGTGAAAAGATATTTGAAGCAGGAAATATTGCTATTCAAAGTTTAATTGATAATAGACAACGTTCCTGGGCATCCATAGTCATAGAAGACAAAACTGTTCAAGTGGTTTTTTTATCACCTAATATGAACTCATTGCTTCAGTTATTTCATCAAGATGTCATTAGATGCTTTATAGTTGTATAAGTTTGACAATAGTCGACAAGGTTATTCACAAATACCAATATAATTGCATATATGACAGAAGAAGAACTGAATGATTACATAGTCGAGCAGCATCAGGTGTTTATGAACGAGAAATTGAACGATGTTATCAGATCTTCTTCAGAAAACGATGACGATAAGGGTGGAAGTGAACAGAAAGCGGTAGCATGGAAGTTTGAAAAATTGTTTGCGAAGTTTGGAACGGCTCACACATTAAAGGGGCATATAATAGATCATGATCCAATAATGGAACGTAGCGAGTAATTTTTATACCGATATAAAAGCCTTGAATGAAGAATTAACAATCAATTTTGAAAAATTCGACAAAATCATCGATTATGCTCAGCCGTTCTCAAAGTTAGCTTCGCAACTGAGTTGATCAGTCCACTGCCAAAAGACAGGTAAATACTCAGAGAGCAAATAAATTATACCTCAAAATGATGAGGTTTTTTTGTTCTCGTGTGATACCGCCTAACAAGCATTAAAGGGTTAAAATGTTATTAAAGATCGTACTTTCATTCGCATATTTTCTTAGTTTGTACTACATAATTATGAGTGAAATTTTATTTTGTATTGTTGTATATGTATACGTATGTATATATATATATATATATATATATATATATATATATATATATATATATATATATATATATATATATATATATATATATATATATCTGAGCATACTTGAGAATACGATATTTTTGTTCAAAATGGTGAATTCGTGTTTAAACACAACGAGTGAATTGGGAATCAGAAAAAGTACTATAAAGTGAATTTTGCGTAAGGATTTAGCCTTTCACATATGTAAATGTATGATTTACATTATTATACGAGAGTAGTCCCAGAAGAACCTGACCTGACGTATAGATGGCGGTTGTTGCATCAAAAAAAATTATTATGATAGAAAGTACCAACCTTATAAAGCTTAAGTTTAAAGTTAGACGACGCTACGTTATTTAGTATTTGTTTGGCAGCCATTAATAATGAACGCTCTCAGTGAATTTGTAAACATAGAAAAAAGTGGTCATTGTTATGAAATACAATACTTTCATTTGAAAGTTCTCAGTCCAACCGATATCAAAGCGGAGCTAAATTCTACTCTGGGGGAGTCTGCTCCTTCGTTTACAACAGCAAAACTATTTAGCGGCAGAGTTTATATGATGCCGTGGGGGCTGTCAAGACAAGACAATTTTTCGCTTTAGCAATATCCAGTGAATAAACTTTGGAGTTCCAAAAATGTAAGGATTTATGATTAGAGGGGCATCAGCAACTAAGGCTATTTTGCGACTGCACCTACAGCTTATCGTGGGTTCCTAACCACGGTCATCTGCTCGGAGTTTCAACCTTTCGTACTTGACAACAAGTGAACAAGTGAACGATGTAGAATACCTCTCAGATGGCATCCTAGCCTCGAACTAGCCTGACATGCAGTAGGCCTCTCATAGAAGGATCACCCATTCAAGTACTAACCATATCAATCGTGTATCTTTGTTTCAACAAGGCATCTCGACCTCCGAATTTCTGGATTACAAGAGATGCCAACCTGACAGTCTCTTGTTTTGTTTTCCGGTATGTTCATGAAAATGGCCATTACCCGAACGACCTTATTTTATAGGAAATAATTTTCTCTCAATTGTATTTAGAGACTAAAATGGCCATTTTTGACAATTTGTTGCGGAAACATTATTTTTATCCCTCATATCGATCCAAACAAGAATTTAAATTCCTATATAGAAACAGCCAAATTAAATGAAAATCCAAATCAGAATTATTTCTTGCCAGTATAATATTTATGAAATTGCTATTTGCTAAAGTTTGAAATAAATTATTATTATTTAGACATGCGTTTCCTCCTCAGCGTTTCCTGCGAAATGTATTTCACGAAAAATAAAAGAGAACATAATATATTTTCCCATATTCCAAATTGGCGGCAACTCAATTTGAAAGCGGTCATGGCCAGGACGGTCTCCGACATCCAGAGGGCGACTTTATAATCAGCCTATTGCGTGATTCCATTTTCCCCGCAAATGGAACGGTCTGATCTCTGAAATATGGGCGCTTATTTAAAACATGTCAACGCGCGTATGTGAAGAAAGAAAAAATAAAATAGATCGGCGAAGAAAGAAAGGGAAGACGGGCTCTGAATAAAAATTTCCTCGTGGAAATTTATATGGCGGAGGTCTTTTGACGATTAAATAAACTGCCGTCTGAGGTTTTAGGGTGGGAAATGTTGTGGAAGTTTGCCGGTAAAGAAAGTACTCGACAGCTGCTGCGTATTTTATCAAGATTATGGCTTGATGAGTATTTTAATTGTTAGCGTTTACCACTTCATTTTCATTTAATATTAATTTAATCTCAGAATAAATTGGATTATAGAATTGTAGTCCAATAAATATTCTGATGGTTATATTCTGGTACAATATAAATGATCTGGTGTTTCAGAATTAACATTTTTATTTGTTTTGGATTATTTGACATTTCAATCTGGCAAACTAATCGTATCTTAAATTGACTTCCTGATAGAGCATATAACTGTCATTTTTCGTAGTCCAAAGCTTTGAAAATTTTTAAGTGGTCCTTGGACTGGACTATTGTAAAACGTGGACTTCAAACCATGGACATCGATAAACCCTTATCAAAATCCTCTAGGGCATCTCAACCTTTTTTTTGTGTCGCGGTCCACTAAATAATCAAAAGAGTAAGTAAAAAACGTCGCGACCCACTCACTACAATATGATAATTTGACGTTTATCAAAGTTTTACATCGACCGAATAAGCCGGCGACGATTCGTCGTTTTTTATCGTGATTTATGAATAATCGTTTTTATTTTTAAATGAGTTAAAAACTCCTACGCGCGTGTTCACACGCTTACAAATCGTGAAAAAAAACGAATCATCTATTTGTCTTTATATTAAATGACGAATCGTCAATGACGGATGTACCTGCGAATGGGCTGTTACACCTATAAACTGAAATACCGCACACAGCCACAAATACTGAACTGCAAGACTTGTGTAACCCCTTGTTTTTATATTACTTTTACCAAATCGAACCTGTGCTCTGCACTTGCACTCGGTTCGTACAAGCTATGCACGTTGGTGATAAAAACAAAGGAACGTGACGAAGAGTTTCATTGTTAATTTTGTTTTAACGGAAATAAGCACTACTATTTCTTCTCTTGCCCAGTATTAAATACTACGATTTCTTCTATCATTCAGTGTTAAATAAATTAATAACAGTGTGCTAATAAAATAAATTAATAGCATTAAATAAAATTGACAAAGTTGTGACAAAACAAAATGCACCGTCTACATCTGGTGAAACAGTAAAGATCAGATTGTACAATGAAACATATTTGAAATACGGATTCAATGCCTTAGATGACAAGCCGCAATGTGTTGTTTGTTATCAAGCTCTGTCCATGGAAGGCATGAAGCTTTCAAAATTAGTCTGGCATCTGGAAACAAAACACCCGTCTTTACAAAACAAACCATTAGAATTTTTCGTATGTAAATCATTTCGTCTTGAAAAATTATCAAATTGCTATCAACAAATCAAGCCGTAATGAGACCGCAGCACCTCAAGCATCCAATTTATTGGCATTAAGAGCGACCAGGGAGTCTAAGAACCACACGATTGTGGAAAAGCTCATTTTACCCTTTGACATTGATATGATCAATGTGATGAAAAGTCCGGAAGAAGCAAAAAATTTTAAAACTATACCACGTTCAAATGACATAATATCGAGACTTATTAATGGCAAGGCCAATAATGTTCATTATCAAATAATTGAAAAGACTAAATTAAGTGATTTTTTACTGCAACAGACGTGTCGAAATTGGCGCAATTTTTGTGTTTTATCTGATACGAATGCGAGGGGTCAATTAAAGAAAATATGCTATTTTGCAAATCAATTCCTGGTCGTGCAAATGGCGAAGGACTCTTTAAAGTTTTAATTGATGCAACACAAAACTTGGGCTTTAATAAATGCATTACGGTATGCACTGATAGTGCTAAAGCGATAAAGGGGAAGAACAGTGGTGTGACAGTAAAATTAAGACATTATGCCACATATGGAATGAACGCACTGCTTTCTTCACAGAAATAGACTTGCTACAAAACAGATGCCAAATAATTTACAAAATGTTTTATCAGAAGCCGTAAAAATTGTTAAATTTATTTAAAGCCGACCATTGCAGACTAGATTGCTTTCCACACACAAGAAATGTGTGCCAAATACGAGTCAGTGCTTTTCTATACTGAAGTGTGGTGGATATCGTGAGGAAAGCTTTTTGAATTGTGAGATGAATTGAATTTTTTTTTTACAGAAAGCTCATTTTATAGTTCACTTTTGGAGTTTTTAAAAAGCGGAGAAACTTTATTACTGTTGGTTTACTTAAGTGATATATTTTGACATTTGAATGACTTGAATACGAGTTTACAAGGTCGTAATAAACACATTTTACTAATAGATAGGCAATGCCAATGTCTTAATAAAGAAGTTTGATTTTGGATTATACGAATTGAAAAACACAATTTTAATGCATTCACTTTAATATTGGATTATATCACCAAAAATACGGATTTATAAAATTCTCTTATTGATTGCGAGATGGAGAGGATGAAAACGCATTTACGCAAATTGAAATTCAGTTACTGGAAAAATCTTTCAGATAACGAATGATATGTCGAAAAGAAGGGTTCACAATCCGTTTAATGAAAATGTTGTTGCAGCTGCTGAATTACCTATTGAGATTTACAAGCAACTTATTGAAATATAAGCCGACAAATCTCTACAACTAGAATTTTTAACTCATTGTTATTATCACTAATCACTTATCTATCTAAAACTTCTAATAAGTTACTATCACTTATCACTAAAACATTGACCCTTTCGCTATTTCTTACTTATGCGAAAAAAGCTTCGCGTCTATGGCGGCTTTAAAAACCAAATATTGAAATCGTCTGTTATCACTGGAAAATAATTTGCTTATGTGTGTTTACAAGGATGATCCATGTATAGAAACAACTTTGGCTATTACTTTATTTAAGAGTATTTTATTATGTTGTTATTACCCTGTAATATTTAATTTTCAAACAGTTGTTTTTAAATTAAAAATACTTTAATAGAAGTATGTTTCGTGTACAGGTCTTATTTTTGGACATAAACATTACGATAGCCCATATCCCTGAACGTGACCCCTAAGTTGAGGAACGATTCTTTAGGGCATACATTCTGTCTTCCCTTTAACCATTAGTCCTAGAAAAATCAACTAAGCAGTGATCAACTTACTGCTATCTAAAACGTGCTCGGATTTTACCTACAGATCTAGTTTTTCCTTCTCAGTTTTTGTACTATTTCTTGAATATGTCTGGTAGTCTTCTTGGAATAATTTTCATAATATTAATAAACATGAATATGTAATTATGTTGTTTAACTTTCCGTCGGGCACAAGCGATCTGATGTAATACTAATATACTAATTTTATTAAGTTGTTTTGTTTGAGTCTTCGGAGACAGAAATCCCTACTCTCCAGTAGCTTCGAACCTTTAAGCGCGTCCTCACTTGAGCATGGACGCGGCAAGAATAAGGCAAGCCGAGCCCGTACCGAATGCCTCGGATCGGGAAAAATATCTGCAACGATACAATTCTTGATTTTCTCGCCGAGAAAATGTCGAATGAACAATTATCAGTGGCTTGTGTCAATTTTATATACATTTATAACTTATTAAAAAATAAAAACGTAAAAAACATAGACGTAGATGGTCTTTCCAATTATATTAACATACTCGAATGAACGCACATGAGACAAGCCGGTGCTGCACGAGGCGCGTCAAACACGCTCAAACTAATCAACTACACTACATACAAGCACCTACAGTCCATCAATTCTTCTATTGGAACATTTGGTGTGAAACACTAAACTTGAAAAGATTTACCACTAAACACCAAATCACTTTTTTTATTTATTTATTTTTTATTATTTCTTTTTTAACTTCTCGACGCACGTTTCGCTAATCATATTAGCATCATCAGGAGATGATTTAATCTAAAATCCAGATTAAATCGCTAACATGATTAGCGAAACGTGCGTCCAGAAGTTAAAAAAAGTGATTTGGTGTTTAGTTGTAAATCTCTTCAAGTTTAGACCTACAGTCTGCTCAACGCAAATTTGTATTGATGTGGGCCCACCTTAAGAACCAACCTTTTATTCGGTGAGATACAGGACACCTTCGTAAGTTCGTGATTATTGTAAATTCTAAAAATAACCCAATTTTGTGCTAGTAAATATATGTACAAGTTTATTTGGTTTCAACAAAAACCACACAACTCTTGTATCATATGTTCCGATGAAAGGAAAAATGGTTGTATTAGTTTCAAACATGCACATTGATGAATAAACAACTTATCAGGAGGAGCCAAAAGATCAATTAGAAAATTTTTCAAATTTCAGCAGCGACTAAAATGTTTAAACCAGACATATATGAACAGCAAGAAGTGAAAAAAGCAGGTGCCTTAAAAAGTCGAGGTTGTCAAATAATAATATTTCTTGTATTTTCCTATTTCATATACATATATAAAATCTTTAAGTAAAATAATATATTTAGGATGTATGTATAAAGCTCCTTTGGGATTCTATCGTTTCAAGAAATAAAATACATTTACAAATATATTTACTGTCTTTGCAGTTTAGGAAACACTTTTCGTATTAACACAAGTCTCTAAAGGTCAGATCTGATCTGATGTATTGCGCCCTAATGTGTTATTAATTCTATTATGCCTAAGTATTGCCTAAATGGTTGTGGCGTGTTCATATATATATTTTTTTAGGGTTTTTCAAGTATTAATTTTAGTATAGTTTGTATTTGAAAAAGGCACTGTGTGTCGAAACAATTGTCACACATACAATTTTAAATATAGTGGAAATTGTTAGATATTAATCTTTGTTTATTTAATATAATATGTTGTTTGCCCTTAAAAATTGTTTACTGCGTACTCCCTCAGGAACCACCACTGAAATTAATTATAGCGGTTCCTTTTAATCTTATTAATATCACAATTCCTTACATCCGTGGTATTTCTGATATAATTAAAATAGTAGGAAATAAATATAACATAAGAATGACATTTAAAACAAAAAATACTCTTAGATCTATATTGACAAAAACCAAAACAAACAACACAATTTTATATAGACGAAACATCTAGACCGTTAGAAAGGGTGATTTTAATAAATCTAGAATTTGCCAACATGTATGGGAATCGGGACATAAAATCAATTCGAATAATTCCAAAACGGTATTAAAAGAATCGATAACTAAATACAGAAGATTAAAAGTTTTTTTTCGCGTTTCGCGCCCTCCATCCACCCGAGATTATTTTCTAAAATAATCCCGTATCTGCACTATTTGGTAGATGGGATAAGGTTTCCGTAGTCGAAAGCTACTCACAAAACCGTTATCTTCTCTTCCATTGGTGTTTCCGCTGCTTGGCCGCCGACGGGGTGGGCCAAGCGCTTCGCACCACTCCCCTCTGGGGGACAAGTACCAGAGGGGGGTGTAATCTTAAGTATTTATTTTCCGATCACACTGATGGTGTTTCGGTCAAATGTATATCTCTTACCTTTTTACCTGAAAATGAGAAAAACTTCACTTCACTGCACATCGCCAATTTCTTTCCTTTTTTCCCAAACGGGGACATAGTCCCATCCCGCGTTGGGCAACAGTCAACCTAATCCTCCAAGAGTTGGAGTTTCGGTCTTCTGCGCCGTCGACCACCCAAAGCTGCGATGTCTTCCGGACGATAGTCCGTTAACCTTAAGATTAAAAGAAACCTCTATAATTAATTTCAGTGGTGGTTCGTGAGGGAGGGAGTTGCGGCGCCGCCCCTCTAGCATTTATCACAGTAAAAATTTTTCAGAGCAAAACACCATATTATATTAAATAAACAAATGACTATTAAATAAAATATGACAATTTTTTCGACACAGTGCCTTTTTCAAATACAAACTATACTAAAACTAATACTTGAAAAAGGCACTGTGTGTCGAAACAATTGTCATACATACAATTTTTAATATAGTCGAAATTGTTAGATGTTATTAGTAGAAATTGTTAGTTAGTTTATTTATTTAAAATGAATTTTCATCAAGAATCGGTTACCTCAGTTAAATCCATATTATATTTCCGTTCAGTTTCTTTCCTTTAACTCATTTTCCTGGATCAACACCTGTATAGAGTTTCAGTAGCAAAAAGTAACAAGGAGGAAGGGGAAAGCAACGAAAATCTTCAGCAGCACTGTTTTCTTCTACACACTCCCACTTTAAAAACCCACGAGCCGTCACTAATTAATTTAAATAAAAATAACTGTGTTGCCATGTCTTCTGTATTAAAATTCTGATTTAAATTGAATATGGCTCCCGATTCTAAAGAATACAATTAAAAACGTTTAATTATTTCAATACACAATAAATACACAGCAAACCCCACCTAGATATTTTTTTGGTACTACTTTTGGTAGTAATAAATATTATTGTCAATGTAAGTATCATTGACATATAAAAAATATATTTACTTACTATCTTTTAGAGTATTATATTGAAATTAATATAAATTATTTCTAGATTCGATTTGAAAACGGGAAGAGAATACATCCCGAAACATTAACGTTCAAAATTATGTTTTTATTTAAGAAACTTTTATATTTTCAAAATTTTTGTTCGTTAGGCAAATTTATTACAGAAAAATATATTTGGGTTTTTGAGGAATTTATTTATTCAGTATTTAAAATATATATAGCCCGAGATTATTCCTAGAAATTTAGGCCGTTGTTTTCGATCACCTCAACCCATATTTGAGCCAGTAACTCCATTACTTTGGGTACTACGATGAGGACTTTTTTACGGTTGACTAAAACTGGATATTTTTCTGTCAGAACAACGTGTAACTCTCTTATCTTGAGTTGAGTAAAGTTCTGAATTTATCGCCCTACATCAAGAATTAATTGAAAATTCCACCATTCCAAATTTCCGCCTTGGTATCGGATTGCTTGGAGTAACTGATTGCCCGGGCAGTGCTTTACGTCATTAATATTGTTGAAGTAAACTCATATTTTATCCAATTCGTTTAATGAATCTAAAATCACTAAGGTGTTTTACACACTTCAACATGCCGCGTCGCTTGCTGCAGCGACCCACACAGACAGTTCATGAGCGATGCTTCTACAGCATTTAGGCACAATTCCTATGCTTCGCAAATGCCGGTTAACGGTAATGTGGGATACTCTTAATTCCCCTGAAAGATTCCTAGTGCTATTAAAACATTGATAGATCATGTATGACGTAATCTTCCCCTCATCTTCTGGTTCGCTTTCATACGACACCTTTTCCCACTGCTTTCCAAATCTCACGAGTGGCACCAGTCGCTTTAAAGTTTTTTTTAAAATAGTCTGAAAATTGCTCAAAATTTACCACTTATTTCACTCATTTTAATGCTTTATTAAAAATATCTGAATATTTATCAGTGGAATTACTTTATTACTGAAGAAGGAATATCTATTTTTCGGAACAAAAAATTGAAATCGGATTAAATCTCTGCGGAGTGAAGTATAATCCTTTATACATAAACAATGGATAAAACATAAAAACTTTTGTTATACCGGAGTAGTTCATGTTCGCGTATACCGAGTTTTCGAAACGGGAAAACACCTTTGTAATTTTGTAGTGTTTAAATTCCTCTCTGTTCCAATTTCTGCTTTAATTCGTTCATTGCTTAATTAACGTACATTTTAAAGGTGTATTGTTGCTTAAAATTTATGCATTTATATTGTTGCAAAAAAAACACCCCAAAACGTATTTTTAGAGTTGCTAGATTTTAAAAATATTTAACACATAAAAAGCCTAAATCTCTTTAAAATTTTGGAGCTATTGAAATATGAGGTGTGATTATTAAATAACGAGATTGACGCTGTAAAACATTTTATTTTGATTTCACACATGTTAACTGATTATCTCCTTCAATATACACCCCTCCTATATCGCTATAACGCTCCATGGGAATCTTCCATTGTCTGAAACATTGCTGAAAGTCTTCTTCTATCAGCTCCTTCAGAACGTGTGCTCCTTCAGAACGTTTTCTCTTTCACAGCTTCGACGGACTCAAGTTTTGTTCCTTTTAATGCAGATTTGTATGCAGATAGAAGTCGCACGTGGTCTAACACTGGGATGCTGTACTTGGCTAGAAACCTCTTGACAGACAATGCGGAATGAGCCGGCGCATTGTTTTTCCTTATTCTTTCACGGATTTCAGCAAGAATATGAAGGTAGTAATGTTGATTAATAGTTTGACCTTCAGGAACCCAGTGAAAATACACAATCCAATAAATATTGAAAAAAAACAATCATCATTGCTTTGAATTTTGATTTGCTCATTCGAGCATTTTTGGCTCTCAGTGAATTTGGGTTCTTCCAGTTCATGGATTGGCGCTTGGTTTCAGGATCATAACTAAAAAAACATGATTCATAAAATGCTATTATCCCTTCCAATAAGTCTGGATCATTTTCAATGACATTCGAAGTGTCAGTAAAAACATTTTTGTGAGCTTCTTCATGTTCAAACGTGAGAATTTGAGGTACCATTTTGGCACACACTTTTTACGTTTTTTATGTTAAAATTGTTATGTAAAGTTTGCCGACTACAGTTTCAGCAATCGCACGAATATTTAATCGAGGGTCAAATCCAAATATAATACCGATTTTTTCGATTTTGTCATCCGCTTTTGATGTGGAAGTGCGATCCGGGCTTGGACCATGTTCAGCGTCTTCTCAGCCATCTTGAAAACGCTTAAACCACTCAAAAACACCTGAACGTGATAAACATTTATTACCACACACTTCTTTCAATAAATTATAAGTTTCAATAGCGATTTTCTAAAGTTATAATAAAAAAAATCAATCATTCGAAATTTCACAATAAATCGTTCCACTTTGTTACATTTAACATTTTTCCGGTGAACCAAAAAACAACTCCAATGCGAACGAAGGTCACGGTTATACGGATTTGTTTACAGAAGCGAGAGGTACTGCATTTGAAAGAGAAGGCTTCACGCTAAACAGCTGTTGGTTGCTGGCGTTTGGCACATGCGTACGTCAGACTCGTTATTTAATAGCCACACCACCTAGATGTATGTTCGATTGTGCATGCTCAATACTTTCCAGCTTCAGTAATGTTTACGAAATAGTATTCGTTTTGAATATCTATTTTTTTATCTGTAAGTAATTTTAAGTTGCTTACATATGAATTGTGGTTAGCTTCGTAATATTATGTTCTTTAAGTCTTGTTAGATCCTGGTTTTAATGCTCTCTTGAAGTTGCTAACTTGATTACTGAAAGACGCTCGACGAGTTCAATGTGATTAGTGAGTGGAAAACTCATTATAGTGTTTTCATTTAACACCAAAGAACCCGTAATCGAAATTACCAAAAAAATCTATAACATATTTGTGAGATACAATTTTTTCGTTTGGAAATTTAAAAAACTGAATAGTTGCGTCGTATTGTAGTGAATAGTGTATATATGCTAATTTGTTAACTATCAAATTTACCTCACCAATATGTTATTTTTCTACTGCTGTAATCCAAAACTTATTAAATGGGGTTAATAGAGTGAATGTTAGAGGAAGTGTATTGAAATTAATGGAAGGGTAGTAAAGGTGGCAATAATTTGTTATTTAATTAATTAAAAGAATTTCAGCATAATTAAAGGCGTTTTATTTCAGTTTCACAGTCCTTTTGATTTATAGTGTATGGTTTCAAACTTTACACTTTTTAAATTTTAGCTGTTCATACAAAACAAATTTTTTATATATATATATATATATATATATATATATATATATATATATATATATATATATATATATATATATATATATATATATATATATATATATATATATATGTACCAGGTGTCCCATTAAGGATGGATCGCGGCCGTATCTTGAAAACTATTTATCCCACAGCTTTGGGAAAAAAAAATTGTACTAAAAATGATCATGAGAAATTCACCAAAAGTATTTTTAACCTTCTAAAACGACCGCAAGAGGGCGTGACGAGCACAACATTTTTAAAAATCTTTTTTTTTTGTGTATTTTCAAGTGTTAACCGAGTAAGAAAAATTCTCAGTTATAATTAGCAAACTGTCTCCTACAATTTTGTTTTATGACATTTTGTCGTAACTTCGCGAATAAAGAAGTGGGGGGAGTTTTACCTATTTAGATAAAAAGTCGTCTAATGTCCGTTTGCCTAAACCGATTTTCCTCAATTTGGATTCATTTAAAAGGCAATTGCTGGGACAATCAGATAATATGGGAGATAAATTATTTAGTTTATAAATGAAACCGCGAGGTGGCGTGGTGGCGACAATAGTTTTTTTGAAGTTTTGTTCAGTTTTTGCAAATGGAATGGTACAGCTTTTATTACATGGCTAGAAAGGTAATTTAAAGAGGAATCATCGAGTGAAAACCCGAAATCGATATCTCTGACATGTCAAGAGATATTTTGGTTTTTCTGAAAAAATCAGTTAGTTTTAATTTTTACCGTAATATTAAGTTAAAAAATGGTCTTAATATTTAGGTCGCAATCGCAACCGCAACAATTTTATTTCAAAAATAAAATTATCTATTCAGTATCAATCATTATAAATGTTCTAATCCTGACCTTGATAATATTTTCTAATTTAATTACATAAGCGGAAAAAATGCCTTTCCCTAATTATTGCATTTTCTCTTTTGTGATGCTTAAATACTACTTGACAGAATATTGAAATCAGTCATTAATAAATATACCTACTCTTTCTTTTAAACTAAATGAATGGATGAATGAAATTATGCGTTTTCGGGTTTCCGAATAAACGCATGCAATCCTTAGATACATTACACAAAGAGTGTAAGAAGGGAACACTTCTCGCAGGTGGTTCGAAACTTCTTGGATGCTTCGTTTCCAAATCGTTGGATAGGACGCGATAGTTTATTTTCGTGGCCGGCGCGCTCATCGGATTTCACAGTCCTCGATTTTTACTTGTGGGGAAGACTAAAAGACCTTGTTTTTCAAACTCGTCCTACCACACGATAAAACATGATTAAAAGAATTCAAAATTCAATAACTAGCATTTCAAAAGCGGAAATTGAAGCTGCCGTTTTTAGTACTCGTCGAAAAATAAATCTTTGCATTTCTAAGGATGGAAGGCATTTTGAACATTTAGAAAGGCGTTAAAGTTCAGATTCTGTTAATTATTAGACTGTTGTGCTGTTAATTTTATTTGACTGTTGTTATTATTATTATCGTCGTTGTTGGCACGTTGGCCTTTAAACACGCTCCAAATTAATATGGCACGAAGAATTTGGACCAGTCCTAAGCCTGGGTAAAGTGTGAAGGAAAGCAAACATTAGGTTAATATTTTTTTAACTTAATGCAGGTAGTAGTGAAATAATAACTGATTTTTTCAGAAAAACCGAAATATCTCTTGACATGTCAGAGATATCGATTTCGGGTTTTCACTGGATGGTTTCTCTGTAAATTACCTTTCTAGCCATGTAATAAAAGCTGTACCATTCCATTTGAAAAAACTGAACAAAACTTCAAAAAGCTATTGTTGAATGTAACGCCACCTCGCGGTTTCATTTATAAACTAAATAATTTATCTCCCAGATTATCTGATTGTCCCAGCAATTGCCTTTTAAATGAATCCAAATTGAGAAAAATCGGTTTAGGCAAACGGACATTAGACGACTTTTTATCTAAATAGGTAAAACTACCCCCAATTCCTTATTCGCGAAGTTACGATAAAATGTCATAAAACAAAGTTGTAGGAGACAGTTTACTAATTATAACTGAGAATTTTTCTTACTCGGTTAACACTTGAAAATACACAAAAAAAGTGATTTTTAAAAATATTTAGCTCGTCACGCCCTCTTGCGGTCGTTTTAGAAGCTTAAAAATATTTTTGGTGAATTTCTCATGATTATTTTTAGTACAATTTTTTTTTCCCCAAAGCTGTGGCATAAATAGTTTTCAAGATACGGCCGCGATCCATCCTTAATGGGACACCTGGTATATATATATATATATATATATATATATATATATATATATATATATATATATATATATATATATATATATGAAATATGAAAATATATATATAAAATATATAATAAATATGAAAATATCCTGGAGTATTTCTAATCTGGTTGGTAGCAGCTTACCAGATAAGCAGCTCAGTAAATAAGAGGTATATCGTGATATTTGCGTACATAATACAGTTTTGGTTTTAAATGAAATTCCAATATGCACACTGGAATAATTTTTGTCGTCAACACCCTTTGTAGTGGGGATCAGCTCAATTAGTTAATGCGACGTTGCCACTTTCATTTTGGCTGTTGTATGGCATGATTCTTACTTAAAGAAAATTTTTAACAATGTTCATTATTTTGTTTGTAGTTTACTCGTTAAATAATAACCAATTATTATTTGCTAATTACACATATTTACTTAAAATACTAATATTTATCATATCTTTTCGATTAGTGGTTTAATAACGTTGCAATTTTCTTCGACAAAATTCCAGTTTTTGACACTTGTAAGAAACTTTTCTTTTTAAATGATGATTAACCATAAGATATATATATATATATATATATATATATATATATATATATATATATATATATATATATATATATATATATATATATATATCTTAACGTAGCTACATTTCCTGTAATATGTTTGCAAAGGAGCCAATCTAAAACTTTATATATTAGATTACTTAAATTTCCAACGAAAATGATTTGTTGCAAGGACACCATATTTTGAAATTGACACTGTTATGGCTTCCGCATTGGACATGCGCTCACAACAGGAACTGAAAAAGTGTTTTGACAAGCTTATTACTCGTTTTGAATATCCTATTGCTCCGAAGGAAACTTTTTCCGTATAAATAAATGCCATAAATATTATTTCTTATTACCGTTAAAATTCGGTTTCTTTTTAATTGCCTGAATGTGAATAACTTGCGAATTTTAATTCTCAACTATGCATTTTTGGTGTTTCCGAAATAACTTTTTTTTGTTCAAAGAACGTTTATTATCTGTAGAAATGATTTTGAACTAAACGAAATATTACAATAAACGTGTTTTCATCTAAATATAAACTATTAATACGATCTACAAGAAAATTCAATCAAAATTAAGTTTTCACCTGACTTGTCTTCTGTCTAGCTTACAATAGATGTTCTGGTTACTGGAGATTGCCAGAAGCTATCTTTGGCATCAAAGTTTCTACAAACAATGGAACTATACGCTGAATTGTTGTATTGTTAGAACAATTGTTTGTATAGAATGTATTAGCTATTTTACCAGCCAGTATTGAGGTAAATATCGATTTTCTATTGATATTTATACTATGTAACGGTTTTGAATCTAAATAAATTTTGATCAAGTTTATTCTGTCGAATGGTAATTTAATGCGTTTTATGAGGCAAACATTTCAAATTAGTTAGTTTTGCTTCAAGTTTTTGTTTTATATTAAGTTAAATTTTTATTTACTAAAATACTTTTTCTTTTTGTTGTATATTCTTTACTAGTTTATTGATTTTTTATTGACATGTTTATTTGATTGTTTATCATATCAAATTTGTTACTATATCTGGAAAAATTATATACAAATTTATATATTGGGGATTGTTCCGTAAGTTTCCACCGGTTTTTTTTACTAAAAAGTTTTAGTAAAAAATGCAATAATTATAACAACAAATTAATCAATGATGATTGTTCCCTCCTCCGTCATTGTTCATGACATGCCCCCACCTTTCGACTAATTTATTGATGTCGTTTCGCTTAAAATCGGCAGGGTTGGATTCGAAATAGTTGATAAGCCAGTTTTTGAGGTCCCCATTGTTGGCGAAGGTTACGCTACTCATTTGGCTCGACTGGAATGGAATAAGTGATAATCGGTTGGGGCAAGATCTGGGAAGTACGTTGGATGTGGAAGAACGTCCCATTCGAGATCATTCAGGGCCTCTTTGGCGATGTTTGCTATGTGAGGTCATGCATTTTTGTGGAGGATAATGACTTGACCTTGTCGATCGGATCGTTTCAGTTAAATTATGTCATTTACACGATGCAGCTTTCCCAGGTCACGAGACTCTTCCAGCCCCACCAAACGTAGATAATTTTCTTCTTGGGATGAGTATCTTGCTTAATCATTCCCTCATTGTCTGCGGAGAATTATATATATAGTATATGGTATTGAAATGAATGATTTTTTTGAAGCCACACACCCTGTGTTGGAATGGATCAATGGCCTCGATTTTAAAATTTGATGCCCTTATTGTGAAGTGTCTTCGGTTTTGCATAGGTATTTTTATTTTTGTCTTTTAAAATTTAATCTATTTATGTATCCTATTTTAATGTATATACCTGATGCTGGACTTTATTTTTTATTTATTTTTTATCCTTCCGTTTTTTATATTTTTTATATTTTAAAATTTCTTTTCTTCTTTTTTATAGCTTTTTTGTGTTTTAAAATTTGATCTGTTTATATGTAATATTTTAAAGTACATATATACCTGATTCAAATCCATGTAAGTCATGCCCCAAATAAACTAAAACTCCCTCATTTGCTTCATATTGACTTTGAGACACCATTTATGATCTCTCGTGACGTTTCTGTATAAAGCTGGGTCCACACCAAAAAAAATTGCGTGTGTGGTGAATTTACTGGAACAATTTGTTTGAATTATCCGCTGGACAACAGATGGTTCGTGTGCATGCTGTGCGGCGACAATATTTTTGTGCAATTTTGTGTGTCAGAGCGTCTACATTGTCGCGCAGGCACACCACATACAGTCCGCATAACGCAAATTTGTATTGATGTGAACCCAGCTTTAAAATCGTTGTTTGTATTTATGTGCCGCAATTTTTCTTCTTGTCGTCATATAGTTTGGGTGTCACCCAAACTCTTAGTTTTTCAGTAAAATCACAGACTGAATGGCGGGAGATTGTCGCGAGGCTCCAGTGCATCTTTACAACCAATTATTAGTATGTTTATCGGCCTTTCTTCTACAAAAGCGCTTTAAGATGGTCCTTGGCGAAGTCGGAAGATCGACCAGAGCGGGGCGTGTCGTTCGGGTCGAAATTACCATTTTTGAACATAGAAAACCAATTTCCAGCAGTCCGATGGGAAATAGCGTCGGCTACATAAGGTGCAAATATCTCGAACCACTTTTATAACTTTTTGAGTACTACAAAAGGCGAAATATAGCAACTACGAAAAATAAAGTTGTTTGTCGCCTTTTCCATAACCCTGATAATTAAGTTTATCAAAAAAAAGTTTTTCTGAAATAAATTCAGAAAAAAACTTTTGCATGCCTTTATACACTTGGCTAAACAAAATAAAAATGAAGGAAAAACAAACGAATTATAAAAACGACGGTAACTTATGAATTGCTATGAATATGAGCGGTTTCGTTTGTAGTGTGGTTCAAGATATATTGTTAACCGATTCATTGCAATAAACTTTTAACAACCCCTGTCGTAACGAAACGTAAACATGGCCGATATCGAAATGTATCTTAATAATTAAGTAAGCGGTTGTCACTGTCAATCTTTGTCTTCGACGTTTCGTAAAACTGGACCATTTACGCAATAAAGTCTAGATTTTCAATTTTTAAAGTACAACATGGCCTATTAGTCCTTCGAAGGAACGGCGAATATGCATTTTATGTACCAGAAGGCGAATGGAAACGCGTGTGAAGCTAGAAGATTGTATGCAATAGCTTTTCCCCGTAGAGTACTTCCTTGTACAGAAACATTTCCAAACCTGCATGGAAGATTATGTGAAAAGGAATCTTTCATGCCTTCCAAACCTGACTGTGGAAAAAGCCGAAGCACCAAGACTGTAGAAAATGAAGAACGAGTTTTAGAAAATGTAGCAGAGAACCAAGGAATAAGTGTCAGATGAATTGCTGTTCAATAAGGCATTCCTAAAATACCTTGTATACAATTGTTAGAGAGCAAACACTCTATCCATATTATTTGCGGCAAGTTAAAGCCTAATGACCTGCCACAAAGAATCCAGTTAGCCAATGGTTAAGGGTGCAATTGTGTTAAATGACAATTTTGTACAGAACATACTCTTTACAGATGAAGCTATGCTCACACGCAATGGAAATTTTAATTCTCACAATCTTGTATGTTGGTGGAAGAAAATCCATGTAATTTTTTTGAATGGGGGCATCTGGACAAGTTTTCTATCAATATCTAGGGATACTAGGAAATTTTTTGATTAGACCGTTTGTGCTTCCCAGCCACCTAAATGGATAACAGTGTTGGAACTTCTTGGAAAACCATTTGCTGGACCTAATGGAAGATATACCATATCATTTCAGATATGGCATGTTTTTTATATACGATGCGGCTCTGCCTCATTTCTCCGTAGATGTAAGAGCGCATTTAGATCGGTTATATATCTAGGACGATACAGGATAGGGCGTGGTGGACCAGTGCATTGGCCACCACGTTCCCCAAATTTAAATCCTCTCCATTACTTTCTGTAGGGATACTTGAAGGCATTAGTCTATGCTATCCCGATTGGCACTGTAGAGTGGTAAAAAAAAACCTGGTATTTTCGGCAGGGTAAGATATTCCATGTAGAAAAGAATTAGAGTGTGAATTGAGATGAATGGAGGCCATTTTCAATATCTGTTGTGAATAGGTGCTCAATCCTTAATAGTAATTAGTATTGCTATTATTGGCTAATAAATAAATATTTTCGTACAAGGGTGCCACCTTAATTATTAAGATGCATTTCGATATCCATGTAATCGTGCATCGATTTAGAAAAAGTCAGTTTTCTTGAAAAAGGTACCCTAACGATATGAAATAACAGGGCCTTTTTTACTACAAATCTTTGCGATTCAATAAGTTGATTTAAAAAATAAAAAAAAATATTATAAATATAATGGCAGCATTTATCAAGGAGACGCTCCTATATGTGACGCCCCTGACTACAATATTTCATTATTAACAAAAAAATGTGTTAATGTTCGGAAAGGCTTGCGCGGTCGGTGATGTTAGAATTACTAGGTTCTCTGGTAGAAACGCGTTTTAGATTTGTAAAATCTTTCTAAAATCTAGAGTCATTATTGTTTAAGTTAGGTATTAACTGGAGTTGAAAGATGAATTGTATACAGCAATCCACAAAAAAAAGTAATGGTTAACCAAGAAAAACCACTTTTATACACTCCTAAGGCAGGTCTTCACCCTAAAAAAGATTACTGTCTGTATTTCACATAAATTATTCTCGATGGGGTTCTGATCTTAATGAAATTTGCTGCTTGATAAACTAAAAGTAGATTTGATTCAAAAACGTCCAAGACTGGTAAATTAGAAAGGTGTTTTATTCTGTAGCAAAACTACGTAGGACTTCATAGAGCCAGAATCATCGAAGAAAAAGTCAATGAGTTAGGCTCGGAAGTACTTAGTCACTTACCATATTTTCCTGATGTTACATAATAGAACGAAATTTGTTTCAAAGGTATGGAATATGTACAAACCCGTACAAAAAATTTGTTGCTGTGACAGATATCAAAATTGCACTTGAACAATATTTAACTTCAGAATCATTCTCATTTTACAAAATGGAAATAGTAATGTTAATGTAAAACCTCATTGTGTTAGAATCATTCAAAAAAATAAATCAGAGTAGGGCTGGTAAGCACTATCTGCTAGATATACTGCTTTGTTGCTAAATATAAAATGGTTTACATATTCTATGAAAATATCGAGTTACTCCATCTCTAGGCAGCATCATCGCATTAATTTTCGCATGTTGCGAAGAAATATTATGCCAATCATATAATGCAATAAATGTAATAGAAGGGGAACATTGAGACTGCAGTTCACAAAAGTTGCGTTTCAATGCTAGTCATCCATAACGAGATACGAGATTTGTTAACAACATTCCTTTTCTCCACATCTAATCTCCTGAGGAACAATTACGAGAAACTCGATTTTATTACCACGAAGGTATAACGCTGAAATTGAGTGTACGGCAGTAGACCAAAAGATTTTTTTCCGTAGGTATCGAAAACATTCATTATCGATAGACCAAATACATTACATTTTTGGAAGACTTTATTGAAAGACACTATGTTAATAGTTCTCGTATATAGCCAACTAGTAATGAAATAAAAACCTTAATAGAATTATTTTGTTTAGTTCTTTATGAAACCAAATTGTATGCTGATGTTCACAAGTTTTTGTTATATAGTTTCCAGACAATGACCGGATACGTTTGATGCCTTGAGGTTTGGTGATAACTTTAGGCGATTATGAAGCGTATGAAACTTTCTAGTTGAAATTATGTATGCTGACAGTGGTTCGAAAATTTCAAACTGTAACCAATTTCAAATTCAAAACTAAATAAGTTTAATGCTTTGGAAAAGTTTTAGTTATTGGGTAATATCTATTAATTGATCTATAAATAGAAATTTAATTTATTTAATAGCTAAAAAATAGTTTATTTAATTATTTTTTAATTAAAGGACCAGAGAAACTTAATAATAGAAAGTAAAGAACTTAGACTAGAAAAAATATAGATTTTCAACAATATTTGAAATTTTCTCTGCCATGTCTGTTTAAACATGTATTACTTAGGAAACGGACGTTTTTCAAAGAGGCAGTACTGGGCTAGTAGAGAGAAATGGGATTAGCGGTAGGTATCTATTTATCTCTCCTTACGATGCTGTTTAGTATCCATCATATCTCTGTGGACTCGAGAGCGTTGCTTATTTGCTTTTTTAGGTCTGGAAAATTATATATATATATGTATATATATATATATATATATATATATATATATATATATATATATATATATATATATATATATCTATATATATATATATATATATATATATATATATATATATATATATATATATATATTATTAAGTTCTTGGGTAGAACTGCGTTGCAGATTTGTAACATCTCGATGTTTCCGCTTCCAGTTTGAAGTTATTATTAAGATAATCTAGCTGATTTGCCCCGAAGCCTCAATCTGTCTACTCTCCAGGATTTACAACTAGAAAAGAACGTGTACGGCGCGATCTCTTCATTATTAGGTAAGGTTGTGGGTGGAGCGCTCGATTGAGGGGTGGAAGTGAGACGGGTGGTGGACGTTTGATTGGAAGGGTTTCGGATAGGCAATTTGGAAATAAAAGGTGTCCATGTCTTTGTAACTCTAAGATGGTCATCCCTCTTGTTTAGTCTTGGCGTTTTTCGATCCAAATTGCTTCACGAATTATGCGGGGTTTGTAGGAATATATACAGTTCAAACAACATAGTTTGGCCTCCGAGGTTTGGATGTGCAGTAGCCTAACGACCCAGAGCTCATTCGAAGTAGTGCATTCGTAGTGTTAACATCGGTTAAGCACTGTACATTAGAGGAACTCTCCGTTCTCTGTCTCTGTTAGGCAGTGACCTTCTCACTCTTTCTTTTGCGCATCTTAAAGGCTAAGCTGTGTTGGTTGAGCTGTAAGTGTGATTACTTTGGAGTTGTCGAAATCTCTATTACGACTCCCGAATAGGGGCAGCTGGAACAAGAAATTGTGACTCTGACACCATGTGACTCTTGTAAAATATGATCTTTGACTAGACTGGTCTTTTTCTAGTTGTGAACCCTGAAGAGTAGGCAGATTGAAACCTCGGGGCAAATCAACTAGATTCTCTTGATAATGGCTTCAAAGTGAGAGCCGAAACGTCGAGATTTTATAAATCTAAAACGCGGTTGTATTGGAGAACCTAGCAATTCTAACATTACCGCCCGCGAAAGCCTTTCCGAACACACACTCTCTCACACACACACTCTCACACACATCTATATATATATATATATATATATATATATATATATATATATATATATATATATATATATATATATATATACATATATGTATATATATATATATATATATATATATATATATATATATATATATATATATATATATATATATGTGGATCCCCTTTGTGGATCAGACCTTGACGTGGTAAAGGGGTTTGAGTAGGGCAATGAAGCTTTGAGCTATGCCGTCTGGAGTCTATGCTCCTGGGAGGGTCACCCCTGGCGGACAGGTCAAAGCGGAGGCCTCAGACTAACATGATCCAAAATCTGCCAACCCGCATTGGACCAGCGTGGCAGATTACGGTCCATACCTTCAACATGGTATTTCAGTATGTTGAAATATGACAGTACAACCTCAAACACGGCCCTCATTCCCCGGAGGCCAAGGGGCAACTACCTACGGCAGCGGGAAGACCTGCCCCAAGGCAGAGGGTGCTAAGAATCACCGGGTTAGATCAGGCTGCCATTGGACTTTTGACATTGCAACGTTAAATATACGGACTATGAAAACAGAGGCCCGATTGCAAGTACTGTCAATCGAACTTGACAACATACATTGGGATATTATTGGGCTCTGTGAAACACGAAGGAAGGGTGAAGAGTTAATCAAACTGGAACCAACTGGACACGTACTCTACACTCGAGGTACGGAAAATGGCCGATGTGGCGGAATAGGATTCCTCATCAATCGAAAGCTGAAGGACAGTGTGGTAAAATTTGAAAGTACATCCGACCGATTAGCCCAATGCGTCATTCAGCTGAATAAAAAGTTTAGGCTTCAAATCGTCCAAGCTTATGCACCAACTATAAGCCATAAAGATGAGGAAATTGAGGAATTTTATGATGATGTGGCCCAGCTTTTATACACGGAGAAATGTAGGTACAAAATCCTGATGGGTGATTTTAATGCCAGAATTGGAACAACAAGAACAGACGAAAATGCAACTGGCCCATATGGAACTGGTGAGCGAGACAATAGAGGTGACAGATTAGTTGATTTTGCTGAAGGACAAGAACTATATATTATGAATTCATTCTATAAGAAAAATATCAGCAGAAAATGGACATGGAAAAGTCCATCTGGGCTCACAAGCGAAATTGACTACATCATGACCAACGATAAAACAATATTTACCAATTGTACTGTCCTTAACAATTTTAATGTTGGAAGTGACCACCGAATGGTACGAGCAAGGGTTCGGATTGACTGTCGAAAAGAGCGCGAAAGAATGGTAAGATCAAAGAAGAGCAAGGTGGATTCTGGAAAACTGCTGGAGAGAGGAAGCGATTTTGAGATTGCTTTGTCAAACCGGTTTGCTGCGTTACAAGATCCAGAGGACGTGCAAATATCAGTTCAATATGAAGAAATCGCCAACAATGTACTTCAAACGGCTGCTTCAATAGCACCAGAGGAAAAATGTCTCAAACAAACAAAAATCTCCAGTGAGACCATTGATTTAATGAAGAAACGGCGAGCAATGAGAAATGCAGGTAGTCCTTTTGGCAGGGTCGAGTACACTGAGCTCTGCAAAACTATAAGAAAACGTATCAGAGAGGATACGCGCCGATTCAATATGCAGCTAGTGCAAAAAACCCTGGAAGAAAACAAAGGAATTAACAAAGCTAAACAGAAGCTGAGAAACAAAAGAACACAAGTATATGCTTTAAAGCGTGAGGATGGCACAGTGTGCAGGACGCGTACCCAAATGTTAGAGATTGTCAGAAGGTTTTATTCCCAGTTATATGAAGATCAGAGCCAGTCAGGGACAGCAATACCCACGGAAGAACAATATATAATGCCAGATATCCTAGTGGAGGAAGTAACAAATGCTATAGAATTGATGAAGAACGGCAAGGCTCCAGGAAAGGATAGTGTAACTGTCGAAATGCTAAAAGCTGGTGGTCGGACGTTACATAAAACACTGGCAAAATTATACTCAAAATGCCTCAAAGAACAAAAAGTACCGGATTTATGGAAAAATGCAGAAGTGATCCTTTTACATAAAAAAGGAGCACAGGAAGATTTAAAGAACTACCGTCCAATAAGCCTCCTATCAGTGATGTACAAAGTTTTCACTAAGATAATTTCTAAAAGAATATTAAAAAAACTGAATGACGCACAACCAAGAGAACAAGCAGGATTCAGAAGTGGATTCAGTACAATGGATCACATCCAGGTTGTACAGCAGGTCATAGAAAGGCACAACGAATACACCATGCCACTGTGCTTGGCTTTTATCGACTACGAAAAAGCATTTGATTCCATCTCAAAGCATGCGATAATGGATGCACTGCTTAGCCAAGGTGTAGAGAGAGCCTATGTAAACCTATTAGAATCGATATATGATGGAGCTACAGCCACAATTCACCTTGATGATCTTGAAGTGGGAATTAATATAGAACGAGGTGTACGGCAGGGTGACGCAATATCGCCTATTCTTTTCTCGGCTGGCCTTGAAGAAGTATTCCGTAAACTGGATTGGGAACATGATGGGGTAAAGATCAATGGTGCAAACTTAAACCATCTTAGATTTGCAGATGATATTATTCTCATTTCACAAGACCCAGAGGAGCTGCAAAGACGCATACAAGAACTGCAAAAGGCTGGCGAACCATTTGGCTTGAAAATAAACCTGAAAAAGAGTCAGGTTATGTTCAATAACTTCGCTCAGGACAGAAGAATTTCAGTTTTAGGAAGGGATTTAGAGACTGTGGACAGCTTTGTATATCTTGGGCAGAGCATTTCCATGGAGGGGAATACCGCCCGGGAGGTGGAACGGCGTGTTAAATGTGGCTGGCAGGCATTTGGTAGGCTCAACATAGTGTTTAAGAACAGACTCCCACTTTTCCTGAAAAGAAAAGTATTCGATCAGTGCGTTCTACCCGTTATGACATACGGAAGTGAAACCTGGACACTCACATCGCAATCAATTCAAAAACTTCGGGTGGCACAGAGGGGAATGGAAAGATGTATGCTTGGCATTACAAGCCGAGACAGAAAGTCCTGCGCATGGATCAGGGAACAAACAAAAGTCTGTGACATCATTGGAAGAGTAAAACAGTTGAAATGGAGATGGGCAGGCCATATAGCGAGGCGATGGGACGACAGATGGACCAAGGCAATCCTGGAGTGGATACCGCTTGATCGCAAACGTCCGCGAAGAAGACCGAAAGCACGATGGACTGATGACATCGTTAAGTATATTGGACCCGAGTGGCAGAGGAAAGCCCAGGACCGTGAAGGTTGGAAGCATGCTGAAGAGGCCTTCATCCTGCAGTGGATCGATACGGGCTGATGATGATGATGATGATATATATATATATATATATATATATATATATATATATATATATAGTGATGAGTGATTAATCTGAAATACATAACATATATGAGAAAAATATAGTAAAATATATGAGAAAACTTTTTCAGATCTCAAAATTTTTCTAGATTGCGTTTTTGGTGGTGATTATTGAATAATTTATGATATTAATTCTTCTAAAGGAATTGGTGTGCAACACCAATATTAAAAAGATTTACCACTAACTACCAAATCATTTGTTTTTAATCTCTCGACGCGCATTCGCTTACTTATTATGAATGGTTAATTTTTTTTATTTACACTTGTAAATTATTTAGTAGGGCATATAAGAATATTAAAGGCAATAATGTTGCGAGACTGTCTAGGAAAAATCAACATCGTCTCCCATATTTGCTTATTTTTTTTGTTCTGTTTACTTAATATTTACATATCTTGATATGTTGAAGTTTTCCGCCAGATAAATGAATGTTTTACAAATCTCATTGAAAACTGGAATTAACAGCTAAAATTGTGTATATCATATTACAGAATAATTTGAATGAATTAGTTGAATGAATATATGAAAACACAATCCAGTGATAATGCGAATTTAAAAGCTTTTAAACGTTTATTACGGAACCTCACGTAAACTAATAGTGCACCATAAAGAACCACCATGGCCGCAAAATGGACAATTACGGAGAAATTGCGCGCACTTGCAACCGAGCAACGTAAACTTTAATAGTGGTGACAAATGTCCTTAGGAAACACTCTCGCCCTCTGGCGGGATTATTATTCCCGGTTAAGGGAAAATAATTTACTATACGAGGTGAGAAAAGCTCGCCTCGGTGGGTAATAACTTTTACTTGACACTAGACAATGACAAATACAATTTTATGCTTGTTTAAATATGTTGTGTAGCATAGGAAACGAATGGCAATTATTCTATGCTAGGTTTCATGAAATTGTTTTGGTGCTGAGGTCAGTCTATACCACTCAAATGAAGAAGTATTATGACAGAAGCAATAACTTAAAATAAAGGGTCATCCGAATATAAAATGTACGGTTTTTCTCTTTAATAAAGCCCAATTTTAAATTACGAATTTTTGAAGGATTTTTCTATTGAAAATATGATTCATTGCAATTACAGATGGGACAGAATATACTTATTATTATTTGTACCATAAATATTATTCTATAGCTTATTAATTATGTCTGGCGTATTGACCACATTAAACATTTTTAAAACATTGAAGTTTTCAAAAACCCAATAGTGGCAAATTTCATAGCCTTGAAGGCCAATTAAAATTTGTCTGTTTGCCTTATGCTGCATTTGCGAGGTGTTTAAATAAAGTAATGAGATTGATGTTTTATTATTTTTTTATTCAATCGAATTTTCAATTTTACATTATCTTCTTCATAGTAGTTGCCTTGTAAAACCACATAGCGCTGGAGATGGTTTGTCTACTCTCCATAACAGTGTGGGAATTCAGATATTAGAATCGTCTTCAGCTGGTTCATTATAACCTTTCCAATGTTTAGCATGTTGTCCCTTGAGGCAAATTTTCAATCTGAGGAAAATGAATCAGTTACCAGGACTCAAGTTTGATGGTTTTAGTTACTTAAACGTCTTAAACTTTGATGTTCTGTCTCACACGAATGACTTATTTTCTAAGTATTTAAAGAACTTTTTGGTAAAATTACTAGTTTAGCGTTTGGTCTTGAGGTATAAGGCCAAAAATAGCCTATCAAAAAGGCAAATCAGCATACTTTTAAACTTGAATTGAAAAGCACCAGAAATGACACGTTTTAGAAAATGAGAGATATGTTTCCCTCCTGTTGTTTTTTTGATCCTGCAAAAGGAACGGATTCGGAACTATTTTTACGCAGTTTTTTCATCCCCCATTGACTGATCACAATCTGGTGAACGGTTATGTGTAAAATGAATTCTTCCCCGATCATTCTAACCGTCAACCGATGATCAGATGGAACAGTATTCAGGTTCAGTATTCTGCAGACATTTTCACCACTACTTGTAGTTGAAAGCCTTCCGCTGCGAGGTTCATTTCCAATTAAATCTCGGCCTTCTGAAAAGGTCCTAAATCACTTGAAAGCTAAAACGTTACGCCGCCAATCTTATATTTATGCAAACCTCGTATTATGGTGTCAACCGACAGAATTGACATCAGATAAAGAAGGAAATGATTATACATGGAGATGAACACCGACTTAAAATTTATCAGCTTTATAACATCTAAACTAAAAATAGTAGATGCGAATCGACAAACTACCAGCATTAAGATGAGACTCTCGGAGATGACAGTACGAAGTCATATATACTTTTGTGATGTACTTTATAGACCATTTTTAAGCACGATAAACGTTAGATGGATTGGAATACAAAGTTATAATTGTTCTTGTGGCTGTCAGTCTGTTCGATCGAGAATTATTTTTCATTTTTAATGACTTTTCGACCTAATTAAAACTATATATAAATCTAATTAAAACATTTCTGAAACGAATGGATTGACACCCGGAAAAATAATTTTAATCATTATTTCGAAAAACCATGATAGGTAGAATTCTAACTTCATGTAAATAAAAAAATATATAAAAAGTCAGTCTCTAATTATACATTTCGTATATACAATATTTGTGACGATATTCCTCATTAATATAAACCATTTAGTTCTGGACGATAAATCATCCTATTACAACCACTTATTCGAATCACATAACCACATAACCATAATACTTATATTATGGTTATTTGGATGATTCCATGTGTGTTTTAATTGTTCTTGAACATCTTGAATGACTGTTTCGTTTTTATTGCAAATTCTTTAAAAATACAGCTTAAGTTATGCATATACATAACTTATACATATGTGTGTTGTAAATTTAAATATAAATTGGAGTAGAAATTTTTATATTATTTACCTCACTGTACTTCTGTTACATTCGGATACAGATATATATATATATATATATATATATATATATATATATATATATATATATATATATATATATATATATATATATATATATATATATATATATATATATATATATATATATATATATATATATATATATAAATATATATATATATATATATATATATATATATATATATATATATATATATATATATATATATATATATAAATATATATATATATATATATATATATATATATATATATATATATATATATATATATATATATATATATATATATATATATATATATATATATATATATATATATATATATATATAAATATATATATATATATATATATATATATATATATATATATATATATATATATATATATATATATAAGATGGCAACACTGTGCCTAGTTACGATGTCAAATTTAAGCGCGATAAGTCAACTTGTTTCTTTACATCAGCTGGTTTTGTTAGTGAAAGTCAAGTGTGTTTTGCGATACAACTACGAATACAAATATTGCGTAATGAGTTTAACATAAATTGCGTGTCAACGAAATTTCATGTGTCAAATTGATAATATTGTTGCAGAAGATCTATGTATATCTGTGTATATCAGAAGGTCTGTGCATATCAAAAGCATAGGCATATGAGTAGTATAAAGGGTTTAAAGAGGGTCGAGAAGTGGTAGTTGATTTAGTTCGTTCTGGTCGATCTTCAGTATCTACGAACAACAAAAATGTCGACAAATTAAGAAACTGGTAAAAGAGAAGCAAAGTTCTGTCTACTTCATCGTACTAATTATCAATATATGTATAATAATTAACTGCATTTTTGAATATAGTTTGTACGACTAGACGAACTGGGTCTCGGTCAATAACCAGAAAGAAAAATTCATCCACATCCAAGACCGGTTTCGTTCTATAAGAATTCATCAGTTAAGCTCGGATGCCCCTCTCCTGAAGTAATCAAACCAGGAATCGAAAATATGAAGATGTAAATTTGCAAGCATTAGTGATACAATTGGCAGATGCCTCGAATGTTGCTCAATCCACAATTTCCGAACGTCTACAGGTATTGAATCCAAAAGGAAGGTTTCGCTCTGTGTTTGATGGAATAGTAGGCGAGCTCTGTATTACGAACTTCTGAAACCTCGTGATCCATACCGACAACAATTAATAAAATTAAATTGAGAATTGAAGTAAAAATAACGAGATTACGCTCACAGGTACAATAAAGTATTGTCGAGCATTCTCAGCATGACAATGCTCGACTCCATGTTTCAAAATGTGTAAAATAACTATTTGGAAAAGGTTTACTGAGACATCCTACCCCAGCCGCCATATTCACCGAACTTGTCTTGGTAGTTATATATATATATATATATATATATATATATATATATATATATATATATATATATATATATATATATATATAGATCTAGAGAAGTAATGTAAAAAAGGCTATCAATCAACTAATCCATATTGAAAACTTTATAAAACTCTGATATTTCATAAAAACAATTCTTACAGATTTATATCAATTAGTCAATACTCAAAAGAAAACCCTGATCAACTCTCAATATTATTCAGTGTATCTTCAAAATATTTTAAAGAAAAGTTTTTAGAAGTTGCCGTCGGTATCAATCAATTAAGTACAACCCTTTTTATGTTTCTGACTGAAAGATTGCTGCAATAAATAATCTATTAATTTAATATCAAAGTTACGAAGGGTCTGGTAATCAATCAATGGAAAACTTCTTCAAGAATAATTACGTTCAAAGGTTCCTGTTGCTACTCTTTATAAGAGGTTTTATATCTCGTAAATGTTGAAATATTGAAAATAATGTTAGTTCTCTATAAATCTAAATATAATAACCGAC
Organism: Cosmopolites sordidus; assembly: GCA_031761425.1. Lineage (NCBI taxonomy): Eukaryota > Metazoa > Arthropoda > Insecta > Coleoptera > Curculionidae > Cosmopolites > Cosmopolites sordidus. The sequence goes on from JARFXV010000690.1 coordinate 73,369, forward strand.
TATGTTAATTAATTATTGGAATACCTAATTAAAATTGTGATAAAATACATATTTTACTAAAAATTAAATATAAAATAAAATGTATAAAATTATGTATTTTAAATAATCATTTTATATATTGCTATTTTAGACATTTTTTATTATATTAATGTCTTATTAAAATATAAATTGATTTAATATTGAGAGTATAAAACTGTATTGGAGCGTTATTATACAGTCTTCATTTAATCCTGCAGTCCAGAGGCTTATTTAAAATTATATAAGAATTATTTAAACGTAGTATCAATTGTCACTAAAAATATTACTAAAATTTCCCCTAGACCTGTCATCCAGATTTGTTCGACGTATGTCTTTGTTGGTTTTGTGCTTCCTGAGCAACAAAAAAAATTAAACCGCCTCTTAAAATCATTTGACTATTTAAAATAAATAATTTTTGTTGTTTGCTTTTCATTAACAATATTTTCCAAAAAAAAATTACGGCATCCGTTTGTCTTCTTTTTTACCTCGATAGAGTTACATTAATACTTTAGGTTCAAAATAATATAGGACTGGTCAAATGTTATGTTTATTTTCGTTATTAGTATTAAATCTTATTAAAACATATCCCAAAAATTGCTTCTTAAAGGGCCTAGAGCCCCTTAAAGAAGAAACTCTGAAGATATATGCTAAAGTCGTGAAACTCGGTATACTTCAATAAGTTGGAATGGAAAAACGTTTTTTGCGTTAATAATTGAATATTTTACTCAGGGCATCACATAGAGGGGCGTCTCTTTGGTAAATGCTGCCATAACTTTTTTGTTTGTAATATTTTTTAAATCAAATTCATTTCAATTCAAGTTCAATGAAAGTCAGTTTTCCAGAAAACTGACTATTTCTAAATCGATGTACGATTACATGGATATCGAAATGCATCTTAATAATTAAGTAGGCGGCTGTCACAGTTAATCTTTGTCTTTGATGTTTCGTAAAAGTGGAGTATTTATTCAAGAAAGTCTAGATTTTTTCATTTTTAAACTGCAGTTCCTCCTTATAAAGCAATTTTTGGGGTATGTTTATTAAAACTTTTTTTTATGTTTTAATCCCTAGAGTCACGTTCCAAAATATTTCGACGTTATTTGCGGTCACCATATGTATATGTATATATATATATATATATATATATATATATATATATATATATATATATATATATATATACCGATTTTAATGATATTTTGTGTGTGTGTGCGTGAGTTGGTCCCTGGATGGTTTAGATTCACAATTGGACCAGGTAGGTGGCACTGCGATAGGGTTCCAGTTTTTTTTTGATTAAAAAAAAATTACAAAAAATAGATGAAAATGCGGAATTGAATAAACATTGAAAGTATTGTAATGAACAAATTATCAAAAAGTGCAAATTCGATTACTGATACCCCACATGTATTGATGTTATTTTAAAATAAAGAATAATAAATTGTTTATATTAATTGTCTTTCGTTTCATACTTTGTCTAATCTCCTAATCACATTAAATTTAATATGTATATTTCTTATTCAGGTATAGTATGTAATTGTTAACCATTGACAGAATATTTTGTATATTGTCTTGACAAATCTGGAATTTGTAATATTTGTGGGACTCAGTAATTGGAGGTTACTATGAATTTGTAATTGTGATGATCTCATAGTATTTGTTTTAATGTCGAATTCAATTATGCCACCCAAAAGAAAAGCCAACGTTCGGAGAGGACAATGTCTGACGGGTCCGCTAATTGAGTATAAAATTCAAAGAAAAATATTTATAAAACATGAAAAAGACTAATACGTCTATGTCGTAGATTAAGAAAATTAGTGATTTCGTTCTTATCTTCACCAAGTTGCCGTGTTGGTTGTCCGCATTTATAGGTACTGAATATATACTATATATACTGAATATATTGTATATACTGTATATACTGTACATACTGTATATACCGTATATACTGTATATACTTTATATACTGTGCATACCGTATATATTGTATATATTGTATATATTGTATATATTGTTTATATTGTATATATTGTATATACTGTATATACTGTATATACTGTATACACTGTATATACTGTACATATTGTATATACTGTATATATTGAATATACTGTATATACTGTATATCCTGTATATACTGTATATACTGTGTATACTGTATATACTGTGTATACTCTATAGATTGTATATACTGTATATACTATATATACATTGTATATGCTGTATATATTGTATATACTCTTTATACAGTATATAATCTTATACAGTATATACAGTATATACTGTATATACTGTATATACTGTATATACCGTATATACTGTATATACCGTATATACTGTATATACTATGTATACTGTTTATGCTGTACATATTGTATATACCGTATATACTGTATATACTTTATATAGTGTGCATACCCTATATATTGTATATACTGTATATACTCTTTATACAGTATATACTCTTATACAGTATATACAGTATATATTGTATACAAGGTGTTTGCTAATTAATGGTACACAGCAAAACTGCAGATTTTTTGAGTAAAAATATTGTAATTTAACCCAACTTACCTTAGTCCGAATGTTAATAATAACCAAGATACAGGGTGTTACAGTTATAATTTTATTTTCAATTTTCGTCAATAACTTTCTTAATTAGTATCCTTTTTGAATGAAATTTGGTAGTGGGGAATTCCTGTTGGAAATGACGTCCGAAAACTAAGTGTGGAGTTTTCCAAATCCCGCGCATGTTTAATTCTAAAATTGAATACACCTCTATGTGTAAAAGTTGCTTCCTCTGAAAACTTTTTTTTTAACCTGGGGTCGGTATTTTGCTTGGTATGACAGAAACGGGCAAATTTTAGTCTGGCTGGTGGACTTGTCTACCACAACTCCCAGAGCAATGCGTCTTGGGCTTACTTCAGGATTAGCGGTTGCGCGAACTACAATTTCTTCTTCCTAGCCGGTGGTTAGAGTCTTCGGACGATCTGTGGAATCTTGTTTCGGACGGAAAAAAACCTGTATCACCCAGTCTGTCATAAAATTTTTTGAGAATCTTACAAACCGACTGTCTTCGTCGTGGATACGTTTCCAAATATCTTCGATGAGCTTGCCGTCCATTAAAATTTTCCTGCGCGTATATGATTATCATCTCTTCATTAGAAAACAATTTATGTTGATTTTAGGCATTTTAGGCACTTTTGGGCAGTTTGTTATGGACTTAAGTGAAAATCTTTTAAAAAATATTTTACTATAATGTATTAAAAATATTATTATTATTATTATTTACTTTTTAAACACCCACAATATTAAATATTCACAATCAATGCAGTTTGACATTGATATATTTGTCTTAAATCTTGATATATTTGTTTTAATCATATCCTACCTACTTTAAGAAACGTGTTACATTTCAAAAGCATAATTTAAAAGAGTGCAATGGACAATTTAAATGCTGATATCCACGTAAAAAAGGTGGACAAAATAATAATTTCATTTAAAATGCGCTAAGTAAAAATACACTAAAGTGCAAAAAAGTTGTTACCTTTCCAATGTAAAAAAGTGTCGCAGACAGTGCCCTCTATAATCTACATAAAAATTTTCGAGACATTTAAATTGTTCATTTTAACAAAGCCTCTGCTACCAAATTTCGTTCAGGACGAAAATTAAAACTTTAACACCCTGTGTCTTGGTTACAATTAACTGTTGGACTAAGACTATGTATGTACTGTATATTCTGTATATTCTGTATATACTGTGTATGTACGTATGTACTGTGTATATTGTATATACTAAACAACAAAATCAACTATATACAGTTGATCAAGGAAGTATTGCCCCACTCTGCTTTTTTCCGTTAATTCACATAACATTCAACTTATCTCTCGGTAATGTATTTTGGTTTTTAATAAACATTAAGTAAACGTTGTTGGAGGCAAAACATTTTCAAATAGTAAAAGTTGAGACGAACAAGAGATATAAATTTAAAAATTAAAGGTGAAAAAAAACTGTTTTTTTGAAGCAGGTATATATATATATATATATATATATATATATATATATATATATATATATATATATATACCTGCATATATATACCTGCTATATATGCCTGCATATATATATACCTGCAGGCATATATATATATATATATATATATATATATATATATATATATATATATATATATATAAAGACAAATCTCGAGGAACGTTTAATCTAATATTTCCTAAGTATGTGTTTTAAAACAGAAAAAAACTAGAGAACATAGTGTACTCTTTCGTATCCAAGTGGTTTAATTATATTGCAATAGATTAAGCTGTTCTAAAATAGGTAATAGATTATGAATTCCTTTTAGTCCAATCAAGAATGTAATAAATTAAGCAAACTGGTTCTGTGTTAAATAAACCAAGGTCAGCATGACTTCAGCAGTTCACTTAAAGTGAAAAACGACGAATCATCGTTTAATTAAAAAATACCTACAATTTCAGCTTCTTGCATAGCAGAAGAAATGGCTGTAACATCCGATGCTCTATTCAAGTTTTAATCGGTAAGAAATGTTATAAAGTATTATTACTGTAGAGTGCAGAGAAAAAACCCTATATATGAGTGAACTCAGCCGCAAAAAAAGATTGTGTAACACTTATTTAGATAATGCAATAGACTGTTGGAAAAATGTTACATTTTTAGATGAGAGTAAGTATATTTTCGGTTCAGATGGATAGTGGTTTGTTTGGAGGAAATTGAATACAGATTTTCAATCGAGTAAGGTTAGGCCCCTTTCACACTATTACAAGTACACAAGAGTAGATAGGGGTTTACACACCTATCCACGCCACGCCACACAATTATACTCAGCCACAAAGATTCCACTCGAGATCAGCAGCAGGCGGGCGCCACATGCACGCAACTCTCATCCACGCCACACTACCCAAAATTCTTTTTTTATTTTTCTACGCCTTCTTAACCTTCGAAAGGCAATTAAACTTATGCCAGCCAACTCTTCAGTCGAATAGTCCATGACGATGGCAAAAACAGATTGAACAGAAAAGTTTCACTTTTCAAGTGGATAAGGTGTTGTTGAAAGTTGATAAGTGTGAAATGACGAGTGGTGTGGTGTGGCGTGGCGTGGACAAGTGTGAAAGGGACCAATATGTTGGCGACATGTGGTGTGGAGCGGCGTGGCGTGGCGTGGCGTGGGGTGGATATTGTGAAAAGGGCCTTAAAGTTACTCTGAAGTACGGTGGAGGTAATGTATTAGTTTGGAGTTCTATGGCTTGGAATGGTGTTGGAAAACTATGCTTCTGTGGCTGTGACTCTGCGTGCTAAAACTGGAGCTTAAAAATATATGTATCTTCCAACGAAATAACTGTCTTAAGCATACTGACAACAGAACAAAATAATTCATATTGTATAATGTTCCTAGGCAATTAGAAACACCACCTCAATCTTCGGATGTAAATCCATCCAACATTTATGGTATATGTTAGACCTCAAAGTAAGAAAAACAAAATTTCATTGAAACATGTGTTGATTGAGAAGTTTGAAACAAACTGAACGTGAAATTCCTCAGAATTATGTTTCTTTCAAATAATCAACAGTACAAGCTCTAATGTACAAGCTACTAATGGAATGATAACAAACTATAAAAGTGTTTTAATAATTTAAACAACCCTTTTTTAAAATAGTAAAGAAAACGACGGTGTCAATACTTCTTTGGCATTATAAAAATGTTTTTTTATGCCTGAATATAGTCTTTTTAAAATAAGTTATTTTGTTAATAAAGGGTCTTTCAAATTGAGCGTTTTTTTTTTAATTCTTGAATAAAACATAGAATTTGCGTTGATTTTCAAAACACGAAAGATAATATCTGCCAAATAACCACCTCTTGCATTTCCACAGAGATCCACTCGTTTGTCAACATTTTGAATGACATTTTGGCATAACCGTGGCTTTATCTCACCAATGATCAAAATGTCATCTTTTAGTTCAGAGGGGTGTCAAATCACATGATCTTGGTGGCCAACTAACATCACTGTTTCTTGCAATATCTCGCCCAGGAAATTTTCCTCCCAATAAATCCATCGTAGCGCCATCCTGATAAAACCACATATCCTTCAGATCAATATTATTCAATTCGGCCCACAAACGAATAATGGAAGTTTCTGTGTTGTGAATGACCATTACGACCATATATTGCTCTTCTTTTATCTTCCACAGCACCAGTTTTGTTGAAATTTTTGAACAATTCGATTGATAGTGCTTTCAGATGAACGATTGTGTAAACCGTAAATATCACGTAATTTTCTAAAAACATTTTTCACTGAACGCCCATGACTCCATTTTATAAATGTCAAATATTACACTTCTGAAATGAGACTAGACCTCGGCATATTCACAACGCCATCTGTGTTTTATTCCCCAATTAAAAAGAGTTTGAAATTTGAAAGACTTGTTATTATTTCAATTTGTATTAATTTATTGTACAAGAAAAGTTGTACAAGAAACCGAAGTTCTCATCGAGGAATAAAAGCTGCAAGAAATATTACCGAGATCTTGGCATCTCTCTTGTTGCGGTTAATACTTGAATGGGTGACTCTCCGAGGAGAAACAAGGTTTGCATACAGCATTTCTACCGGAAAAAGTGTAAAATACAAGGAATTATCCCTGAATCACACCAAATCGAGGCTGGGTAAGGCCAGATGTTTTCTGAGTAGTATTCTACATTGATCACTCCTCAGTCGGTAGGCTTGTCGAGAGATTTATGGTTAAGCACAAAACCGAGGGTTGATAGTGCTGACCTGGTTTATCGGTAGCTGATGACCATGGTTCGAAACCTACGTTAAGTTTTAGGCCTCGTCGCTAAATAGCTTTAATTGAGGATGTGCCTCTAATCCTAAATCGTTACCTTTACAGGAATAATTTTAAATTCTGTGGGATTTCGCACCTGGTATAAATATTTGTAAAATTCTTTCTGTCTGTTTCTGGTATATAACGAGCGTTTGTAATATTTCATTCGATATTATCTTTTTTTTATTTGTGGAATCTGCCTGAAAACCGTGTTTTATATATTAGCTCTAATTACCGAGATAAAAGAGAAAATCGTATAATCATTAGAAGTTTTCAATTAAATTGCGGCAGTTGATTGTTTGTGGATAATTAGACTAGACAAAAAAGAGGAAAATTCAGAAAGTTTTTTAATTAATGGAAAGAATGAAACAATGGAAGAGACGGTCGTGAAATAAAACGAGTTTTTCTATTGTATGCTTGGTAATTCGTTTTCGGAAATTGTTTCGTTGTAAGAAAGTGAAGAAATAACAATCAGGTTGGGGAGTATTTGTAAAAAACTCAATGTTTCAGTAAAAACAACTTGAGGTTGCTATCCTGTTTTGTCAGTTATTAATAGATAATATCGTAAGAATTTTCTCTGGAGACTTTTTGTGTAGAAATAAACATCGAATTAAAAAAGTTGTGTTGAATGGGATGAAATATCATAACAGAGAACAATAAATAACATAATATTTAACATGTAATGATTGGTCGTTTCCTAATAAATGTTTTTATGTTTTCAAAATGATTTTATTTTTATAGCACTTATTTCATAAAATGCTTGTTAAATGACCCGGTTTTATTATGTAAAAAAATCTTTATATTAGATTAGTAGAAATTTTATTTTAATACAACTTTTGATTGGAGAAACAATTGTGTCTTTTCTAATTGAAAGTATTTCTGTTAGTTATGAATATCATATAAGGTGGCACAAAAGTAGGTATCCAATTTAAAAAGTAAAATAAAATTAGGAAAATTAAAATAAAGATTAACTATCAAAGTTATGAATTAAAGTACAATTTCTGAATTTTTTAATTTTTATATTTAACCAATTAGGATCGACGAATAATGTTTCTTACACGGTGGTAATTTTTGCCCTCACAAATTGATGTTCTTTTTTCAATCTTCTATCACTTCAGTGTTTCTTGACATGTGCCCTCTATTTCTCACAAAATATTATCTTTGAACTGATCTAGTGTTTAAAATTTATTAGCACAAATTTTTTCTTTAAGATAACGCCGAAGAAAAAAGTAGGGGTGGTGAGATCCAGAAACCTTCGATGTTAGTTCGAAAATGTTATTGCAGCCCTTGCAATGTTAGATGTAACACCATCCTGCTTAAACAGATAGATTTCAGCATCTCCTAATTGAAACAAATAAAATGATTTAAGTATATGCGTTTAACGACTATTTTCACCTTCAAAAAAGAAAGGTTCAATAATTCTCTGTATGGAAATTGCACAGCACCCTGTGTCTTTTTTTTACTATAGAGAGACCATTTGTGAATCAATTGTAGATTTGTATACCCCAGTAACGCGCATTTTCTTTCCACAATTTTTTAACAATGTAAATTTTCATATACATCTGGAAATGACACTTGGACTCATTAAGGCGCTTTTGTGTAAGCTGGATTTGTATGGATGCGTATGAAGAAGGCACTGTAGAGATCACCGTGTTATTCCCCGCTGAACTGGCCGTCACCGGAATGATGTTCCTGGAACTTTCCAAACACTTTTCCTTGTACTTTGGATGTTTTTAGCTGATTGTACGTACTCTTCATGATCTGCCTTGCCCTCCAACATCACCTACCGACCCAGTATCTTAAAAATTGGCTACCAATTTGCGTACTGTATAATTAAACGTTAAAAATCCTTCGAAAATTTATCTGAAGCTGAAGCTCCCATTTTCAAAGTATTTGCAACAATTTGTATTCGTTCTGGAACTGACTACCATTCTAATTTTAAAACTACTGTTGTTTTAGATTATTCTGTAATAAAAAAAAGTTAAATCAAAAATATGATATCTCAATTTAAAATGGAAAATCTTCTTTTGTGCCACCCTGGGAAAGAATATGAGTATTTCTATTCTAGTTCTATTAGATAATTAAATTATTTATATTCTCTAAAAAAACAAAAACTTTCAAACGTCGCCGAGAATTGAAGTAATAAATCTTCCACATCACCTAATGAGCAACATCATAATGCGGATGGAATATATACTTTGTGAGATAAGAAGCAAAGAGAAGAACTGCATGGAAGTATACGCTGGGTTTCAAAACTTTAATGACCATTACTTCATAAGCAGAATGATATGAAGTCAAATTTTTAAGAAAGGTTCAAACAATGTATATAAGACAATGTAAAAGGTGACCATTGTAGATGGTAACGACACTTATCAGTAAGGACAAAATCAACTAAAACCAACAAAAATTCAGCCGTCAGTGTGTTAAAAGAAATAAATGCAAAATATTTCTGGTTTTTTTGGTCTTGGTTAATATGGATTTGAAGAGCCGAAGGACAGTAGATCCGAAGTAAATCGTCCATTTGTATTTCAAAACGAACCATAACCGACATAAGCTGTCGATTCTGCGAAATATTCACAAAAGAACAAATTACTCCGTTTATGTGTTTTTTTATGGTTACTAAGGGCTGTTAATCCTAATACAACAAATTGTTTGCCGAAAGTTATCAGTAAAAAAAATTTCGTAAAACTGTTCCAGATTTGCTGCTTTTATCATAGAAATGACATTTCTATGTGAAAAGTGCTCAAATAATCGGCAATTTGATGGAAAAAATGCATCGAATTAACATTTCAATCATCGTCATTTCTGATTTACCACCTTTTAATTTTGTTCAATGAATTGGAGATGAAGAAAATGTGGGCGAAAATTTTGGATCTTTCCTTGATTGTACCTGGACTAGCGGGTTTTAAAAGTTTAGTGTTGATTCCATCTTCACCAGAAGCTTTGTTTTTTTAAAGTCACTGGATTTGCCTAATTATTTCATCTTCATTCGGTGGTAATGAATCTGGGTTTGTTTGTTTGGGGTTTAGTGTTGGTAATCGGTTTAAGGGCTCAGGGCAGTTTAGTAGTTGTTCAAAATATTTGGCAAGTTCTTTGCAATTGTCTTGGTTATTTAGAGCTAATTGTCCGTTTTCCTTTTGGATGCAAATACTTGGGGTACGAAATGGCAACATGGTCAATTTGAAATTCACCCATGTACATGTTTGGGCATCTCCAGGTCTTTTGTTTTATTATTTTCTTCTTAAAATGGGTTGACATTATTTTTAGATTAAACTGCGAAGATAGTTCTTCACAATCTTCTGCCATTATAGTTAGTCCATTTATGACAGGTACTTTCTTTCTTTTCCTAGATGGGCGTTGAAATCACTCAATTAGATTATTAAATGGTTAGAAGGAATTTTAGAAATAGTTTTTTCCAGAATGTTCCAGCACTTCTGTGGAACCAGAACTGAGAGGTGTGCATTGATTAATGTATAGTTTTTGTTGGCACACTTGAGGGATAGTCTCATAAGACCATTATTTACTGGCTGGTCATTAGTTATAGAACCAAGAATGTTTTTTGAGATAGCGAAAGCAACACCGAAATGTGGTATATTTTTTTCTCCGTTTTACTTCTCAAAAAGTCTGTGGTTCCCGAAGTCCAAGGTGTTATCATCTGTTAACCTGGTTTCTTGCAGAGCTAAAATTTGGATTTTTTGTTGATTTAATGTTCGTCCCAATTCGTGTAGTTTTCTTGGGCGCAGGAGAGAATTGATATTTACCATTCCAAAGAAAGTTTTTTTCGGTTTCAGATGTTGGCCAGAGTTCAGAGTTCTTCGACTCCCTCTGAAAGATTTTGCATTTAAGTGTATTAATATATATTTAACACACCACCACCTACATCTCAGACTCTCCAGTTGAATTGTGGAAGTCGAGGAGTTAGCAACTATAACCTACCTTCACCTAGAGTAAAACGGGAAAAATCAAAAAACGGGAAAAACTTTCAAAAATGAACAGTTCCACATTAAACGATTCCACTCTGGAACCAAACTGGCCAGAAAGAGTCACCGATGGTCAACTAGGCTGCGCCACCTCTTGTGACTCTTTTTACTCCAGCAAATGATCTGAGAAATAATTCGTAATAAGAAGAGTAAAACTAATATTCTTAGAATAAAAGAAACTTCTGGGACATTTCAAATGTTAGGTGAGACGGTTAATCTTTTTTTACAGAGATACTCTATCAACACTTCTCATTCCAATTTTATAATTTTTGACTATCTTCAAATACCACCACGAATTAAAATTGAACAGTCGTTAACGAAACAAAATATTCGGTTAATTGTTGTTCGCAATAATGTCAATCGATAACAACTTCAACATTTTTTGTATTTGCTGGTTAAAGCTAGTCTATCAGTGGCAATACTTTCTGAAGCACCCTCGTATTTAATTTCTAATATTGCCCAACTTCTGATTTATAAAATATTTGGTTTATTCTAATAACTGATAATAATAGTAACCTTTTTACCCGAAATTTTGTGAATAATTAAAAATAAAACAACACAACTTTTAATAACTATGAATAACGATGTATAGTTTATATATAAATATTTCAAATAGTGATACCACAAATTGTTTGGGCTAAATATAGAAAAGAAAATAACTATGGCGATTAGGATAGTTTATTTTACATTATTAAAACTACAGTACCTTTTATATAACATGAATTCAGGAATATTAGTTTGAACTTTTTCATGGAAAATGGAGAAACGAAATGTATAGCTATATTATTGAATAATTGAAATTACCAGGTATATTTTTTAAATAAGGTCCGTTTTTTAGTGGGAAGAAAAATACTATAAATATCATTAAAATATCCTTTTTTCCATATTCCACATTCTTTTATTGACTTTTCTACATAATTTCCATTTTTGTTCAAATATTTGTCATGCCGCTCGACAAGTTTTTGAATTTCAACGTCAAATAAATCTGCTGCTTGTGAAGAAGGCCTGACTGCAGTTTTAACTTGTTCGTCGTCGTTGAACTGTTGACTACCAAGGAACTCCTTTAAGTACCAAAACAAGTGAAAATATTTGAGTACAAGGTCTGGGCTGTAAGGTGGATGATCCAGTTATTCCCATCAAAAAGACCTAATTAGACCTTGTCTTTGTGCAGAAACATGTGGCCTTGCATTGTCGTCGAGCAACATCACACCTGAGAACAGTAGGGCACGAGGTTTGTTTTGTATGAAATGGCGGAGTTTTGTGAAGGTGATAAAATACGCATACGAGTTGATTGTTGTGCCTCTCGGCATAAAATCCACTACCAAAATTCCTTTCATGATCTTTCGTGCTGAAATTGTCTGTTTGGCTTTTATCTGGTTAGCGACGATATGTGTCACCATTCCATTGACTGTTGCTTGGACTCAAGAGTCATGTGAGACAACCAAGTCTCATCTATAACAATATGGTCTAACAATTCATCTCCTTCCTGATTGTATCGAGTCCAAAACGATAAAACAGAGCCCAATATCTTTGTTTTGTGATCGTCAGAAAGCAGTCTTGGAATCCACCATGAACACCATTTTCTATAATTCTAATTTCTATAATTTCTAATTCAAATTCTTCGTATATATATATATATATATATATATATATATATATATATATATATATATATATATATATATATATATATATATATATATATATATATATATATATATATATATATGTAATCAAGATATTTAAATATTTGAACAATGACATTATCATGTCTTATAACAATCCAATTTTCGATCTCTTTCAAGAAATTGGGGTCTTATGTCCGCAAATATCCGAGTTATTTTGGTTTCCAAGGCGTTAAAAGTTGCTGATTTATCGGTATAGATCAAAAATTTAATATAACCTCAAAAAAAAAAAAATCTAGAGGCGTTAAATCATATGATCTTGGTGGCTAAGTATGAACTCGGACTTTAAAAGAACTCAAATCCTACTTATTGGGAATCATAAATTATGGTTCATTAACAGTACTAGGGTGTCCGCGTTTTCTTCTTTCTTTACAAAGGATATATACTTCACTTACTCCGTTAAATAATCATTCCTTCTTCAGTACTAAAGCAGTTCCACTACCAAATAATTCATCGATGGTTTTTAATTAAAACGTTAGAATGACTAAAATAAGTCGCAAAATTAAGGTAATTTTAAGATATTATATTAAAAAAGATTTTACAATAACTGACGTCATTCGTGAGTTTTGAGAAGTAGAAGAAGAAGGTGTCGTCACAATCGGAACTGCTCAGCTGTGATTTGAAAGTGTGATTTGAGTTCCGAGAGGGTTGTCCACGGTTTCTTGATGCAAACGTTTTATTCGATGCCGATGAGCAGATTTACCGTGTTACCGAATAGGAAGAGAGTTACTTGTTCTAAAATGGGTTGAGGTCATCGAAATCAACGGTCTGTGTTTCGAGGAATAACCTCAGGCTATACATCTTTTAATAAGTGAATAACTAAGTAAGTCAAAAAAACAAATACTTTTGTTACACCTTAGAATTGTTAAATATATGAATTATTTAGTTTACATTATTTTTCATAAAATTATGAAAAAGATGGTTTAGGACACTAGTATATTGAATAGTACAGTACACACATAACATTATAAATAATTTGTAGTAAATGTTCATTTGTCTTCACTATTCCTAATCCCGACCAACAACAAAGTTGAAAGAAAAGAGAAGAATATTGGACGCCTATGGATAAATAATACGTATCACGTTCAGCTCTTGATTACGTTCGGCTTAATTGCGAACCCAACAGGAGAAATTTAATGTCGTTTGCCTCAAGTCAGGAAAATTATTCTTGCAAGGTTATCGGATTAGTCATAACCTTTTGTCCCGGAAAGTTCAACAAATGATTTTAACGTGCTGTACAGAGACGAGAACTCCCACAAACTCTCACATGAACTTGGATAATGCAGTTTTCCTAATCATCATAGAAACTATTCCTAATCTATTATTAAAGACACTTTGCTAGTTAAAATAGGTTGAATATTTTCAGAGCTATTTTCTGTTTTTTTATATTAATTTCTAAATTAAATATTAGTTTTGTAGATTTCAAGATTTCCAAAATTTCAATTCTGGTTCAAATCTTGCTCTCAATGTAGATGTTTGTGTTTGTGGGTTTGTACTTTTCTCCAGGTAAGAGTGAAAAATTCAGCGGAAAACGAGGGAAAATATACTGGGTACTTTCGAATGTCTACTGAGAGATCTTGTGTGTTGGCCACTTGTGGCTTTTCGAGAGATTTAAGGTTATGAACAAACTAAGACTTATTAGACCGACCGGGGGGCTTGCTAGTTAGAAGAAAATAAATATCCTAGTGTTCTATACTGTTTGAAACTGTATTAGTTAGGTAGTTTTTCTAAATTTTGACATTTAATCCGGTGTATTTCGAATGGAATATGAATGGGTTATAATCTACATAAACTATAAAAAAAATTTGTAAAATGAGGTAGATTTTGATGTAAAATATCCCTTGAGTGCAATTTTCATAGCTGTCATAGAAGGAATTTTTTGCTATTTTAACTATTTGATTGTTTTTGGGTGATTAATCAGTTTTGGATGTTTTTGAAGTTAGTATGTGTGTGTGTGTATATATATATATATATATATATATATATATATATATATATATATATATATATATATATATATATACAGTTAGTAAAAAAAGTCTAGGTATGGCCATTTCCAAAATGGATTTTAATGCTTCTTCGTGCAGTGAGTGCCTTAAAATGAAAATATTTTAACTCATTTGAAAATTAATATTTAAAGTAGCATCCACTAATACAAATTTTCCTCAGGACCTTGTTTTGACGCTATAGTCAATTATAGTTAAAATACAAAAAGTGCGAAATATAGGGTATAACTCGCGATCTGCTAGAAAAAAAAAGCCATTTATAAGTAAGGTTAATAAAAGTAAACGTCAATATTTTGTAAAAGATTATATGAATAAGCTTATTAGTTTCTGGAAACGAGTTTTGTACAGCGCTGACTGTAAATTTAACTTGTTTTCATCTGATGGAAAAGTTCAGGTGTGGCAAAAACCCAATCAAGCGTTCGTAGCAAAACTTGTCCCACGGTCAAGCAGGGATGAGGTGGAATCATGGTATGGGGCTGTATAAGTGCATCTAGCGTAGGAAAACTAAAAATTATTGATGGTATAATGGATCAATATTTATACATAGACGTATTAAAAGAAAATCTAAAATCAAGTGAAATGAGTCCTTGTATTGGGTCATCATTTATCTTCCAACAAGAGACTGCCCCAAAACATCGAGCGTGGAAAATCGAAGAGTGACTACACTATGATACACCAAGGCAGTTAAAAACACCGCCCCAATCACCGGACATGGATCCAATCGAAAATCTGTGGGATAGGTTAAAACGAAGACTGAAAAAAAAGGAAGATCAAAAACAAATCACAACTTAAGGAAGCATTGCGGTATGAATTGGAACATATTGAGTCTGATATCATTTTTTATTTTTTTTTTATTTAATTATTTTTTTTAAATTTTTTAATACATACATAATACAATTAAATAATTATTTAATACAGTAAATAATTTAAGAGCGTGGTTTACCCAGACTTTTTACTAACTGTGTGTATATATACATACACCCCCGACCTGGTGAGAGAGCATATGTCGGTAATCTGATGAGTCTAACTACCAACAGACGAAATATGTGCCCCCCAATGTAAGGGATGGGCGGAGGTTCCTCCCGGTCAAGCAACTAACCAATGGCCAGTATGGCGGAGACGCAGGTTGTTGTGCGTTCCACGTGATATTGTAGAACACAGCGGTCGGGGGTGTATAACTCCTGATTAATGTTGTCTCATTGAACGCAGTACAAAAAAGTCAAAAAACTCCATGAATAAGCCACCCGATGAGAAGTCGGAGAAAATATGGGTTGTTTGATTGTGGAGAGGGACTCCCTGTTCTTGGCGAGAGAGCATATGTCGGAACCCTAATGAGTCTAACCACCAGACGAAACATGTGCCTTCCAATGTAAGGCATGGGTGGGGCTTCCTCCCGGTCAAGCAACTAACAGATATATATATATATATATATATATATATATATATATATATATATATATATATATATATATATATATATGTATATATGTATATATATATATATATATATATATATATATATATATATATATATATATATATATATATATATATATATATATAAATATATATATACATATATATATATATATATATATATATATATATATATATATATATTATATATATATATATATATATATATATATATATAAATATATATATACATATATATATATATATATATATATATATATATATATATATATATATATATATATATATATATATATAAATATATATATACATATATATATATATATATATATATATATATATATATATATATATATATATATGTATATATATATATATTCTTATGTATTTCCACCTGCTGAATTCAAAAATCACCATAAAATCTATCAACTGACTCTTCCTTTGGTGATACACTGACATGTCATTTTTCATGTTCTACATTTTCATTTTGAGGGAAATTTTGCTTTCGGGAGTTATCACACCTGTCAACTGACAAAACACAACGTACTTCAGCTGTGTGTAGGTTATAAATATAATTACTGTAGCTCTGACTATGAGTTTCGTATTCTTTCCGATGTAATTAGTGCAAAATTTCTGGTTTTGAAGTGTACAATTTCTTAAATCAATATACCTCGAAAATGCGTATGTTTGGTAAATAATTTTTGTTACATTTGAGGTGAAATAACATTTTCGTCACAGAAACGCAATCTCACAGCCCTCCTCGACTTAATCAAATATGCTGAACACAAGTGGAAAATCTGTGGCAATTTGAAAATTATCGCTGTACTCTTAGGAATGCAACTCGGGTATATTAAATACTGAGGTTTTTTACATATGTGGGACAGTAGGGATGGAAAATCACATTATATTCAAGCAGACTGGCCTGCAAGAAATCTTAACTGAAACGGCACAAATGTCGTTGCCGACCCTCTCGTAGACCCAACATCTATATCCCTTCTTATAAAGTTGGGTTTGATGAAAAATTTTGTCAACGGTATGAACCAAAAAGACAGTCTGTGGTGCGAAAGTTAAGGAAGGTATTTTTGTTAAGCCACAAATTCGACAACTTGTAAAGGATCGTGCCTGTGAGCATTCTGGAGGGGAAAGAAAGAAGGAAGGGAAGGAAGCTCTGGAAGCTTGGGAAGCCTCAAAGAGAGTTATTCGTGAATTTTCAGATAACAATAGAGATGATAACTACACTCAGCTGGTGACAATACTGTAAAAATACCATCAACTCGGATGCAACATGTTCCTTAAAATCCTTTTTTTTTCCACTCCCACCGAGACTTTTTCCTTTCTAGTTGTAGAGATGTCAGTAATGAACACGAAGAAAAATTCAATCAAGATATTTCTGCGATGGAACAATTTTTATTTCAGAACCGATTTTCATAAACTTTCTTTTGTTGTCAGAAAATGGCATTAAGAAAGGGCATAACATGTTTTTTTGCTGCGTCAACTTTTATGGCTCCCATTTTCGAGAAGCACTATTAGGGCTTTTTTTAGAGATAAACTGACAACGGATTCTTGAACAACACCACCCTAAACCAAAATATACCGATTTTTATGGGTCTAAATTATTGAATGTCCTTGATATTATTTTATGATATTTACAATAATAAATAATTAATATTTTTCTAATAATTACAGACTATTTTTTAACAAAAAACCTTCTTTATTTACAGGTCGATCTAAATTGGCATTATAAAACTTAAATAGTAGATATTTCTATCATTCCGCCATTTTCTATCAAGCACTTTTCAATACGTCGTCGTGTTCACTACTTTTCTCAAATATTGTTTGGTAGTGCTACGGCAAGCCTGCCTAATACGATCACGAAGATCACTAAGATCGTCTCAAGTTTGAAGCCTCAAAACATAAACCATATTTTGACCCCCAGAGAAAAAATCAAGAGGCGTGAGCTCCGGGGATCTCGGAGGCCAATTAATTACATGATTGTTTCGCCCAATCTAAAGATTTGGAAAATTATTATTCAGCCAGTTTCTTACGTTAATTGCATATTGAATAGATCACCGTCAAATTGTACCGATAATTAAGAGGCAACGCATCAATTTCATCATCAAACTCATTTTGTAAAAATCTAAGAAATCTAGATATATTCAAAAAATGGTCCAATAATAATGTCATTCAAGAGACAAGACATCAGTAAAAACAGCATTAATTGCATTTGTACATAACAATAACTGGCAGTCTTATGCAATCGAAACCCATAAAGCATCAGATGTCTAATATGGAACTTATTCATATTGTGCTCTTCTCTTTTTATAGGGTTTATCTAATGCTTTTCAAAATTTAACAGTAAGCACAATATCAATATAAATATATATATATATATATATATATATATATATATATATATATATATATATATATATATATATATATATATATATATATATATATATATCCCGCGGGAGTTTGCTAGTCTCCTACCGGGCGCCTCCACAGGTGGCGGATAGTGGAATGCTCACCAGATATGGTGGGTACTGGGGAAATAAAATACCCAGGGCGGACCAAAACTAGCACCAAAGGGTACGACGGTTCCACATGTTAGTGGCGGTACCCAACAGCGTCTGTTTCACATGTTAGTGGCGGCTGAATAAATATCCTCTATGGTTAACAACCGTAGTTGTAACTTGGAGCTTGCTCCACTTAAGGTTGATAACCTTCGACAGTCAGATATGGAAAGGTCTTTTAGGAAAAAATTTCCACCGTCCAACCCCTCGAGGAAGGAGAAGACTACATCGGATTCGGTGGGTAGTCACCTAGAAGGCAAGAATGAATCGGAGCATTCGAAGTCACATGTATTCAGAATCAAACATAAGCATATTAACTACATCGCAACACATAACATAAATTCTCTACTGAAAGCCGGAAAACTCAAGAACTTCACAGATGAATTAGACAGGCAAAACATTTTACTAGCAGGGCTCCAAGAAATGAGAAATTCAACAGAAGATCCGTTTGAATCACAAGGATATAGAATTTACAATGGGAGGCCAGGACAAAGAGTCATGAAGCAATGCCCCCAATTTGGTACAGGATTTATAGTAAATTTGAAAATCATAGATTCCATAATTGAGTTTAAAGCCATTTCACCGAGAATTGCAACTATAACTTTACAAATCACAAACAAATTTTACACCATCATAAATGCCCATGCCCCCACTAATGAAAAAAACTTCCTAACAAAAACTGTGCAAGAAGTAGATAATTTCTGGGATCTCCTTGATCAGACAATGAATAAAGTAAATATGAATCATGTCAAGATCCTTATAGGGGACTTTAACGCTCAATTGGGAAAAGAAAGGAAGTATCGAGATGTAGTTGGAAAGTGGGCTCCTCATAGATATACTAATAGAAATGGCCAAAGAATCATCGAAAGTTTTAGAACGCATGGACTCATCTCCAAGTCTACATATTTTAAAAGAAAACCAAATAAACTCAAAACTTGGAAACATCCTGACTGGACAAAAGGGGAATGGCAGCTGGACCACGTATGCATGGACAAGTTCTTTCACAAGGAATTCCACAATGTCAAAGTTCTAAGAGGAACGGACACCGGCTCAGATCATTACTTAATAAAAATCAAGATTAAATTTACCCCTTTAAGAAGGAAGAGACAAAACACAGAGGGAGAGAAAAGGACATACGACCCTCATCAGTTAATCCAGAATGACCAATACCAGAAAAGAACAGGAGCCACAAGACTAACAGACAATTTAGAAGAACTAATACCAATTCTTAAACAGAATGCAAAAGATCTAGCCCCATTAAATCCGCGGAAGAGACATGCCTGGTGGAACTCTGATTGTGACAAAATGCATGAGGAGAGACATCAAGCTTGGTTGAAATTTCAAACTCACAAAACAGAAGAAAACGCCACTAACCTCAAGAATGTCAGAAAAGAATTCACCAAAATCATTAAAAAAATTAAGCGACAGTATCAAAAAGATTTAATAAACTCAATAGAGGAAAATTATTATAAAACAAATTCGAGAGATTATTACAAGGCCTTTGATAAACAATTGCAAAAATACAACCCCCCTACATTATTGTTGAAAAATATGGATGGAAAAACAGCACATAATAATAAGGAAAATGCAGAGATCATGGCAGAAGCATTTAACAAGCTCTTGAACTGTGATAAACCTGAGGAACTTTTATCTATTGATACACAGATCCCTATAAAAACTAAACCGGAAAATATAAACCCACCTACAGCAAAAGAAGTTGAAACAGCACTTAAGGAAATGAAAAACTACAAAGCATGTGGTGAAGACCAGGTTTTTGCAGAGATGTGGAAATACGCCGGAAGTACAACCCAGACCTCCCTCCATATGATATTAAATAAGGTTTGGATATCAGAAAAGTTCCCGGAACAATGGACAACAGCTATAATCAACCCACTTCATAAGAAAGGTGATAGAAGTAATCCAGACAACTACAGAGGTATTTCCTTACTAGACGGCACATATAAGATTTTCTCTAAGATACTATATAATCGGATTAAACAACAACTAGATCAAGAGCTAGGTGAATACCAAGGAGGCTTCAGACCCTGGAGAAGCTGCACAGAACAAATAATTACTTTGAAGCTAGTCATGGCATATTATAGAAAACGAAACAACCCCCTTTGGATAACGTTTATAGATTTCAGGAAAGCATACGACTCCATCCACAGACCATCATTATTAAAACTTTTAAGACATCTTGGACTTCACCCAAAACTGATCAAATTGATAGAACTTACTCTAACTAATACAATTTCTAAAATTAAGTTCAGGGGAGAACTTTCTGAACCATTCTTGGTAAAAACTGGTTTGAGACAGGGTGACGGATTATCACCTATTCTTTTTAACTGTGCACTGGAGTATATAATGAGAGAATGGTACAAGAACAACCCAAAAAATATAAAAATTGGAACCAAAAAGGACAACATACATTTGAATTGTCTAGGGTTTGCTGATGCTGAAATAGCTCAGAATATTGGTTTGAAAATTTCATTTGAAAAAACAGAAATCATGTCAACTCAACTTCCATTAGTAAACAAAATTGAACTGGGTAGCCAAGAGATAAAAATTGTGGAAAGATTTAAATATTTAGGTAAAATAATCACATACAATTTGAATGAAAAACCAGCATGGCAAAGTAGAATAGACAGACTGGTTAGAGCACAGCATGTGACCAAGAACACATACAACAAAAGATGTCTCTCAATAGCAACCAAATTAAAACACTACAAAACGGTCACTCAACCTCAAATTACATATGCATGTGAAACAATATTCAAAACAACAAACACCGTTGCAATAGATGGAATACTAAAGACAGAGAGGAGAATAGTGAGAACTTGTTTGAATAAAAATTATCAAGTAAATGGAGTCTGGAGACTGGCTTCCAATGAAACCGTCTATAAGGAAATAGAACCAGTGACGAGCACTATGAGAAAGAAGCGAATATCTTTCTTGGGGCATCTAGTAAGGACACCGGAAAGTAGAATCAGTAGGAGAATAATAGAGAAATTTTGGAATAGTAAGAGCAATATTAGATGGATCACAGAACTTAAGGAAGACATGAGAGAGTTGCACATCACAATGGAAGATTTAAAATGCAAGTCAGATGCACTTAAGATATTGCAGGACAAACACACAGCACTACAGGCAAGGATCAACAGACAGAGGACAGGAAGAGTGATTCCGGAGGAGGAAAGGAAATTACGATCAGAGTGGATGAAGAAGTATTGGGCTGAGAAGAGAAAAAAGGACCTGAACCATAACTTGACTAGAGTGGTCCTATGCAGACCATAAAGTTAAAATAAATAAAAATAAATAATATATATATATATATATATATATATATATATATATATATATATATATATATATATATATATATATATATATATATATATATATAATATATTTGACTAGAATATAAGTTATGCTATATTAAGTTAAATTATTGGTAGAAGGCAATGATTTTGAAATTTAAAAAATGAAACTTCATTGCTTATCGGAACACCTAATAATTTATAAAAATTGTTTTCTTACTATTAACAATATCCTTTGAATTTCTATAAATGACTTATTCGTCATTTAACCGCTTGTTCGAATTAATGCAAAAAATAAACAGCATAAATAAGATGCTTTTTTGCTTTAATGTTCTCTAAATATTGCTGTAAATAAAACAAAAGCTACATCCATTCAAAGCGAAAATTTATATAAGCTTGTCAAGACAATGTGCCAAATAAAAAGGAATAATTCAATTCCGGGGTGGAAGTTCGGAGGGGCTGGACAGCAAAAACGATGCGACAAGGGTTCACAGCCCAGCCCCGCTACATTAATATTATAAGATATAATTTGTATCCTAAATGACCCCAAGTTTCCTTTTGAAATAATAATTAATGATGTTGGTGGCCAAGGAACGTCGACAACGACATTTCTGCGCTATAATATAAGGCCATCTAGCAGCTCGTTTAGCTTCGTTACTCATGTTGGTCGGTGGATAGCAACTCGCCCTTATAATTTATAATGTAGGTCGAAACGAATTGCTGTAAAAACAAATACAGTTTTGCCGTTCCCTATTTGCTTTATTTTGTTATTTCGTTATTTTCGCTGGCTGTTCTATTGTGTAAATACGTTACTATAATTTATATTCACCTGCAATTTTAGATGATCTTTATCTATCTGGTTTCTTTCGTGAGAAAAACAAATTTTGCCAAGCTTTTTCGTAATTAAACATATTTGATAAATGGATCGCTTATGATAATAAACTATCATTCTAATATGAACAAATTAGTTGTCATATTTATAACTGTTTGTATTGTCTTTAACAGTATACATACAGAGGCATTTTAGAAATATGGTGAAGTTATAAAGAATGTCCCAACAGATACTTCAAGATTTCCTTTTTAAATAAAACGAAAAATTTTTGAAAAATAACATGCTTGTTTATTTCATCAAGACGTAGAGATATGGTTGTTATGTTTTAAAAATAATACTCTCCAAGTACTAGAGACCGTACTCTACATACGGCCATTCTTTACGTAAAATTGTTGATAACAATTTGGCACGTTTGCGGTTCAATTTCACCAATAACTTGAAGCATGTTTTGCTTCAGGTCATTAATCGTCTGCGAATTGTTAGAATAGACGTTACCCATGAGGAACCACCACAGGATAATGCCGTTAGATCGTTAGCATGGAGTTAGATCGTACAAACATATCGAGAAATGATGCGGCCAGGAAAAGGTATCTGTAACAAATCCAAAATACTTTCGTCGTATGACACGTGGCGCCACCTTGCTGAGAGAACATACTATTAAGATGCATATCATCCAATTGGGGCTATAAAAAGTTTCTTAACATCCAGGGAAGAGTTCACCATTACAACATAGCAATTTGTCCACTTAATAGTGTCCCCATATGTATGTATTTATATATATATATATATATATATATATATATATATATATATATATATATATATATATATATATATATATATATATATATATATATATACTAAAGCTCTACAGGCCATGAAGGCGTGATAATTCGCCATTTCCTCCTGTCTGCAGCTTTCTCTTTCCAGCTGTTAACCTTCAAAGTTCTTAGATCTCCCTCCATGGGAGTCAACCACTTTCTTTGTGACCCTGCTTTGTGGTAGTATCTTATCGTGTCTCAGCACATTCTCTGTGCTCTTATCCCTGCCGTTATTGTGGGTTTTTAGTATACTTCCAATTTCTTACACTTACTTTTCTTACTTAAATCGAATAAAACAATTTTACACTTTGTTATCTATCACTTTTATTTTTAAACATTTGTGTGGCTATAAAACGATTTTTAAAAATAAAAGTTATAGATAACAAAGTATAAAATTGTTTTATTTGATTTAAAAAATTAACTATCACGAAGTATCGGACAAATCAATCAATCATTTTCTTACTTAATTACTTATTGTAAATTTCTTACTGTACGGTAAAGTTTTTCTTTTGCTTTCCACAGCACTGCTTTGGATTTCAGAATCCAAACTACACTTCTGTTCCCATTGTTTATTCTATCAATAATCTCCAGGCCATCCTCGTTTTTGTTGCTTATAACGTAAGAAGGTTGCTCTTAGGTAAATAAAGTTATTTGATTTCTTGAAACTGAATTCTTTGTCACTTGAGCAGTTTTTAATTAATAAATTGAAGTATATCGATTCTTCTATTGGAACCTTTGGTGTGAAACACTTAACTTGAAGAGATTTACCACTAAACACCAAAACAATTTTTTGAACTGCTCGACTCGAACTGCTGCTCGAGATTATATAATCTCACAAACTAAATCATCTCATAATAAATCATTAAATCATCTCCAGATGATGCTAATATGGTTAGCGAAACGTGCGTCGAGCAGTTCAAAAAAAATGTTTTGGTATTTAGTGGTAAATCTCTTCAAGTTTAGTTAAATTGAAGTATGTTTTCGGAGTCTGTCGTCGCCTCATGAGTCGGCCTAAACTTCTATTTCTGCCCAATGGTTTCCAAATTTGCAATGAATTGGGTTCTTTTCCGGGAGTACATCCAGTTGTCAAGCTTGCAGACGTTCGTTCGTTCTGACTGTCTGTTCGTTCTTTCAGGTTCGTGACTTTCAGAGAGTGATCGGTTTGCCGTGTGATATTTATCTATTCTGCCGCTTGCGACGTCTTTGTTTCCAGTCGTGCTCTGGATGTCGTGCTGTCTGGGTCTGCTGGTCTAAGAACGTTTTTCCACGTTGGCGGCAAGTGTAGAGCGTCATCCCTCTTGTTTAGACTTCCTTGCTTTTAATCTCTATAGCTTCTCTGATCAGGCGTGTCCGAATATGATTTATATTGGCTATCTCGTTGCATTCATCAAAGTTAATTTTGTGGCCTGTTTCTAGTTGCTGTTGGAATATTGCCGATGTTGTTTGCTTATTCCATATGCTTGTTTTGTGTTCCTCGATTCTGGCAGATATTGTTGTTTGTTCGATGTAGGTTTTGTTACAGCTTGAGCATGGGATGTGATAAACTCCTTGATTTTTTAGTCTGACCTTGTCTTTCGAGTTTCTCAAGAAAGCGCCTATTTTTCTGTGAGGTTTGTATGCTGTCCTTATTTTGTGTTTTCTTAAGTCTTCCGATACGGTCCGTTTTTCCTTTGACGTATGGCAGTATTACGTTGAATGTCTCTTCGGCTTGTTCTGTCGTTTTTTGTGTTTGGTGTTGTTGTATTGCACGGTCGATTGTCTTTTTTGAGTAGCCATCTTATTTTAGAGTGTTCGTTATGTTGTTAAGTTCTGCCTGCTGTGCATCGTTGTCTGTAAGGGGGATGGATCTTGGGATTATAGTGTTTGCTACTGCCTGGATTTGAGTGGGGTGGTGGTGTGACTATGCGTTGAAATTTCTGTTTGTGTGTTTTCTGTATACCATGTGTCGTAGGAGCCTTTCTGTTGTGTTTGTGACTAGAACGTCGAGGAACGGTAGCTTGTTTTGTTTTTCAATTTCGGGTGTGAACTGTATTTTTGGGTGCTGGGAGTTCAGATGTTCTAGAAAGTTGTAGAGCTCCGTTTTTCTCAATATATCATCGACGCATTTTAACCAGAGCTTCGGTTTTAGACGGGCCTTTTCAATTGCTTGCCTTTCATAATACATTATGAATCGGTTTGCCACAGCAGGGGAGAGGGGTGAACCCATTGCTGCGCGTTCTGTTTATCTGTAGAATTTGTTGTCGAATAGGAAATACGAGTTATTTAAACAATGTCTTGCATGGTCTTCAAAGTTCTCCTTCTCTGTAATTAATTCTAAGGCCTCGTCATTGGGACGCTGGGATACAGTGATTTTACGTCAAAACTCGCAATTATATTGTCTTTGCCAAATGATGTACTGTTGAGGATATACGTGAACTCTTCCGAATTTTTGACATAGAAATCGGCTCTTTCTATAACAGGTTGCATGATGTTAGCGAGATATGTTTCCAGTTTTTGGAGCGGGGAGTTGACTGCACTGACAATAAGTCGTAGAGGTGCATCTTTCTTATGTATTTTTGGTAGGTCGGAGAATTTGGGGCATCTGCTAGACTTTTCTCTTGGGACGAGTTTTTTCTGGGTTCCGGGTCTATGGGTGAATTCTTGATTTTGGTTTTAGTTGTTTTGCCCAAATATGTTGTGGGATTCCTGGCTGTTTGTTTGTAAGAAGCCTCACTCAGTAGATTTCTCATTTTCTTTATATAGTCTTCGGTGTTCAAAACAACGGTAGCATTGGCTTTTTCTATATATATATATGTATATATATATATATATATATATATATATATATATATATATATATATATATATATATATATATATATATATATATATATATATATATATATATATATATATATATATATATATATATATATATATATATATATATATATATATATATATATATATATATATATATATATATATATATATATATATATATATATATATATATATATATATATATATATATATATATATATATATATATATATATGTATCTCGTTTCTATATGTCATTGTATCACCTCTAGTTTGATTTGATGTTGGCGCCCACTTTTTTGACACGTAAGTAAGTACTGGTATCAAACGCTGATTTAACCTCTTAGTTTCATTTTTGTTGTTATATATATTATATTTTATCATACCGCTAAATTATATTTTATTCTTTGTTATCACAAAACTTACGGAACGCTTTCTTGGCCAGTATGATGCTTTTTTTTACGTAGACTCTTTGGATATCGTTATTTGGGGGTTTTTATTTACCTCTCGACTTCTTTTACTGCTTCTTTGTTCAGTTATATATCTTCATACTTATTCTTCAATCTTCGACACAAGATTTTGAATTTACTCACATTAATTGATTTTCATTTGTTCTTTAGTTCCTTTAATATATTTATTAATTTGTCGATGGAATCCAGGAGTTGAGCTGCATGCTCATTAGACCTAGTCTATAGAAATCAAAAACTGCATATATAAGTCGTCCGACGAGAAGTCTCGAGAAGTGTGAGTTGTTTGATTGTGGATAGGGTTTCCCTATTCTTGACGAGAGGGTATATGTCGGTACGCTGATGAGTTTAACCACCAACAGGCAAAACATAAGTCCTCCAATGTGGGGGATGGGTAAGATTCAGTCCTGGTCAAGCAACTAACAAATTTGTCATATATATATATATATATATATATATATATATATATATATATATATATATATATATATATATATATATATACACACACACACACACACACACATATATATATATATATATATATATATATATATATATATATATATATATATATATATATATATATATATATATATATATATATGTATATATGTATAAGCAAGCAAAATAATCAATTACTGTTTTATTGCCCGAAGTCGTTCACTTTCTGTAAGAAAAAAAAGTGACCCAGAATAAAACATCTTCCTTCCTTTCCTATTAGTCATCGGATTACTACAATAAATCTTAAAGACTCGCCGTTTTTACTCGTAATCCACTGGTTTGATTCCAACAATTACCATTATCCTCATTTCTATTAAATACTGTTCCGATAAAATACACTGTCAGGAATCAGCACTGAGCTTAATTGCGGTACTTAATTTAAGTTCCAAAACAGATCACCAGGGGTCACTGATTAACTAGCTAGTTGGCTTGCTACTTGATTATATCAAATAAACCACGGTAAGATTTGTGTTTATTGAGGGAACTGTTTTAGAAGATTGAAACAGGTTGAAACATTTTCTTAAAATTTGGTTGAAATAAGTTTATTAATTTAAAAGGTTCTTTATTTTTGTTTAGGATATTCTAACCTTATTATATTATATATTATTTCTTATTAAGCCTTTTTATTTATTTTATTTATATACATAGGGTGCGCCACTAAACTATGGGCATCTTTTAATTTTGACTTTCCCGTTGTATTGTATCTGAGTGATCAATCAATAACGATCTAGTTTGTGACTAAAAATAAATCGTCCGCATATATAACAAAACTTATCCGCTGGATTTTTGCAAAATCAACAACTAGAACTTGCCATTTTATATAAAATCGACTTAGACACTTGACTGTACTGTAAATGAGGCAGAAACACACTAAACCATAGAAAACAATAAAACAGCCGTTAAAGGTTCGTAGAATACTGTGAAAATTCCCCCTCGATGGTTTTGTGATAATCCTTACCTTGTCCAGTGCAAAAGGGACGTGCTTGGGCCATTTCTGTGAAAAGATTTTTTTAATTTTTACCGAAATGAAACGCAAAAGGAGCATTGTCATCAATGTTACAAAAATAATGTCGACCTGTGTTGCCTAAAAAACGCAAGATTTTTTATTTCTCCCATATGTAATGTGGGAAATATATTCTTTATACCTAGTTAGTATGGGTTTTCTAGTTTGGCCAATATACCTTCGTTCACAATCTTGACAATTAATTTTATATATCCTCGATTTTTGATGTTGATCTACTTTATCCTCCGAATTACTCAGAACATCTCTTAAATTATTATATTGTAATTTATTTTATGGTATATATTACCAAACCAACGTCCACTTTTTTCAAAATCTTGTCTATCCCTACCGTTAATTGGGCATCAAACGGTAATACCATAAAATAATTTGTATTCTGTTCTTTTTCAAAAGTCAAAGATTCTTTCAATGATCATCTAAACTTATGTTTTCAAATTAATCTATCTACAATATTGTTATTATTACCATTCACTTCGAACCCCTCCGTAATTAAATTTAATTATTTGTTATAAGGAAATATTATCCTTGTTTAAAGGAAAATTAATTAATCTATCTATCATGAAATTTAAACTAGTTATCTTATTGTGGAAGCTACGATTCAAATCGTTAGGAATGTATATCGAAATGGATGTGTTTTTATTTTCTAAACATGTCAAAATCTAACCGAATTTTGTTCATACTTACTAAAATATCCATTTAAGTTCTTAATAAAAAGTTCTTCTTTTTCAATTTTTAAATTGAAAATGATCATCTACATATCTTGGTTAGCGAAACGCGTGTAGAAAAAATAGAAAAAAGTGATTTAACGTTGGGGATGTTAACTACTACGATTGATTCGATAGCTGAACACTACTATTACCTTAACGTACTTATCGTTCGTTTCGGTATAAATAAACCAACATCTCGACGGATATCGCTAATCACAATTAATGATCCCCGTAGAGATGTCGTGTCGTCGTAGAAAGGTCGGGAGAGTACGATGGATGGAGTCAAACATCCCAGTTAAGTTAATTGTGAATAGTATTTTTTTGAATTTATGGTTCGGTTTTCAGGTAACAGCTTCTAATTAAGGATTTCCTTACCATTACCTGGAACCTCTTCTTTATTTTACCTCTTTTCCATTACCTCTAACCTTCCGCTTTAAAAATGGATCACTTTCGATGCGCTTCAATAAAGAATCGCAAACAGAAGTTAACTCAGGCAGCAATCATACAGCGGCCTTGCTAACCATTTCACGTTGACGTAATCGCTTTGACACTACTGATTGGTTGATTCCAAGAATTTCTCCGATCTCTCGAGTTGTTCTATGCCGATCACTTTTAATTAACGTGACTAGTTAGTCAAAATTGTTTTCATGAAACTTTCTAAACCGCTTAGGGCACTTAGAATCGCCAACAGCACTCTTACCGGATATAGAACATATTTTCTTTTGTATATGTGAAGCATTCTCGTCTTTTCGCAAATACAAAAGAATAATATGTTGAATATAACCTTTCCTGCCATTTTTAATGCTTAACAAAATTTTGAAAAACACAAACAAATAATAATTTTTTTCTCCCTTTCTGTTTCTCTTTTAAAGTCAGTCAAGTATATACCACCTGAATTATTATTACCAGATTTAGTATTTATTCAAAATATTCTATTCTCTTTTGGTTAAATATTCTGCAGAATTTTACCAATTCTAATTATCTCTTTTTCATATTGACTCCAATACGTCTACAGATTTAAGCTTGCCTGTATATTTCGATTAAATTCATTAAAAAACTTTTGCAATTTTAAACTGCCCAATGCAAAACAAATAAAAAACAGGACGCTAAAACAAAAGACGGCAAGACTACTACAGTCAAAACTTGTTGGCTAAACTTTTCAGTATCAATTCGTGTCGGCTTCCGTACCGCTTGCTCGCTGGCGCAAAACAAACGAAAATCCCCCTGAACGCCTCACAGAAAACGGTTTTTATCGAAAACTAAAAACAATACTGGCCAGTTTAAAGTTTTATATATCGGCCCTGATAACGTTCATTGTCATTATTTACAACGCCATATATTTTTATTTATTTTGATACTCGGTGTTATTGTCGATACTTCCGGAAAAGTTCCGACAGTAAAGCTGTCAGTTTTAATAATATAAAGTCAGCAACTTTTAAACTTAATTTATCATTGACGTATAGATCAAACAACGGGAATAAAAGAAGTATCAATATTTTAGGTGCATTTTACACTATCAGAAAAAAAATTGAATATTTTTATTAACTATCATCTTTTTGCAATAACGGGTCTAAGATAAGTAACAACCTTAATTATAGCAATAGATGCCCCTTTTAACTGCTGTAAGTTTAACTAAATAGAGTTGTCCATTAAGAGTGTCAGAACTTTGAAATAAGACACAATGACAACGACAAGCCATACAATTTATATTTTACTAGCATTTTAAATGATACACTTGTAGCTTTTTCATGTTTCAGACGTTTATTATATATTTTGCTCTACATGTTTCGCCTTATTAGGGTTTTCTCAAGAGTAGCTTGAACTAATACTAATGTCCAAACACAATTTTTCCAAGTATACATGTAAAATTATTTCTTTTTTATTTCTTGTTATTTTTTAACGTCTAGTCTAATTATCCTAAATATCGGCTGGTAAAAACCGGGCTATTCAATTACAATATGACCTTATCTATTACCGGGGTGTTTTGGAAATATAGTTGGTCATTTGTAGTTATTATATTAGTATTTCTTAAGGATTTTTTAATTTCCAATATTTCTAGTAGGTCCAATTTTTTACTTTTCTTTTCTGAGTGTGATGATTTAACATTGTATCTATAAAATGATTGTTTTCAATACAATGTGTAGACATTTCGGTGTTTTTTATATTATTTAAGATATCTTGTTTGTGCTCCAGTGGCGGCTCATGGGTTTTTAAAGTGGGAGTGCGTAGAAAAAAATAGTGCTGCTAAAGAATTTTTTTGCTTTCCTCTTCCTCCTTTTACTTTTCATGCTATTGAAACCCTATACATGAGGTGAACCAGGAAAATGAGTAAAAGGAAAGAATCTGAACGGAAATAAAATATGGTGTTTTGCTCTTAAAAATTGTTTACTGTAAAAAATGATGGAGGGGAGCCGCCCCAACGCCTCCCCTCGCGAGTCGCCACTTTTGTGTTCATTTATTCAACAGCCTATATTTCTACCACTTTGATCGATATATACCGCTTCACCATCCTTACAGTTATCGATTACCCGATTTATCTAAAGTATCCGTTTTTTCCTTATTATTAACTAACAATCTACCTACATTAAGGTCATTTACACAGTCTTACAACCTAGTTTATTTAATCTTTTACACACTGTATTACTAAGTTTAAAAGTGTAATTTATAAATTTAAACGATTTGTCTTTTTGCTTTTTAATGTTATAGAATTCTTGTAAATTCAACTTTCTTTGTTTATTTTTTAACATTTTGTCAATTAATCCTTCTTTGTAGGCGTTGTTTTTTGCTATCTGTTTAATGGTATAGAGCTCTTTATTAAACTTATCTTTCTTAAGTGAAAAACTAACTAACCTATATAATAGACGATGACTAACATCTATTAACAACTACAAAATACTATCAGAGACAAAATAAAGAAAAATATCATCTGCTCACAAACAGAAAAAGAATCCAAACAATCTATTTCTCCATTTCTAACCCTTTATACTGTTTAATGTTTGATAGAGGATACATTATCCGATATTAATTATCCGATGCCTTAATATATCAGTGAGGCAAAACTTGGCATGGTCTTTCAGTTCTTTCCCAAACATTTACATTGCAAACCGAAATTTACGATTTGCACCTTTCAACTAACCTGCTAACAATATTAGCTTAATTTTAAAACATATACGGGTCCATACCTGGTTTGGTCTTAATTTAATTCCGAAATTAAGTTCGTAAGTTGTTCAGATACATAACAAAAACTGTTGGTACTCTTTACGCGAATTGCCTAGGCGTTGTATTTAAAGTTAACAAAATCGATGTTATAATGAACGTAAAATAAGAAACATAAATTATGTTGAAATCAAAAAACTTACCACTAACGACATATAAAATATACATTCGGAAGCTGGTCGCCTGCTAATGAACGCAATCTGTATTGGCAGCATACTTTTTTGATTTGGTAAATAGGAATAAACAAATCTTAACTAGTTACGTCCGTCACTACTCATTGTAGATATGTGACAAACTAAAACAATTGACCGAAGTTTATATAATAGAGATATGTCGGGACTTCATAAAAATACTGTGCTAGGCTAAAAAAGTTCGCAAAGCTACACCTATAGAGCAGTAAAAAATCTATATAATCAAGAACATTTTAAAGTTTCATTCTTTATATCAACATATGTAAAGTTTTAAGTCGATCTATCAATTTGTTCGTACAAAAACAGTAGCTTAAAGTAAACGATCAGTATTATTATTTAAAATAAAAAATATTCAAAATCGTGCAGTGATTAAATTCCGCCTAAAAAAATGTTTGGCAAAAAAGGCAATGGACATTCATAGTTAAATGGTAAATGTATTAGGGGAGTCTGCTTCTGCTAAAAGAATGATTTGTAAGCTTCAATGTAAGTTTGTGAGTTTCCATTTGGTTGTACAAGCTTGGATGATGATTCTCATTCTGGACGTTCGACGAATGACGACTCGTTTGACTGATAATGATCGAATAAGTGCAACTAGTGAACATATAATTAATTATATACATTATATGGTTATCGATAACAGACAGTGAAGACATGACAGGACATGACAGTGAAATTGCTAAGGCCATGGACATCTCAACTGAACGGGTGTTTCATATTTTGAAAAAGAAATTAGGCTTGAAAAAACTATGTGCAAGATGGGTGCCGCATTGGTTAAATTCTGATCAAAAACGACTTTGAGTAAAGCTTTCTAACCAACATTTCAAGCTTTTTCGAAATAATAAAATAGGTTTTAAACATCGTTTTGTAACTATGGATGAGACTTGGGTGTACGACTATGATCCTGAACTGCGACAACAAACCGCAGAGTGGACTGAATCCGGTTGTTCAGCTCTACAGCCGTCAAAGTGGCCAAAATCGACCAAAAAGGTCATGGCATACAGTTTTTGGGGTGCAAAAGGCATTTTGTTAATTGATTACTTTCAAACCGGTAAAATAATAACAGGACAGTATTAGTCAAATCTTTTGGATCAGTTGGATGCAAAAATATGTGAAAAAAGAGCTCACAGAGGTATTCTTTAGAGTTACACTACGAATTGTTAGAACATCCATTATATTCACAAGATCTAGTCCCCTCTGACTTTCATCTGTTGTCAAACCTCAAAAAATGTCTACGTGGCAAGCGTTTTTCATGAAATGAAGAAGTTATAGCGGCCGTAAATGAGTATTTTGTAGGACTTCAGAGATGGAAATAATGAATTGGAGAACCGCTGAAAAAAACGTATTTAGATTAAGTGAGAATATACGCAAGAATAAAGTGAAAACGTATGTAACATTTTTTCAACTATTAACTTGTTTTATCATTTTTGCTCCGCGAACTATTAAATTAGCCTAGTATATTAAAAAATATAAATTTGCGTATTTCAGAAAATCTATGGGTGCCTATAAAAATTGTGTTTTACAGATTTGTTTTTAACGAATCAAATTACGTCAAAACAAAAACTCCTATGTCACAAATACTGTGCTTATCAGTGTAATATAGCAGTTTATTAATGGGGATTTTAAAACCAAATTCTTTTCAGCAGTGAACCGCATTTTGATTAAAATGAATTCGTAAACAAATATAATTTGCGCATATCTTTATCCAGAATCAGGTTTTTAAGTTGGCCCTTAGGCTCTTACTTATATTATATAGAGTTACCGTTGATGACGAGCTAGGGGGTTTAAGCAATTGGAATAAGTCTATATGGAGCCAAAAAATTCCAAGAGAAAAGGTTTTTGAGGATTATGCAAATAAATAATATACTACATGAGACGTCCTACAGCAACAAAAACTTTTACGTTTTCCTCTTGTGTTCTGTACCATTATCTCTTTTTAAAAACCAGCACTAGTCGCCCAACATAGATGGGTTCCAGCGTCCCTGGTATCTTGCTTCCATCGTCGCGATGTCTTAGTGAAACCTTTCTTCTTGTTCGTCGCTTACTGCACCCAAATTTTCAGGAAAAATACAAATGGGAGTGTAAAAAATTCATTTTTAAGGATATGCGACACGCTAGTATTTCATAGGCTTTTAAAAGTTCATCTATGAGGTTTTTATAGTTTTCATATTTCTCATTGCCCAGAAAACACTTTCAAGCTGTCATTTTTTTTTTATTTAATTTGTCTTGAAAACGGAAATCACCTAGAAGCTTCCTTATTTAAGGTCCAATAAATATACCTTCTATTATTGTTGCATTACTTCATTGAGGAAATATTTCTTTTAGGTACTTGATATCATTACCTTCTTTGTCCATGGCTTTGACAAAGTTTTTCGTTAGTCCAAGCTTATTATGGAGATGCGGAAGAAGCACTTTTTTTGGGTTACTGAATTTGAATACTGAATTTGGATACTGAATTTGGATACTGAATTTGGATACTGAATTTGGATACTGAATTTTGTCCCTTTACTTTTTGAAATCCTTTCCGCTTTAATGATACAAAAGTAACAATCACTTACATGGTCCATAGGTTCTCTCCACACCATTTTTTCTTGCGATGCATCCACTCAACACTCACACAACAAACATGAGGAGCCAAACTTTTATCTTAATCTCGAAGTTGGCACTAAAAATGTAAAAAATAGGTTTTTTTACTTTCTTGGATATAGATCTAGTTTGTGACTTTCAAATAAATCGTCCGCATATATAACAAAACTTATCCGCTGGATTTTTGCAAAATCGACGAATACAATCTGTCATTTTCTATAAAATCGACTTAAGACTTGACTGTACTGTAAACGAGACAGAAATTAACTAAACTGTGGAAAAGAATAAAACTCCACTTAAAGATTCGAATACTGTAGAAAAGATTCAAGATTCAAGACAAAATTCAGATTAATCGTTAAAACATATCGAGTTCCATTCCAGATCTCATTCAACGCTAACTTGGCAACATTCTAACCAACGCGTTTTGAACTGTAACACGAAACATCCAATAAGGATGGTAAGCACGCATCTCATTGAAGTAAATGTCGACTAACCGTCTCTCCTGCAACGGTTTCAGCTGTAGCTACGACTAAAGCACCACGCACTGCACTTGCTGGATATTTTCATCTCGCTTTCGTAAAGCAAGAAGTTTAGGTTATTGGACACTTCTAGGAAGACCAGAACCTCGAATGTGGTCAGCATAGCTTTCACAACGGTAGAAGTACCAATACATAATCGTCTGACTATTTTATGTAGCCTTGAACCTTTTTTTTTTCATTCAGCACGACAAGAATACTAGAACCATAAAATAATAAATATATTAGAATACACGGAATATCAGAACTACAGGAATACTAGTACTGCTCAATACCACCCGAAAAATCGCCTTATACTATGACAGAAACATACAGTTCAGTTTATATGTTTACATTGTCACGTTTTCAGCAATACAAAACTATTTTTATTTTTTTCCTTATAATTAAAAAGTTATATCAAATTGAAAATAATTTTTTAAACCTAGTAACCCTATGACACGCCAACAATTTCCGAAAAAGACCAGAACAATTGTGACCTGAACTCTTCAACGCTACAACATATCGCGTGGTGTATTTTCAATAGTATCCTGAATGTTTCGATTAAGGTCAATAATTTCTCTTTAAATTATAGATAAAGCCACAAAAATAATATAAGGGCTTGATATCGCATTAATTTCGGGGCCAATTAACATTACTATTTCGCGAAAAAAAGCTTTCAAGAAATTTTTGCCAAGTTGTCTGAGAAGCCGCATTGCCTTGTTGCCATCCACATTGCTTTGACTATCCACGTAAGCTTAATTTTGGTAACTTCAGCCGAAAGTTATTCTGTTAGTATATTCCTATAATGTTCACCATTAACAATAACACAGTTTCCATGATCGTCTTCAAATACATTAAGTTTTATAACAAAACTATTTTTATTTAAATTTTTTTCCTTATAATTAAAAAGTTATATCAAATTGAAAATACATTTTTAAACCTAATACCGATGACACGTGACTTCACAATTGTACCGAAGGCCAATATCGCCAATATTCGTTCGGCTCGGAGCAATTCGGAATTTTCTTTCGCGTTCTTTCTGAAAAGACGTTCGGAAAGAATCGGAGTCTCGGGTAAATAAAACAAATTATCGATCTTAGTCATTGTTCTATAGGTTTAACTTATATATTTGACTGCATTTGTTGGTTTGCTATCGATTTGAAAATATACTTACTTTTAATTGTTATTTAGACCTTCGGTGCTGTTTTCGACGTTATACTCATATATCTTTACATAAGATATGGAGGCTCAAAGGTAAGTTCAGAATGAAATCAGATTAGGGTCCCTTTTATTTTTTGCATTCGTTTTTATAACCTTTATTTATATTATTTAATTCATGTAGATAGATTAAATAATGTCCTGATGATACTAACATGGTTAGCGAAACGTGCGTCGAGCAGTTCAAAAAAGTGTTTTGGTGTTTAGTGGTAAAGTTTAGTGTATTTTTTATTGAAATAAAATTAGCGATTTAAACAGTATGTATGTGTTTCGTTTTTCTAATTATGATTTATAATCTTTAAATTATGAAATATAATATGTTTTTTCGCTCAAAAAATAATAACCAAACTAGAATATATATTTTGGCTATTCAATATTTAACATTTTTCATTATTTTTGAAAACAATATTATAAATATATAACATTATATATTTTTTTGTTTGAGTATTTATTATCTGCTGAAGCTGCACAATCGTGACATGAACATCATGACAATCGTGAGTGTCTTGAACTTTTCTTAATTTTTTATTAATAATCAAGGTAACTGTATAAGCTTTATCCCGAACTTTTCGTTCTGGACATACACGTCCTTTTACTGTGCAAATCCATTTTTGCGGTTAAATTGAACAAAACTTATAGCCACATTACAAACACAAGTTCAGAGATAAACAACCAAAAATTATAACACAAAGAAAATAAATGCAGGTGATGTTATTAGCTAGACATAATCTTATCTAGGGTTCGTGAAACACAAAATAATGGTGGATAAATAGTGATTGAATAGTAAATGAGTAATACATGGTAAATGCCAGGTCTCTATCCTTTGTGGTACTGTTTAAATATCCGGGTATTGAAAAGGATCGGTAATTAAGATGAGCGATTACTGACATGTACGGAGTCTCAAATGCCCCTTATCAAAAATGGCTGGTATCTAAAATGTCCAGAGTCTAAAACCCTCTAAAAAAGTATCAAAAATTAAGCCTGTACAGGGCTTGGTCAACTAATAAACATACCTCTAATGGAGGGGTTACGTAACCAGGACTGTTTGCGGCGTCGACTACTAAGTCGCAGACCGTCTTTTTGGTATGGAGACGAATGATCTGCACGAAGCGAGGTTTTCGACTACCTCTGCGTTCACCCCGGAGTAACCACGTGCGCTTTGAAGCAAGATATGCGCAAGAGTGTACTACCTGTAGCGGCCGATATTTCTTAAATGCTACAACATATCGCGTGATATATTTTCAATAGTGGCCTGAATGTTTCGTTTAAGGTTAATCATTTCTCTTTAAATTATAGATAACCCCACAAAAATAATATAAGGGCGTGATATCGCATGATTTTGGTGGCCAATTCTTAAATGCTACAACATATCGCGTGGTATATTTTCAATAGTGGCCTGAATGTTTCGTTTAAGGTTAATAATTTCTCTTTAAATTATAGATAACCCCACAAAAATAATATAAGGTTGTGATATCGCATGATTTTGGTGGCCAATTGACATTACTATTTCGCAAAAAAACGCGTTCAGGAAATTTCTGGCAAGTTGTCTGAGAAGCCTCACTGCCTTGTTGCTATCGACATTGCTTTGACTAAACATGTAAGTTCAATTTTTGTCAGTTCAGCCAAAAGTTATTCTGTTAGTAAATTCCTATGATGTTCACCATTAACAATAACACAGTTTCCATCATCGTCTTCAAATACATAAGGTCCTAGTACTCCTTCCAAAAGTCGGATCAAACACTGACTTTCTGAGCGTGTAGAGTTAACTCCTGAATAACGGGAGGATATTTATTGTTTGTATAGTCATATCAACGATCTCTGCAATATTTAGCGGCTGTCTACTAATTCATACATTTACTTGTATTCTTTTAAAATTGGGTAGACAATAAACATAAACATCCAAACCGAAATAGCAGAGTTCAAACCCACTACTGCGCCAACCGTCGGTATCATCAGTCTACCGCCTTAGACACCGCGGCTAACTCAGCCGGTTGGGAAGATTTTCATTGACTGAAATTCTGCAGTTATGTTTTTTCATAAACCCATTAAGCCAAATGTATAGTTCGTCAGAAAAGAATATATTTTCCCCAAAGTAGGGGTTGCTTTCCAACTGGTCTGGAACTCAGCTCTTGTATCGTATATGTTTTCATGGTGAATTGACACAATTTGTTGAACACAGCAGTCTATGAGTGACATTTACATTTCAAACAGTGTTGGCGCTATTACGACGCTTTTATTGGTTCTGACATTTTTATAGGCAAACTGTTTATATCAGGTTTTATACTCAAGATCATCTGTACAATGAGTATATATTCAATTTGGCTCAAATATGTATACTGAAAATATGTATACTAATATGTATACTATTATACAAAGTAATGAATATAATATGTATACTAATAAGGTATATCTGTTTTTGTATTCAAGGAATGGAATCTATATATACAGTTTAATTAAAAGGTGTATACTAGGTGTTACACTTTTTTGTTCTCCAATATTCGAGGGGCGTCTTACGGAAAACAGGACTTCTTCAAAAAAAAAACACAATATATTTATTTTTTTGGGTAAAATCATGCATCTTCAAAAAAACTTTTTCGAAGAGGTAGAAGTCGCAGGCAGCCAAATCAGCCAAATCAGCCAAATCAGGTAAGTATGGTGAATTATTAATTGTTAAAATGCCATTTTTGGTAAGAAAATCAGTGATGAGCCTCGATGGGATAGCGCATTATCGTGCAAATAGCGCCAGCTGCCTTGTTGACGGTATTGTGGCCGAATACAACCAATACGCGACAACAGACTCTTCATCACACCAAGATAAAACGCAGCATCGATCGTTTGACCGGGTGGAATGAATTCCTTGTGCACAATTCCCTCCGAATTATAGAAGTAAATCAACATTGTTTTGATTTTTGACTCCTCGAGACGGCTTTTCTTCGGATTTGGCTCGCTCGTGTGCTTCCATTTAGCACTTTGACGCTTGGTTTCTAGGCCATATTAAAAACACCACGTCTCATCACCAGTAACAATGTTGTACTTGAAGTTTTGGTCCTTTTTCAACTCTTTCATCAAGTCCTTCCAATGTTGGATTCGGAGCAATTTTTCGTCGTTAGTCAATTTGTGTGGAACAAAGCGTACATAAACCTTCCGAACTTCCAAATGATCGGTCAAAATGCGATGAACTGAATTTTTGAACTTTCAATTCAATTTCAATATATCGCAACGGAGATTTTGGCTGATTTTTTATAAATTCACGCACAATTTCAATGTTACTTTGAGAAACCACGGAATTTTTCTGTCCTCCTTTTTGATGTCCTCATGATCTTCTTTGAATTGTTTAAACCACTCTTGGACTTTACCACAGGATAAACAATCCTCACCATACATTTGTTTCATTAATTGAAACGTGCTACTCGTTTGGGCTTCAGGAATGTACCCTTAAAAAATACAATATATTTTACTACGTTAAATGATACAAGGGCTAATTAATGATCAGAGAACAGGATATTTTAGGCGACAAAAGAAAACATTACTCGGTACTTAGACATTTATTCTCATCATGTAAGATAGTATCGTGAAAAAGAACATGAGAGGGATTCGGTGACGATATAAAATTAACTAGGTTAGTAATATATCGCAACGGAGATTTAGTAATAACGTTTTGTAGACAATGAACTGTAATGAACTTAATCTAATGTGACTAGTAGGATGATAACTTATCTTTGGTCTGTCAAGTCAACTCCTCGATGAGGTCACGTGAGGC
This sequence comes from Cosmopolites sordidus, assembly GCA_031761425.1. NCBI lineage: Eukaryota > Metazoa > Arthropoda > Insecta > Coleoptera > Curculionidae > Cosmopolites > Cosmopolites sordidus. The sequence continues at coordinate 113,867 of JARFXV010000690.1, forward strand.
GGACGTTGGTCCGTCTACCCCATAAGGTTTCAGATATTCCGTGGGTCTGCTCCTGTGGGTCGTGAGGACTTCGAGGACACTCAAAAACTTACATGGAAAGAAGCCCAAGATTATCCCGGATCAACTACGTGGACAGGAAAAATATGAAAAGATGGAAACAATCCCCTACCAAATAAAAACAAGAGATTTTATTAATATTGTGAGAAATATTTTAATGAGGTTAAATTATTCTTACCCATATCTAAAAGATTGATGAAAAAAACATATAATTTTTTTTTAATTAACTCTCAAAAATTTTCGATACTGTTGGAACAAAGTACGGCCCTGTATCCCGATTCAACACGCAGTACCGGATACACAGAATGACCACGGACATGCGTCCCTTGTGAATAGTTCGGCAATGCGTTTATTACCTCAACGACTCGATGCAAAATGTACTCCATTTTTATTTCAATACCTTCGCCAAAATGCCAAAATATGGAAAATCTGAAAAACTTAAATTATAATATACTATAATATAACTACATTTGCAAAATAAATAAACCATAATAAACGTTTCGGCCAATGTTTTAACAAGTTTAAAACAAAACTTTATATTCGCTCTTTGTTGTTGTTGATCTTTTTTCGACCGTTGTTATAAATACACAGACACTTTAAGCGCGATAACTTGGCTTCTAATGAACCCATTTCATGAAATTTTGTCAGTACGTCAGTGGAGGATGCACCTTTCCAATGCTCTAATCAAAAAAAGGCGTCACTAAAAATAGCTATTTTTAAAACGCGTCCTGTTTTGCGTGAGACACACCTGGTAAAATATTTTTTTATATATAATTTGTTTTATGACAACTTATTTTGGGGCGTGAAATACATGGATTATGGTTAATAATAATAATAATTGCTCTCACGTTTGAATATTTTTTTTACAAAAATTCAATACTACTCTACGAGATCAAATGATTTATTTCGTTTTAATAGCTACACCAAAAACCGATTACTAAAATTATTGGTATTGATGTAACGCAATAGATAGAAGTTATTCTTGACGGGGCGAAATACATGTGGATGAATACATTTTGATTTGAAATTTTGCTTTTGAATTTAGTTTAAATTTATTCACAATTCCATTAATTTGTTAGTATCACTATTATACGTTATAGTTTTTCCTGTATATTTGGTTATTTATGAAAATCAGAATATTGTTTAAGTATAACACTCATCAAAGCCTCGAGTTTAAACAAAAGCCTTTAATTAAAAACACCTTCCAGAAACAAAAATAAATGTAAAAATAGGGTATATGCCGCCAGTGCGTTATAATGTAGCCACCACCATTATATCTTTTTTAAAGAACTGGAACGATAATTTCCTGCAAATTAAAAACTCCCGCAGCGAGGCCTTATTGTGTCGGCGCCATAAAAATAGGTTTTAATTTTTATTTCCTAGCGTTTTCGGTTCAAAGAAATTCATTTTCATCAAATTTTAGGACGGATTTTGTGACTGTTATTAAAGGCTCCAATAAAAATATTACTTGATTTTTTAAAAATTCCTCTAGAAAACCAGGAAATAAATTTTGTCAAAAAAGTACCTAGAATTGGCCAATAAAACACAAAATGTTTATTATTTACACCAACGAAAAATCCAATTGTCAAAACAATTTTTAAACACATTTTCCAGAATCTCCTTAATACGACTTAATATGAGTTTTAGAAAGCGAAAGAAGTCGGCTAGAGCCATATCAGGTGAATACGGTGGTGGTTCGATGGTGTTTGTTGAGTTTTTGGCCAGAAATTCGTTCACAAACTCTCAAACGCGACATAACGCTCAGATAATATTCTTTATTTACCGTCTTTTTGGCAAGAATTCCGAGTACACAACACCGCGATAATCAAAGAAAACAGTCAACATCACCTTAACTTTTGATCGACTTTGACGTGGTTTTTTCGGTTTCAGCTCAGTGGGAAGGCGCCATTCCGAAGCTTGTTGACTGGGTTGTCGAGACCCATATGAGACATACCCATGTCTAATCACCAGTTACAATGCGTTTTACGAATGTGGGATAGGAATTGACTCTTTCTAGCAAGTCTTCAGCGACCTTTACGCTATTGAGTTTCTGAAGAAAATTCAGGTCTTTTAGCACTAGTCTAGCGGCAACGGGTTTCATGTCCAAATAATCGCTTAAAATTGGACGAATTCATTCGTCAGACAAATAAAGATCAGCTCTCAAGCTTAAATTTTCAGTCACGATTTTCTTTAGCGATGTTAACTTTGAAGCAACGATGTTAACTTTAAAGGTAACAGTTCAAGACGTTGATGGCTGATCAGAGCAAGTCTAATCTTCCACCACATCTTGACTGCTTTTGAATGCACTGTACAACTCATATGCACGCGTTTTTGATAAAGTCGATTCACCGTAAGCCTTCTGCAATATTTTCAGCAACTCGGCATATGAAATTCCATTTGCAATGCAGAATTTAAGACAAATTCTTTATTCGATGTTTTTACCCATTGTAAAAATCGCCAAACACACTTAAGATGAACTGACAAAATCGAGCACTGTAAACAAACTAAATGACAGATGACGTTCAAACTCCGCGTCAGTATAGATGACAGTTGTGCCAACTTAGCGATTAAAAGAATTTTGACAATTCCTTTAAGCGGGCTTTTCAAATGATCAATTCCCGGTACTTTTTTGACAAAATGTATACTACTGTAATCAAAAGGATTTTTTTTTTCAAAAATGCAATCTGCAATCAAAAAACTGCAATAAAAAAAACTGCAATCAAAAGACGACTTTTTTCCTCGCTCTTTACGTATCGACATAACCATTTATTTTTTTTAAGTTGGTATGTCCTGGTTATGAAATTTCATATCATTTCGTTTATAGTAAAGGTTATTCTTTCTAATTATATGTTACTAATATTATAAATGTAAAAGTATGTTTGTCCGTCAATCAGGCTCGAACGGATGGAAGGATTCTAATGAAATGTGGTATAGAAGTCGATTATGTCGTGGAAAGGGACATATGATACTTTTTATAACCGTATAAAGTTCCCGCGAATCGCAATAACCGCATTGCACTTGCGCGTCTGTTTCCAACATGTTTTGCGCGCATTTAGGTTTAATTTGCAGCTGTATCTTCTATTTGTGTGCTGAGTTGTAGAAGTTTATAATGTTTAAGAAAATTGAGTCACCCGCCGACTGTGAGATAAGCTCTTTAATTCGATTCTTGAGTGCAAGAAATTCGGCAGCAGCTGAAATTCACCGTCAGATTTGTGAGGTTTACGGTGATAATACTATGAGTGACAGTAAAGTTCGAAAGTGGGTGAGAATGTTCAAGGACGGATGGGTTAATGTACATGATGAGCCTCGCCCTGGCCTTCTCTGATTTCTGAAGTTTTGGTTTGTGATGTGAACAACAAAATTCGAGAGAATCGAGGATTCACGATTTCAAAGTTTTCAAGTGAATTTCCACATGTTTCAAGGTCAGTTTTATACATTATTGTTTCGGGGAAACTCAATTATCGAAAAATTGTGTTTTCCGTGGATTCCAAGACTATTTTCTGACTATCACAAAACAAAGATATTTGGCTGTGTTTTATCGTTTTTGACTCGATACATTCAGGAGTGAGATAAATTGTTAGGCTACATTGTTACAGGAGATGAGACTTGGCTATTTTACATGACTCCTGAGACCAAGCAACAGCCCATGGGATGGCGACACACATCGTCGCCAACCAGAGTAAAAACCAACAATTTCAGTACGAAAGATCATGGCAGCTGTCTTTTGGGAGAGGAAAGGGATTTTGTTACTAAATTTTATGCCGACAGGCACAACAATCAATACTGATGCGTATTGTGTCATCTTGAGAAAGCTCCGGCGTGTTATATAAAACAAACGGCATGGCCTACTGTCTTGCGGTGTGATGTTGCTCCTGTTTTTGCACAAACAATAATCAGGTCTTTTGGATGGGATGGAGTGGATCATCCGCCTTACAATCCGACCTTGTACCCAGTGATTTTTACTTGTTTTGTACTTAAAGGAATTTCATGGTTGTCAACGGTTCCAACGATGACGAACAAGATAAAACTGCAGTCAGGGCTTCTTCACAAGCGGCAGATTTTTTTGACGTTGGAATTCAAAAACTTGTTGAGCGGTATGACAAATGTTTGAACGAACAAAAATGGAAATTATGTAAAAAAGTAGATAACAGTACGTAGAATAGGGATAAACATATATTTTAATGTTATTTAGAGTATGTTTCTTCTTACTAAAAAAAGGACCGGAATGTAGAAAAGTAGATAAAAGTATGTAGAATATGGAAAATCATATATTTTAATGTTATTAGTATGTTTCTTCTTACAAAAAACGGACCTTTAAAATATTTAATATATTATATTTAAAAAATATAGCGCGTATATATATATATATATATATATATATATATATATATATATATATATATATATATATATATATATATATGTACCACGTACTTTTCGCGAATTCGCCGAAACTATAAAACCTATAAACTTAAAATATGACAGGAATGTTGTGTTAAGGCGGGGGTTTTATAAAAATTAACTCATAAGGGTGGTTGCGAGGGAGTAAAAGATAAATATACGCCCGTTTTAGAACTATAAGTTCTACACATTTGAAATTTGCCAGGAATGTTCTTCATGCATCGTAGATGGTCGCCAAAGAGGAGGGTTTACAAAAAGCAACTCCTAAATATATACATACATACATATATATACATATATATATATATATATATATATATATATATATATATATATATATATATATATATATATATATATATATATATATATATATATATATAGACATATATATATATATATATATATATATATATATATATATATATATATATATATATATACATATATATATATATATATATATATATATATATATATATATATATATATATATATATATATATATATATATATCTATATATATCTATATATATATATATATATATATATATATATATATATAATATATATATATATATATAAATATTAGGTAAAAGCTATGGAATTCTGAAAGTAGTTTTAATCATAAAAAATCAATTATTACTAAAGTTTAATTTACGCCCAGGAAAGCGGTCGGGTAACAACTAGAAGTTTATATAATATAAATAGCCTTTTCTAATTGTTAAACATTTTTCTTGGCAATTAAAAAAAAGTTGCATTAAAAATGTTAAGAAGGTATTACAGCGATGAAGCCAAATCAAAAAAATATTTACAAGTTATAGCCGATACAAGGGACTTTAGGGAGGGTATAGAAGCAGTTGAATATGAACTTTGCTTAAAAAGACTTTCCACGCCTACCAGTGAAGAAATAGTTACTAAAATTAGGGATTTTGTACTGAATAATCGGCGATTACGTATTAGAAACATTGTAGATATTGCTGGAATAGCATTTAGACTTAAATTTAGATTCTTTTCTTTTTTTGAAAAACATCGTCGTCGTAAATCGCATGAAAATGCTCACGAGTTAAATCCATTTTTTTTTTGACTGAGATGAAATTTTCAATTCACTAAACAACACAAATAGCGTCCATATCACAACACTTTCTGAGTACGGATACAGTCAACAATGTCAAACTTTACGATTTATATGTCAGATGAGATCTAGTAACCCAATTTCGGATACATAAATAGCAACCCTCGTATAATAAGAATAATCCTGAATACTCAACATCTACATGTCAGTTTCAGAGTGAGGTAGTTTCTGAGCAGCCAAAGAGTGTTATTTATCTATAAATCCAGTGTGTCTTAGTCATGACGCCAGATGTTTCAGAGCCAGTAATATGTTAAGAAAATTTTGACACTACACGCGTTAGCGCGTTGCCTAACGCTCCTTTCACACACAGTAATATTGAACGTACGTCTTTTTAACGTACGACCGTCTAACATTCTATTAGTGGAGTAACGACCCGTTTAGCAGCCGTCCTCTGCCACTAGAATGGACGGCGACCGCGCCGTTCCGGAAAGTGCCATAAGAAATTTTTTTCAAAAAATGACATTTAAAAATTGTTTAAAGACATTAAATTAGAGTACCTATTTTTAACGCATGTCCAAATTCATTTTGTGCGAAAGACGCGTAACACGGTAGACCGACGGCACGGTAGTTACCACACGGTATTAGCGGGTTCGACAGCCGGTCTCGATGTGTTTGTTTGTGATGTGGCTTTCTTATATGTTTGAGAATATTTCTATGCAGGAGTGCAAAATCTGACGAGGAATCACCATTCACGCCAGTTCTAGGTTCGGTAACGCCAAATGCCTTCTGAAATTTATTATACGTTGGTCACTCGTAAGTTGATGGGCTTATAGAGATATTATGGTTAAGTACAAAATCAACGCTTGATATCCCGGTCGTGCTGATCGGATTTATCGATAGCTGATGACCGTGGTTCGGAACTCTGTCGAGCGAGTCGCTAAATAGCCTTAGTTACCGATGCGTCGTTAACCCTTAAACTACACTATAGTGTACAAATATATTGTATATTTTGAACGTTTACCAAGTAACACAAACATGAAAGGTATTTTTTTTAATGTCAAATATTGGCCAAATTGTAGCCGTTTTAATACTTTTTCAATATTCTTAAGCAACTACAGTAAAGGATTAAATGTTACAAAACATTAAGCTAAAACGAGTGCACATTGCAATATGATCTTTTTTGATTTCTCACCTCAGATTTTCTTTTAAATAGCCCGTTACACTAATTAGATGATTTGAGGTGTCGTTCACTGCGTAATGATAAATAATAATAATAAACGACAAAAGCTCGTTGGTGGTAATGACAGACATTTTTCAGTTTTTTACAGTTTTTACAGGTTTCGTACCTATAAAAGGGATCCTTCATGAAGATATGGATACTTTAAAACTGTTTATTTTGGGTACTGATTCAACTAACGGAACTGCAGAATATTGAGCGCGTGAGAATTGAAAAAAATAAAAAATGGCCAAATAGAGCTTGTGAGAACTACTTATAGACAGTAGATGACAAATAGCTAAAATAATAGCCGAATGTAAGCGGATGTAAGGAATTGTAAGGTTTATTGTTTAAGAGTTATTATTATTGTTATTAATAAGTTGTCTGTTTTGTCTGATATCAAAAGTTTTAAAAGACGATATGAAATTTAAAATATGAATTTTTTTTGGCTAATTGTTTTCTTTTTTTAATGTCTTTAATTTCTGATACAATTAAAAGAGTAGGAAATAAATACAACACAAGAAGACTTCTAAAACAAAAAATACTCTTAGATCTATAATGACATACATACAAGCCAAACCAAACAACACACAACTGATACCAAAAATGTGGTTTATAAAATCCCTTGCCAAGTGGCAAATTTTATATAGGCGAAACATCTAGACCGTTAAACCGTTAGAATGTAGAAGAACATAAAAACCTTCTTAGAAAGGGTGTTTTAATAAATCTAGAATTTTTCAACACGCATGGGAATCGGGACATAAAATCAATAGAAATAATTCCAAAACGGTATTAAAAGAATCGGTAACTAAATGTAGAAGATTAAAAGAAACCGCTATAATTAATTTAAATAAAAATAATTGTATTGCTATGCCATCCGTAGGCTTCAATTCAGTATGGTTCCCGATTCTAAAGAATACAATTAAAAACATTTAATTGTTTCAATACATAATAATCACACAGCAAAACCTTACCTATATAGTTTTTTAGTTGTATGTTACTGTCAGTAAAAAATATTATTGTCAATGTAAGTATCATTGACATATACAAAATATATTTACTTACCATCTTATATAGAAAGAGTATTATATAGAAATTAATATAAATAATTTTTAGATTCGTTTTAAAAATGGAAAGAGAAGACCTCCCGACACCTTAACGTTCAAAAGTTTGTATTTATTTTAGAAACTTTTGAATAGAATCACTGATAAATTAGTTTTCGTTTTGTTTTTTACCCAGTGATTCTTTTATTTACATAAGAACAGATATTCCTGATATGTTTTTTTGAGTTTGCTTATTGCTTATTTTGTTCTCTTTGTATCTGCCCTTGTCTGCTCTACGTATGTTAAGATTGGTCTCACTCTTGTCTTGTGGACCCTCATTTTACTTTCTGTGTTAATAAATTTGTTCTTATATATGGTTGTCCTATGGCAGCTACTAACTTTCGTCATTTGTCTCATTACATCTGCGTTCAAGTTTCTTTCACTCGTGATTTCAGTTCCCACGTAGTTGAATGTCATCATCTAGCCTACACTTCTCCGCTCTATTTCTAGCTTACGTCTACGTCGTACCCCACTGATCACTGTGCACTTGGATTTTTACGTTGACATTTTCATGTAGTATTTATTCCCTTGCCTTTATTTTGAATGTGTGGAGTTGTTTTTGCAGGTAATCTTTGTGGTATGTTATTAATGTCGCATAATTAGAGTGACATATTGAATAATGATTCATTATCATATTGGTCTATGTCGGGCTAAGGGAGTCCCCTAGCCGCATTCTTTTTTTTAGGGCTGAGTATTTTGTTTTCCTTGTTAGCATTCTAAATTTTGTTTTATTGTTCATGTTAATTTCTTTGCTAGTTTCATTATCTTATATTTTATTTAGTGTTTCTAATTTTCTGTGTTTAACTGACTTTTCTACTCCTTGTCGGATGATAAAATGAGTGTCTATAACCAGGGTTTTTTCTAATGCCTTGTTGTTCCTCAGCTATATCTAATATTTCTTTTATATTGTTTTATATTCCCGCAGTTATGAGTTTAAGCATTCTATTTTTACCTCTATCCTTTTTTAAGTATTAGTAATAGGGGACTTTTCTTCCATTTTTCTGATACTTTTACACCGGTTATTTTGTTGAACAGTTTTTGGAGCCATGTTTTTAGCGTTATTTCTTCATATTTTATTCTATTCATTGAGTTCATTCTATTTTTCAGTTTCTTTATTTGTATGTTTATCTCTTCTTCTGGTATTTACAGTCTGTCGATATTTACAGTCTCTACAGTCTGTCGATACTCTTTGTCTCGATATTTCTTTCTCTTTCATTTTCTTATTCCGCTTCACCATATGGTTTGGTAAAAGTGAAATAAAAACATGATATGCTTTCATATCTATCAATTTGTATTGCAAACGTTTCTTCATCAATATTTGGCGTTGTTAAAATGTATGAAAAATGTCGAATATTTCAAAATTCTTCGAATTCGATTTTCGAATATATTTTGTCAAAATACATAATATTCTTATACATGGATGAATTGGAATCTCTTACATGGATATAATTGGAGTTAATTAAAATAATTCCATGTAGAGAATGGAAACAATTCCAAACAGAGAATGGAATTGTACGTGTTATCAGTTTTCATTCTTGTTTTGTTTTAAAATTGAAATTACTTTTGCTTCCACCAATTGTCAAGATTTACAGATTACTGCTATTTCCATTTGCTATTTTTTACTTTGTTAACCATGTTAATTGGCACATTAAGCTAAATATCTTTTAAGGAATAGTTATCAGATTTGTTTTATTATTATTCATTTGTCAATTGAAAAAGAACTTTTCCGAATATATTAGTTTTTAATTAAATTTACACATTAAACTACATTTGGATTGTTACATTGACTTTAGAACCCTTATTAAAACCCTAAAAAAATATATTAGATATTTAGCCAGTGTTCCTTTTATATCAACCAAAATATTAGATGTATTTTTAAATACTTGGTTTTGATTTTAATATGTGATATAATAACCTTCACCATTTCGAATAGATTAAATAATTACTTTATTTGCGATATGATTTAACTTCAAGGGTAAATAGAAAAACATTTAATTATAAATAATTTTGCGAATTTCATTGTATACATACTTGAGTAAAAACATTTAATAGAATAATTTTATAATAATATATAAATAATATTCTGGTGAAAGCGCCGGACTCATGTGTACATATAAGTCATAACTGATAATATTAAAAGCATTAAGCTGGCAAATAAGTTCGTTCCGTTGATTTATGGTGCAATTCTGCTCCAATTCGCTCTGTTTTTATTCGTCATATTTTGCTTTATTATCTCAAAATTGCAAACGAACTTCGGAGTCTTATAAAAAGATATGCCGTATATGTGGGAATGACGTCCTAACAAATAGAGTATCTCAAGCAAGATTCATTCTAATATTCTCAAGGATGTTGAATATATCAAAAATCCATTTTAAAGGGTGCAGGTAGATTGTTATTGTATTTAACAAGTTTCACAGAGGGATATATATTTGCGTTTGCAGTTTGTATATTTCTTAATTCATGTTTAGACAGGACATAAAAATGTTCAAAATTGGTAGAGGAATATTGGAAATGTACTTAAGAGTATGAAAACATTGCGAAATTTAAACATTCTATAATAAATATTGTAAACAACGGGGCGTATGTTTACATTCAGTGTCCAAATGTTAGTCACACCACTGATATTTGAAAAAATTTAAATATTAACTTTTATTATTATTTTTAGTGTTTTTTATTGATGTCATATACAATTAAAAATATTGGAAAAGGGAAAAAGTTTAGCTGATCTTGGGCAGAATATAAAACAATTACGAAGTGTGGTTATTAAATAACAAGACTGACGCTGCTACAGAAGAAGTACGCATACGCCAAACGCCAACGACCAACAGCTGTTTAGTGTGAAGTCTTCTCTTTCGAATGCAGTACCTCTCGCTTCTGTAAACAAATCCGTATAACCGCAGTCTTCGTTCGTATTAGAGTTGTTTTTTGTTTCGCCGGGAAATTGTTAAGTGTAAAAATAGAGCAACGAATTGTTGTGGAATTTTACTTGAAGCTTGGAAAACCCGTTACTGAAACCATAATTTATTGAAGGAAGTGTATGGCCGTGAATGTTTATCGTATGTGTTTTTGAGTGGTTTAAGCATTTTCAAGATGGCCGAGAAGATGTTGAAGATGATCCACGCCTGGGTCGTCCTACCATGTCAAAAATGAATGACAATATTGACAAAATCGGTAATCTGGTTCGATCTGACCGTCAGTTAAGTATTCGTGCGATTGCTGAAACTGTAGGAATTGACAGATAATGCGTAGTGTAAATTTTACATAACAATTTTAACATACAAAAAGTGTGTACCAAAATGTCGGCTCCAATACCAAACGAAGCTCCAATTTATACACTGGAAGAGCCCAAATTCACCGAGAGCCAAAAAACCTCTAATGAGCAAATCAATATTCAAAGCAATGATGATTGTTTTTTTCGATATTCATGAGATTGTATACCTTCACTGGATTTCTGAAGGTCAAATTATTAATCAACATTACTACCTTCACGTTCTTGCTGAACTCCGTGAAAGAATAAGCAAAAACGATCCGAATTGTGGAAGTAATGTACGCCACGACAACGCCAAGGTTTCTATAGCATGCACAGCATTTCAGTGTTAGAACATCTACCTTATTCGACGAATCTTGCGCCGTGCGACTTCTATCTTTTTTTTAGTGTGAAATCTACTTTAAAAAGAACAATATTTGAGTCCGTCGAAGCTGTGAAAGAGAAAGCGGCACGCATTCTAAAGAAGCCAACCGAAGAAGATTTCCAGCACTGCTTCGAACAATGGAAGATTTACATGGGGCATTGTAGGGATAGAGGCTGGGAGTATATTGAAGGTGAGAATAAGTAAATGTGTATGAAATCAAAATAAAATGTTTTACAGCGTCAGTCTCGTTATTTAATAGTCACACCTCGTATTAGTTAATATTTACTATTTTTGGCCGACAATATTTTAGAGTTTTTCAAATTTCTTAATCATCTAGTATTTTTATCACAATTTATCAGTTTAGTTCAGTTATTCATCAGTTTAATCTTGTGAATTTGTATACAGAAGGAATTAATAAATGTGATTTATTATGTGGAAAAATAAGTGTTTTTCAGAAGAAAAAAAGACGATTTTTTTGTTACACACAGAAAGAATGAGTTTTTTTGTCGAGACACACGGATCCCATCGTTCAAATTAGAGGCCACGTGCTCAATCAAGAAGAGATAAAAGATTCATTCTGAGAATTATATTGAATTCAGACTACGAGAGCAATTGCTCAGGAAGCTAAAGTATAAATAACAGTTACGAATATCCAAAGTGTTTCAAAAATTAAAATTTCAAAAAAAGTCTGAAAATATCTCTAAAGTCTGAAAAAGAAAAAAAATTAAAAGGAAACCATCATTAAATACTCGCAACATTACGTCATGTTGTCACGTCATGGTCAATGATAGGAAAATTTTTTCTCATGAAAAAAAAATCAATTTGGAATGGCCTGATGGCTTATCCTATTATTTTCATAATCTCAAGAAGGAAAAAAGGAGGAAGTGTCATGGTTCAGGCGAGTGTTGGCTGCAATAAAGGTAATTTAGTGTTTCTTTTTCATCACAAAGGTAATTCTAACTCTCATCAAGGTAAGATTTGTTAGAGTTTCAACAAGATAACGCCCCCATTCATTCTACAAAAATGATAAGATATAGCTTCGAGCAAAATAATTTTTCAAAATTGCCTGCTCTCTCCAGAATTGAATATCTTTGAAAAAAGACAATTTATATATACGAAAGATTTGAAAAGTTCTATTAAGGCTTCTTGGGAAAACATTCGACAACAAAATAAAACAGTTGTTTGATTCGTTACCAAAATGAATTATGTTTGATTTAATAAAATGTAGTGTAAACACCACAAAATATTAAAATGTTGTTTATTTATGCTTCCCTCTTGTTAACTTTCCTCCTTCCTATAAAACTGAGGGTATGTCGAACATTTTGACGCATCTAAAACTCCATAAGAATTCTTTTAAGAATATCAATTTTTATTTTCTAGAGCAATATTTTGAGAAACGTCTTTAGTTCCAATTAAAATGTGTCAAAATTCATTTGACTGCAGTTTCTATATTAAAAATAATTGCTCAAGCGTACCTAATATTTTGGCATTAAGTGTACTTTATCTTAACATATTAAACTGATGTGGTATACCTCAATAGTTCATTATATTATAGGAAAAATCCTTAATGATTTTTTTTATATATGCTTGGAATAAAAGCTTTCATTTCATCATTGCCTCATAACTTCCTCAATGCAAACTGTTTAATTTTTTGATTTTCAGTGTTTTTTTCTGAGTTTATGTTTCGCTTTTCCTTACCTCCCCCCCGTGGATCTAATATCGTCGCTGTGATGATATTGAGAACTTGGTCTTACTCACAAGAATATTTTCTGCAACTTTTTCTATATTTATTTAGTTTATTTTTAAATACCAAGGAGAAGACTGTGGGATCATGAAGCAATGAAAAAATCTGTTGAAGCTGTACGAATGAAAGAAATGGGCCATAAAAAGGTAGTTAAGTTATTAAATTTTTCGAAAGCTACTTTGAAAGATTACGTAAAGAAATCTGAAATCTTTAATCCGAAAAATTTATAGAAGATGTAGTTTCTGGGAAAATGGGAAGAAAATCAGTATTACCAGTAAAATTAGAAGAGTTGATAAACTATTGCTTGCAAATTGAGTAAAATTACTACGGCGTCACCGCTTCCGATTTAAAACGAATGGCTTTTCAATTGGTTATCAGGAATAATATTCCTTATCCATTTTTACAGATCAAAAATAAAGGCAGGCAAAAAATGGATGAAGCTATTTATGGCACGTCATCCTGATTTGTTCAGAGAGAGAGAAGTTCTCTGTTCTCAAGGGAGAAGTTCACAAATTGTCGTCTGCTGAAAGGGGAGCATTAGTAACTATTGTGACTTGTATGTCAGCTTCTGGTCAGTTTATTCCTCCATTAATTGTGTTTCCCAGAAAAACATGAAAGCTGAACTGTTTGATGGAGCACCTGCAGGTACTATTGGTGGATGTCATCCGTATGGTTGGATCCAGTCTGATCTGTTCACAAAATGGTTAAGACATTTCGTGTCTATAATAAAACCATATAAAGAAGACCCTGTTTTGTTGGTGTTAGAGGATCATTACAGCCATACAAGAAATTTAGACGTGATTGACCTTGCGCGTGACAATGGTATCTGTACCTTCGAACTCCACAAGGTCAACCCCAAAAACTTTGATTACCTTCCTACGATTAGAAAACACTCCATCCCCATTAATATTTCTAGCTAATGTGCAGCCAATTCCTATCGTTCAGCCACCTACGATGTCAATTAGACGGGGCAAAGCCATGATAGTCACGGCTTTACTGCATAAACAAGAAATCATAGATGATGAAAAGAAGCGGAAAGAAAAGGACGAAAGAAAAGAAGATGAAAACGCTAGAAACATAAAAACAGGCAAAACAGTAGGAAACAACACAAATAGAACCAAGAAGCGACGAAAGAGATAGTCTTCTGATGAGGACACGTCTGATGATGACTCAATTTTGACCTGAATGATGACGCTGAATGCCTTGTTTGTCATAAAACCTTTTCGCAGGATAAAAAGAGAGATAAATGGATAAGATGCACCAAATGTTTGCATGGATCATGAGGATTGTGTTGCCAATCCAGGACCTAAATTTATTTGTACAATGTGTCTGCAGAATTAAAATTTCTTAAATTATACCAATGCTAACAAAGATTCTGATTATATATAAATATATATATATATATATATATATATATATATATATATATATATATATATATATATATATATATATATATATATATATATTAGGTGTTAGACCTTCCCGGACTGCGTCCAATGAGACAGCAGTAGCTGAATGTCATCACACACCCAACCGCTGTACTCCACAATCTCACGTGGAACACACAACAAGCTGCGCTTCCGCCCTCAAACAACCAACGAAGGTGTTTATATATATATATATATATATATATATATATATATATATATATATATATATATATATATATATATATATATATGCTAGACTAGTACGGATGTACTCCCGGACTAATAGTCTAGCGTATTCTTCCATCCGCGAAACACTACGAACTAACATATAATATATATATGTATACAAATGTACACAAGCAACTACCAATTTAAATACAATTTAAGTTCAAGTAGGATTATTGTGATCTCAATATCGTCCCTGGGACGTAATTAGGCGCCCAAAAATATATTTGTAGAATTTCCACTTTATTGTTAAAGCAATTCTTGTAGAAATAGTAACAAACTTAGCGTATTTTTGATTGTTGTTAATAATATAGAACTGTTCTCCCTATTCTTTAACGTTTTATTTATTATTATACTCGCAATATTTTTTTTTGCTACAATTTTTTTACAAAAGGGAGCGATATTTGGCGAAATGCATACAAATTAGGTGATGGGATGGGAGGCATTGCATACAAATTAGGTAATGGTTTAATAGGACAATATTCACCTGAAAGTGGCATTGTTATTATTGATTCCTAGAAGTGTTTATTTTTGATTTTTTGCATTTTTTGCAATATTAATAGAGTCATAGACTATAAGCAAAGCCGGGTTTCATATGATAACAACTGCTTGTTGTTTGTCTAAAGTTGATGAAAATTAAATTGTGTCATCAATCATTTTGGCCTGGCTTTTACACATTGCTTGAAAATCATGCCTTATTATTTTCTAAGTCTTCAGTTATTGTTCTTTGAAGAAACTAGTTTCATTGTACTATCTTAGAACAATTACAAAAAAAATATCACTATCCAAGATGAAGCAAATTCGAAATGTATTTATTCCTGTTAAAAATATAACATTAGCACCTCTGAAGGTTATAGACTGAAATAAAGCATTTTTGTTGATGTATTCCACGCAATTTTACTAACGTTTAAAAAAGCTAGACGTGGGTTTCGACAGTGATATTCATACTGACGGAAACCGAAAATCTGTTGAAATACAATAAAACTATTGGTACTCAATAATGTATATCTCTTACTAGTATTTACAGACACTTTTGCAATCACCTATGCAGTAGAGCTAAATCTAACGAGTTTGCAATATTTTCTTCGATTTTTATAAAAGGTATACAACTTTACTCCCGCCGTTTTTCTATAGATGGCGTTAGCGGTAAGTAGTCGTCGAAGTAAACACATCATAGACCACATGCAATCAATACCTTTGGGCATTTTGTAAACCTAATCTGGTAGCACCAGTAATCGATTTGTGTTATCGCGACTAAAATTCAGTCAGTTTATGAGCCAAATTCTCGTCATTTGCGGGAGGTGTCAATTTATTTCTTTAATATGAAGATATCAACGGCGGAGGCTCATCGAATGCTTTCAGACACTTACAGTGAGGCCGCTATGAGTGAAAGAACGTGTCGTAAGTGTTTTCAGTACTTCAAGAGCGATGAATTTCACGTCAAAGACCGGTACAGCGGTAGAAGAGCGAAAGTTTTTAAAAATGAAGAATTAGAGGCATTGCTTAATGAATACTCGAGTCAAAATTAAGAAGGGTTGACAAGACCATTGGGAGTGACTCAACAAGCAATTTCGGAACGTCTCAATATTGGGTGCCATACGAGTTCAACCCGAGATATGTTTATCGCCGCTTGTTTGTTTGTGAACAGTTGCTTAAAAAGCAAAAACGGAAGGGATTTCTGCATCGCATTGTGACTGGAGACGAAAAATGGGTTGAATAGCGAATTCCTACTTCACCCACCGTATTTTCTAGACGTTGCTCTCTCTGACTATCACCTGTTTCGATCGATGGCATACTCGCTAACCAGCACTTCCGGTCTTAAAAAAAAGTCAAAAATTGGATCGATTTGTAGATGGTTTTAAAAGATGACCAGATTTTACACACCTTTTCCTAGAGAAAATACAGAAGCATACAAGTTTTAATCATCTCCTAATGCATAATGCCTAAGCAATTCATGGTGACTGGAATAAATGAGTGTTAGGGTAAGTGGAAAACTTATTATAATGTTTTCATTATTAAATACAAACCAGTCTAATATATTTAAATTATATTGTTTTCTTGTTCAACCTGCATGATTGAAAGATATGGTATTGGAGTCAAAGCTTTAAACGGAACTTGCAGTTTTGCTGGTGTACCTCTTAGCTTTTATGCAAGTCTGCATAACGGCTGTATTCATTTTAATGAAAAATATCACAAAATGTCAAAACATTGCAGTTGTTATTTAATGTTTCTGCTGTTTCAATATCATCGGAATGAGCGATCTGTTTCATACATAATGCATATTCCTATAGGAATAGGATTTTAGTTGGTCCATTCTGTTTTAGGTGTCCATTTACAGTCCTTAGCTGTAAAGCCAGCACGAGAAATGTGATTACCTGCACTTTTAAATATTCCAAGAACTACGATTCAAAGAATACGGTTAACGCACCTTACTTTACAAGGTCGCATATTTAATTAAAAAATCTGGAATCCGATTTTGATTTGTTTGATTTTGATAGGTACTAGTGTATGTATGTAGGAGATGATAGGAGATTAAATACAGAAAATTCACTTGGAACACTTTGGGAAATAAAGGGTCTTTCAAATTGGGCGGTTTTTTATTTTTTAAACACGAGAGGCAATATCTGCCAAATGACCACCTCTTGCAGCTCCACAGACGTCTACTATTTTGTCAAAATTCTGGATGACATTTTGGCAGAACCGTGGTTCTGTCTCAGTAATGACTCGAATAATTTCATCCTTTAGTTCAGGAATCGATTGTGAATTGTTCTTATATACCTGTGTATTTTACAAAACCCCAAAGAAAATAGTCCAATGATTTCAAATCACATAATCTTTGTGACAAATTAATATCACCGTTTCATGCAATAACGCATCCAGGAATTTTTTCGCTCAATAAACCAATTGTTTCATCAGTAGAATGAGGTGTAACGTCATCCTGTCCGAATCACAGGATGACAACAAAAATCCAGTTATCATCTCATGATATCGAACACCATTCATAGTTACAGCTTTACCAGCAGCATTCTGAAAGAAACACGGCTCAATTACATCTCCTTACCATAATGTACCCCATTATGGAGTACAACAGTGACCCATTTTGTATGTAAAAGTTTCTAATGAATCAATAGTGGATTTCACTCACCACCAATGCGGTAATTTTGTATATTAACATAGTCACCAATTTCAAAATGCGCTTCACCTGAAAATATGATTCTTTTTAAAAATCATCAGTTGGCCCTTTGGTCCAGTTGATAAATGCACGACCTTTTGAATGATTCCGCGGTTTTAGTTACTGTGTTTATTTGAATTCTATATGCTGTCAGAGCTAAATCCTTTCGTAAAATACGCCAGGTTGTGGATTTACTTACAGCAGTCCAAAAAGCGAAACCGTTTGTGACCCGCCCAGTGGTAGGTTCAAATATTAAAAATATTCAAAACAAAGAAATTTCCTAAGTACTTTATACATAAAATTACCCATTTCTTCAGACGTCATCAAACGTCAGCAAGTTTTTTTTTTAAACCAGTTTTTGCCCTTAAGCCGTCATCAGTTGGGCCTGAGTTGAACGTTTCAAAGCAGTTTCCTTGTTTGTGAATATTTTTAATATTCTCGACGGGCTCACTATACAATTTTTCATGCATAATTTATACCTCCACAATTCATAGAATGCATCAAAGTGCAAAACTGGTCTGTGATGACCCTGACTGAAACAGTGATGACTAGATCAAATTAACGAATCTTCAATGAATATGGAGGGAGTCATCTTGTTGGAAGGTTAATTAATTAGTTAATTAATTAATTATTCAATTAATTAATTCATTAATTGTACTGTATTTCATATAATACTGAATATTTTCAATTTATTTTTAATAATATAAAAATGTTTTTATATTTATTTTTAATTTTTCTAACTGTCTCTGTTCATTTAAACATGTTAAATAATAATTTACATGGTTCTCAAACAAAATAAAAGGTTGTCCAATAAGTATGTCAGAACTATATAATGAAAAACAATGATAACTATAAGTGATAATTCAATAATTTTTATTTTATCTAGAAAAAAAAAATGTCATTATGTTTTGAAAATAATGTCCTTCAATAAAATGCATTCTGGAGACCCAATTTTGGGTCTACTCTTCCA
Source organism: Cosmopolites sordidus (assembly GCA_031761425.1). Taxonomy (NCBI): domain Eukaryota; kingdom Metazoa; phylum Arthropoda; class Insecta; order Coleoptera; family Curculionidae; genus Cosmopolites; species Cosmopolites sordidus. The sequence continues at coordinate 132,895 of JARFXV010000690.1, forward strand.
CACCTAACGTGGAATATATTCAATGGTGGACTGAATTTTTTATTTAAGGTCAATCATTGATTGGGGACCAGAAATTTAACATAATCCCACAAAAAATAACCCAAGGGCGTGAGATTTCAAGATCTTTATTGCGAGGTTGATACTAGCATTTCGTGAAATAACGCGTTCAGGAAATTTTGTAATAAACCGATTGTATGGCGATATATGTGATAACTCGCACCGTCTTGTTGAAAGAAAACATTGTATATATCCATATTTATCAATTCATGCCAAAGATATTGTGCTATTATACTCATATTGCGTTCATCATTAACATTAACAAGATTTCCATCATCGTCTTCATAAAAATATGTCCTATAACTCCTTTAGCCCAAAAACTGCACCAAACAATGGCTTTCTGGGGATGAAGAGGTCACTCTTGGATCATTGAAGTATTTTTATCGGCCCCAATCCTGCAGTTATGTTTGTTCACAAACCCATTAAGCCAGAAGTGCGCTTCGTCAGAAAAGAATATTTTTTTCACGAAGTGAGGGTCGCATTGAAACTTCCGATTTGTATACGTTGTTGAACCATGTATCTTTCCATGGAGAATTACTACAATGTACTGAACAAAGCAGTGTATGATTGACATTTACATTTCAAACAGTGTTGCTGTTATTACGTTTCAAAGTTCTGTTAGTCTTGTTGCAAAACTTTTTATTTTAATGACAATAATGGATTTGTCCTAGATATTGGTTAGTTCACAAAAAATTGCACACAACATTAATCATTTAGCTTGTTACAAAATTATAACATTTGACATTAAAATCTTTAACCTCTTTATCTTTTTTGTAACAATAGGATTGTTTCAATTGGAATAATATTGAATATTTTTATTGCTTGTTAATCATAAGTAATTTTCTATTATAGCCGAATTGATACATATTAAAATAATTTTACTGACACACAGATAATAAAATATTATCTATTGGATAATCAGAATTTATTGTTTAATTTAAATTCGACCAAAAATTACATTTTGATTAAAGCAAATAATAAATTAAACTTTTGCGTTTTCGATATTTCTAATTTCGTATGACAATTTTAATAAAATTCAAATTTATTTTGAACGATATTTAGCAAACAGTCCAGGCTGAAATGAAGTTAGTTGTTTTTGATGAACAGAATATTTTATATCAAGCACATATTTTATATGTTTTTGATGTGATATGCATAGATTAAATGCCATTCAAAAATATATAATATTCCTGTTCAAATATTCGTAAGTAACTTTGTTGATTTTCAACAGAAAAAATATATTAACACGAAAACAATCCAGAATTAATGCAGTTTTGATAAGTGATTATTTGATTACTGTAGATTATATCTGAAAGATTATGTTCTTGATGTACACACATCCGGAGCCACTTTTTAAATTTCTTTATTCCACTTATTAACATTTCTTTCAGGTCGCCTACTGTACGTTCTCATAAAGTAGACAATCTGAAAAAAGCTATTTGGGAAGAAATTGAAATTGTGCCAAGAAATGTTGGTAAGTATGTTACGATGCAGAAATAAGTGTGATCTTCGGTGCACCGAAATAATCTTTTTGTAAATTGAAACAGTATATTGTTATATATTTTTTAATTTGTTATTTATTACTAGATAGTTTTTCAATAAGCGTGTCAGGACTTTGAAACGTAATAGTGGCAACACTGATTGAAATATAAATGTCACTTATAGACTGCTGAGTGCAGTATATTCAGTTAATTCAATTCACCGTGGATAGATACACGATTCCTTATTTGGGATCTAGAGCAGTTGGAAGGTGACTCCTGGGAAAAAAGTAATATTTTCTGACGAAGCGTACTTCTGGCTTAATAGATTTGCAAACGAACATAACTGCAGGATTTGGACCGATAAAAATATTTAATCAAAGTTAAAAAAAGGACATTTTTTGTTGAAAAGATGCATTGTTTTTTGGGTTTAAGATAATCATAAAGAACTCACGTCTCTTTTTCCTTTTTTTAATATAAACTATTATACTTCCTCCTCGGAGATTTAATCTGATTTCAATTTTTTGCTCCTACAAATAAAAATTTGTTCTTCGGTATTAAAATGACACTATTGTGAAATATTTAGTCGACGATTTTAAAAATAAACGTTAAAATGAGTGAAATAAGTTTCGAAAGTAAGAGAATATTTTAAAAAAGGCTTCAAAGCGACTGACGCCGCTAGTGATGTTTGCGAAATAGTGGGGAAAGTACCGTATCAATCCGCACCGCTCAGTTCTCGTTCAAAAAGTTTCGAAAGGGAAAAATGAGTTTTGAATATAAATGAAGATCAGGTCTTCCACTCTCTCTCTCTCGATGTTATTAAGAGCAGCTATGGCTGCTGATCCTAGAACAAGTACTAGAAAACTATCAGGAAAACTAGGAGTATCCCATACTATCGTTAAGCTGCATTTGCGAGGCATACGAATGGTGCCAAAGAGCTGTTGAAGCATCTCTCATGAACAAACGCTACTTAAAATGCAAATACTTTTGTTACACCCTAGTAATTGGTTCAGCGATGTGCTGCGGTTGCAATAAATTACATGTAATGTCGCGAATATTTTTGTTCTCTTCTGATGGGTACTGTGGACTGTGTGGTACATGTTTTGTGTCTGTTGATTCTACCAATCTGGTCTAAATGTTATCAACCAAGGTAAATTAAGCTTTTGCGATCACTTTTCCATATTCGGACATTATAATGGGCCTCAAATACACATTCTTGAATGAAAACCATTAGAGAGGTCAACAGTTTCAGATCAAAACTTTAGTTTTGCCATATAAGACTTCTGAATTAACAAATGTTTGTTATTGCTGCAGCAGTATTGCTTCCGTGAAGAAACGTTCGAATATGTAACTCGTAACGAAGGGTATTATGAAAGTAATAATTTAGTTTTTAGTAAAACGCATATATAAATTCTATGTTGTGTGCAACAATATTTTATTCAAATATCGGGTTGTTCGGAAAATTCGAAAGATTTTCCATTAGTTGCCCTTTTAACGACTGTAATCAAAAAACTGTGTTGGATTAGTAATATTTATTTAAAAAAAGCGTTGGTATTTATAATGTAAACGTTCAGATTAGTTTTGATTTGCCTTCAGTTAGTCAAGGTGATTGAAATTGTAAATCTCGTTCGATAGCTTACATTTATGCCACATTATGATTTTATTTATTTACGCTTACATTTATGCTTTTTTATTTCAAAAAGAGCAAAAACGAGGCCAAAAAAAAAATTGTGCAGCATGGTAAAAAAGGATTTGACCTGGAAGACCGGTAACGCTTTGGCTATTCTTTAATAAGTGATATCGAGGAAATAACGCCCACAATAGCCGAATATCTACAAACTGCGATCCGTGATATAACCGTTTCGAAGGTCCATCGTGCCTCACTAACTCAGTGAGTGAAATATGTTGGACTGAATTTTTTGGTGCGATCTTTTGCTGAAAGAAGACTCCATTTCTGAAGTGGATGGTAACTGGTGATAAAAAGTGAATTGTCTAGAATAACGCGAAACAAAGAAAGTCATGAAGGAAGCTGGGGTTAGCTGGTTTAAGTATCAATTCTTCCTTTGGTGTGAAACACTAAACTTGAAGAGATTTACCACTAAACACCAAAACACTTTTTTTAACTGCTCGACGCACGTTTCGCTAACCATGTTAGCATCATCAGGGGATGATTTAATCTCACGAAACGTGCGTCGAGCAGTTCAAAAAAGTGTTTTGGTGTTTAGTGGTAAATCTCTTCAAGTTTAGCGGTTTAAGTATGGCAAAAGATGACCTTGGTCCGCAGAAAATTATGCTTTGCATTTGGTGGGGTTTGAAAAGTTTTTCACCTTCATCCACGCGACCAAGCCAACAACACTGACCTCTACTGTTAACAATTAGGTCGGCAAGAGGCAGCAAAAATGGCCAGAATTAGCAAACAGGAAAGGGGTCGTGTGACATCATGACAACGTATGACCATACATTTCAATTAGAACCCGGCAAAAATGGTGAAGCATTATTTGATATGTTTTGTCCCATCGACTTTACTCACCGGATATTGCAACTTTCGACTACTATATTTTTCGCTGCTTCCTGTTGATTTTTTTTTGGTAAGAAATATTTTTAGCAAAAAGGAATCTATAGAAAAAGGAAGCAAAAATGGATCTATATCTAATATGTAATCTATATCTATCTAATATGTAATTACATGACTGACTAAATAAACATATACATAAACTATTTGCGTTTCTCTTTATTGTAAAAAAATCTCTACGATTTTCCTGAGCAACCCAATATAACATTTTTTAGGTACACCTAATATTTTAAGTTACGTTGTCTCTATTAATCGATATGTTATTTGATATATTTCAAAATATTCTCAGACTTTTCTTTTTTTATTTTTAACTTCTCGATTATTGATCAATATAATAAGTAGCAGAAGATTATTATGGATATCAACGTTTATAAAGTCAAAAATAAGATCATTTTAAGCCCCAGCAAAATATATATACCACGCATATCGTACTATAAATTATGAGTTTAAAGTATTTAAATTTAAATGAAACTATTTTCCGTTTCTTAAAGCATTATTTTTAGAAATTTTATGATAAACTTTTAAATAACTTTTAAACTTGGTTCGATTTTTTCTTCTTATACCAAAAGTATGGTTTTTCATTAAGCATCATAATAGATGTAACCAAAAGTTTTGTCGTTTTTTGATACTGTACAAAATTTTACATTATTTAAGATTAATATATTTTTAGTCTGTAATACAATCTCAATCGTTATTGACATTCTGCCCATCCTTCTGGCAAACTTTCTCTTCCCTTTTGGTAAAATGAGTCACTCTCAGTTATGTTGAAGTAAAATAATCTTTAAATGCAGCTTTGATAGTTATCGTTAAGCAGCGTTGATATTTAACAGAATTTTTTTTATCACAAAGAAAATGTTTCATAAATTCCGCCAGATTTCAAGCGATGGTAGTCTGATGGTACAACATAGGGGGTTTTTTTAACTGTTTTATGCACTTTGGGGTTTTATATTGTCATGCTGTAAAATAACACCTTATTGATTAATTAATCTTGGACCCACTTGAATCAAATCTATGCTTAGTTTATCAGCTAAGCAGGATAATATTCTGCACTTATGGTTTAATTAGGATTTAGAACCTCATAGAGAATAATTCCTGTAAAATCCCATAAAACTGACAGTAAGACTTTTTTCGAGTAAATAACTAGTTTTGGAGTTGGTAAAAGTGATTATCCTCATGTTATCCTCATTGAAACTTTTAATCAAAGTATACGCCATGCTAGCTGCACATTTTTTCCATATCTCTAATCATTTTTGGATGTCCTTCCAAAAACTCAAAGAGATTTATCTCTAAACATCGAATCACTTTCTTTAAAGTTCTCGACGAAGAAAATCATCTCCTGATGATGTTAACATGGTTAGCGGAACGTGCGTCGAGAGCTTACCAAAAAGTGATCCGGTTTCACATCGAAGGTTCCAATGGAAGAATTGATCTCCGTAATAGTTCTGTAACCAAGTGTTTCATGAAAAGTGCGTTAGATATCCATGAAAACAAGTGGTACTCAGAAGGGGCCAAGTTTGGTAAGTATGGTGGGTGAAGTAAGAGTTCCCAGCAAAGAGCACAAATGATGTCTATGACCGCTTGCGCTGTGTAGCATATCTTGTAGCCCATTCTGGTCGCTTTTCGATCGGGGCATGATTCTAATTGATCATTTGTTAACGATAGCAAACGGTATTAACTGTTTCACCTGGTTTCAATAGCTGATGATACGCGACACCCATCTGATCTCATCAAATGCACAGCATTGTCTTCTTTCGAAAGCGATTCGGTCTTGCGGTTGATGTTGATGGTTGTTTTGGGTTAATCCACGATTTTTTGCGTTTTGAGTTCTTGAAATATATGAATTTAAATGTGTGTATGTGTAACAATAATAAAGGATATGTTATTAAGTTAAATTACTGTCAGTAAATAGTAATATTTTTAAAAATTGCAAAAAACGATATTAAATACGGGTACATATAATAACACCTCACTGTTTTATAGGTATGAACTCTCTTTTAAAAGAGGAATAATACACGAATGAATTTCAGATTCATTAATGGGTAATTTTCATGTATTAAACAACGACATTAAATGAAAAATAAACCCCGTTTGTTTTATATATCTCACTTAAAATAATAAAATATTTTAAGAGGCAATGAAAGTAAATGAACCTAATCATTTATCAGGAATAATTTTCATCTAACCGGTGAGATGTTTCCATCAAATTAATGGCCATTAAACAACTTACTACATTATTCTGGTATTTTTATCGTCGTTTTAACGAACGATGAAGAGGCACTCACCATGTAGGAAGCGCTCGGCGAACGTTTAACGAAGATTTACAGGTAACTACCATTTTATGTCCCTTAAGATACCCCGTATTTCATTGCTGAATAGTCCTAATTTACTTAACAATAGCTCCTCAGGTGTCTGCTTTCAAAGATTTCGTGAAGGTACACGAGGTTAGATTGCGGACCCTACGAACGGCAAGCTGGAAGCTCTTTTGCAATATGTAGCAGGGCGAAGTCGTTTTTGAATTTGGTAGTTCAAGGTCAAGTATAGCGTATTCCATGTGAAAAAAAGGGCATGCAGATTTTTTTTGTTGATAATTTATATTGTTCTCTTATATAGGGGGGGCCGGTAAGTAATGTCGTTTTTTACATTAAATTTAAATGATTAAATTTTTAACAAATTTTTATTTTTAATCATGATGTTATCACCCTCGTGATCAGTGACTTTTTGCCATCTAGTGTGCAAATTTTCAATGTCGGATCGATAGAATTCAGTTGGTTTTTGAGCAAAATAATATCTGGAGAAAGCATTTTGGATATCATCCAAATTTTCACATTTTTTGTCACATAGAAAGTGTTGTAACGATCGGAATAAATGAAAATCCAATGGTGCAATGTCGGGCTGGTGAGGCAGTACCTCCCATCCCAATTCATCATTTTTTTTCCATGATTCGTCTTGCGCAGTGTGTTCTTGCATTATAGTGTTGCAGAATAAGGCCTTTTTTGTTGACAATCGCTGGATACGTTTCAATTAAGGATTGATTTACTTTATCCAATTGTCCACAGTAAAGGTCTTTATTCACAGTTTGCCTCCCAAGTTTCACCACTTCAAAATGAACGATTCCGCGAATACTTGACCAAAAATACAAAAGCGCTTTTTTGGGATATAAACCTGGCTTAGCAATATTTCGTGGCGATTCATTTAGAGAGAGCCACTGCCTTTTGCGTTTTGTATTATCATACAGAACCCATTTTTCGTATCCAGTGATCAAACGATCAAAAAAACGCTTTTGTATTGCACCGTTGAAGCAATAAGTTGCATGTGGTGGATCGGTTAGCTTTGTTTTCTTCGGACAGATTATGCGGAACCCAAACACCTGTTCTTCTTACATTAGCGGCAGATTGATAGCAAATGTTCTTGGATGGTCGATCAAGGTTGGTTAAGAGTGTGTGACAGTTCCTCGATTGTCTGACACGGATTTGCTTCTACTTCCACCCTAACACGTCATTGTCTAAAATTGTTGGTCTTTCTGAGACTGATATGAGTCGGAAAAATCAAAATTACCGGATCTGAACTTAGAAAACCACCTTTGGCATTTACGAACGTTTAATGCACTTAGATAAACATCGCAAATGTTTTTGATAGCAACTGTTACATTGCTACGCTCGTGAAACTCAAAAACCATACCATGCCGGTTCTATACTTGGCCATTTCACCCAAAACTGTAAAAAAAAGATTTAATTATTTGCAAGTAAAAAGTCATTTTAACCTTAAAATGTCTTTAGCACGACTTTGAAGTACACAATCAACTGGTAAATTATAAACAAATATTGACATGCGCAGAAATAACATTACTTTCCGGTCCCCTTTATATTTAGAGTATTTTTAAGTTTAAAAGTCTTGGCCCATCGATAACATTCTGTAAATGTAGTAAAGGATCCTTCAAATTGAGCGGCAGTTTTAATTCTTGAATAAAACAAAGAATTAGCCTTGTTTTCAAAAAACTTTTTATTGATAATAGAAACATAGTGTATGACAATTAAACACGAAACGCAATATCTGCCAAATGACCACCAGCAGCAGCACAAACGTCCACTCTTTTGTCACAATTTTGGAAGTCATTTTGGCATAACCGTGGCTCTATCTCACCAATGATTCGAATAATTTCACCCTTTAGTTCAGCAATCAATTGTAAATTATTCTTATTAGACCTGACTTTTCACGTAACCCTAAAGAAAATAGTCTAACGGTGTCAAAGCACATGATCTTTGTGGCCAGTTAACCATCACCGTTTCTTATAATAACTCGTCCAGGAATTTTTTCTATTAGCAAAGTGAAGTGTAGCGCCATCTTATTGGAACCACGTATCCTTCAAATCAATGTTATTCAATTCAGCCTACAAAATTCTGTTCTCATCCCACGATATCGAACAACCATTCACAATTACAGCTTGATCAGCAGCATTCTGAAAGAAATACGACCCAATTACACCTTCTGGCCATGATGCACACCAAACAATAATTCGTTTAAAATGTAAAGGTTTCTCATGAATCAATCGAGGATTTTCCTCACCCCAAATGTTGCAATTTTGTTTATTAACATATCTACCAATTTCAAAATGTGCTTCACCTCAAAAAATATTTTTTTAAGAAAAATCATCTGTTTGTTCAAAAATCTGTTGGATTAAAATCCAATTGACAAATGCACGACATTTTGAATGCTGTGGAATGGTGCTGTGGAATGGAATGGTGTGCTGTTTTTGCTATGCTGTGGATTCACTGAGTCCAAATTGTTATGAAAGTTGACTAATGGAAATACCTGGGTCTTCAGCAAGACTTTCACGAACCAAATCAATATGCTCTTGTTAACGACCACTGCGACTATATATTACTCTTCTTTTAGTTTTCACCAAACCAGTTTTTTGAAATTTTTGAATAATTCGATTGATAATAGATGATTGTGCAAATCGTAAATATCACGTAATTTTTCAAAAACATTTTTTACTTAACCTCCATTATCATAAAATAATTATCAATTTTAACGCATTGTTGTATTGTGAATGACTCCATTTTTATAAATGTCATATATTACACTTCTGAAATGAGACTAGATCTAGGCAAATTTACAACGATATCTGTGTTTTATTCAAGAATTAAAAAAAACACTCAATTTGAAAGACCCGTTATATCCCTTTTACATTATATTGTAATTGTGGTATTACTGGATAAGAAATGAAATTAAATTTCAAATAGGCATTCCCATCATCTGAGGCATTGTACGTTATATGTGCATTGTACGATTATGATCCTACGGTGTTATCTACCGGCTTATTGGCCAGCCTTGTTCAGAAAAATAATGTGAAAAATAAACATTAGAACGTGGAATCGTATGAAGTTGTCTATGATGAATCCTGATTCTGTTTAGACGGATGGCTCAGAAGAGTCAGATAGCGTCGTGAAGAGAGCCACCGAGCATTAAGCGTTTCATGAAGTGTTAAATTTAATTCTCGTTGCATTGAATGTCGAACCTGTTCAAATTGAATTAGATAGTTGCATGAAAGGCGAGAAGTGTATAGAAAGTGAGGGAGATCTTAGTAGTGTTAAGTTTGCAATACTTTTTTTATAAATAAATATCAAATGTATTTAAAAAAGGCCCGATAATTATGTTGAGGCTTAATATGCATGTTAGTTAGATCATGAAGTTCAAATAGTTAGGAAACTCTTTGAAATAGATTACTTTTTACTCATATTCCTCGGAGGTGCCCAGCTCTTCTGCTGTGCCCAGTTCTTATGATGTCTCCATAATTTCAACCGTTAATTTGAACAAAAACTCCGAGACCTCTTTCTCGACTTACAGCTTTCATCAGTCGGGATCGCTTCTTAATCGACGTATAGTCTAACGATAGTTGAAGAAACCATCAGAGCTTGAACTTGTTATTCAGAATAACATTCCTCGGGAATTCATTAACGAATAAGTCCATTAACATAATGTAAAGAATAATAATGCATAATAAATAATCAAAATATTACAAAATGTTAATAATTAATCATTTAAATAAAATTTCAGTCTTCATGAAATTTCAAAAATCCTTAATAAATGATGTATTCTCAATAAATATGTAATGTATGTCCTACATCCTGTATGACCTGTGGTTCCTTTATGAAGAAATTAATTTGTGTGAGGACTCTCATTATTTAATTGAACATTTATTTGCATTAAAATTTGGAGCAATAATATAATAACATTTTTTAGTGAACATTACCTGCATAATTTAAATAAATAATTATACAAAAACAACACTAAAAACTTATTTCTTAGTTTGTCATTAATGTTTTATTTATTTGCCTTTTAATCATAATTTCTATGTTAAACGATTTTTAGTTAATTTGATATTTCTTAGTTCCATTATTGGTTAAAAAATTTTTAGAATCTTTGGCTTCGGAATGGACTCTAGAAGGGCCGGCACATAGGAAATACCCCAGTAATAAAATCAGTGTAAATAATTGCGCATCTCAAATAATGCGTACGTTAGAGTTCAGCCGGCCTGAAGCGGGTCCAGGTGGTCTCAGAACAAAGCCTCAACCAGCTCATTGTGCCCGATGAATAGATGTGGACCCTTTGGGTCCCGTTTCCTGCCCGCTTTTCTTCGAATTGTCGATGGTAATCCTTGTGCGTATTGAAGCCGTCGCTTGAACAAACCTCTACCGAGAAGACGGGCAGCATTTCAATATAAAAAAAAACAGATCGGTGTATAGTTATAAAGCCCTTTTATTTATCCAAACTATTCTATTGTTCGAATGTTTTTTCGAAACATTTTGAAAAGAAACTAATTTACTTTCTTACTTTCGAATCCTAAAATTGAAATTAGATAAACAAAATTTTCAAAATCAATGACTTCTTTTAAACTTAAATATAAAACAGAGACGATTTTAGGTTTTCACTTTTTTTGCTTTGTAAAAGGTATTTTCAAAACATTCACAACGAAATACGATGCATCAATCATTTGAAATTTTATACTTCGTTTTTCAAGCCTTATTCTTATTATGCAATTTTATCAGCAACAGCTATAATATCATTTTTGAAATCCATAAACGAAATATTGATGTTAATGAATTTGGTGCTTCAAATAAAATTTTGATATCTAAATTTCAGCTGTATCTCAATTATATTTATTGATTTTCTTTAAATTTTCTCTATATCAAGAAACATATTACATGTTAGTTTATGGGAGATAGGTATGCTAATTATGTGATAACTATTTTGGGAATGTAGTTTGGTAAAAAATGTAATTAGGTCACATGACTCGAATAAAATCTAGTATGGCCCTGGATATGTGATTTGTAGATCCATCTTGTTGAAACATTATAATCTATCTGTTAATTATCCCTTTCTATGATTCACTTTAAAACTGTTTTGTAGCAATGCTATGAGTTTACTAATATGACGATTCAATGTTCCTTTTTAGTACATGAACTAAATTTGTTATGCTTATAAGAAGTACACTAAATAGTAAGTTTTTTGTCATGCAATTGCTTTGTATGTAACCTGTAAAATTTTCCGAGGCCGAATAGTGATAATTTAGTTTGATAATGCATTGTCTAGGGCATCTTTAGGCAGTGCAAAAGTTCGATATCTTCGAAAGTTATAAACATGATTTCCCCCTTCTAACTCTCTTTATTACTGATCAATTTGTGGAATGCAGACGTTGATTAACATATAATAATTCAATATATTTTTAAATACTGGTTGTACGACTTGGCAAACTATGCCTCGGATTACTAGGAGAAAAAATTCATCCACATCTTAAGACCAGTTTCGTTGTTTCAGAACTCATCAGTTAAGCGCGGATGCTTCTCTCTCGACGTAATCGAATCCAGACCCAGAATCATCAATATATAACAATTAATTTAAATTTAGGCTGTTCGAGTAGACGAACTAGGTCAAACATATATATATATATATATATATATATATATATATATATATATATATATATATATATATATATATATATATATATAAATATACATACACACACACTCACACACATATATACATATATATATATATATATATATATATATATATATATATATATATATATATATATATATATATATATATATATATATATATATATATATGTGAACATTTTGTTAGTTGCTTGACAGGGAGTGAGTCCCACCCATCCCTCATATTGAAGGGCATATGTCTTGTCTGTTGGTGGTGAAGACTTATCAGGGTACCGACATATGTTCTCTCGACAAGAATAGGGAGACTATCTACAATCAAACAACCCACACTTTCGCAGACTTCTCGTCGGATGGTCCATGTGTCGTCCCATCGCCTCGTTATATGACCTGCTCATGTCCATTTCAATTGCTGTACTCTTCCAATGATGTCACAGATTATCGTTTGTTCCCTGATCCATGCGCCTCGTCTTGTAATGTCAAGCATACATCTTTCCATTCCCCTCTGTGCTACCCAAAGTTTTTGAATTGATTGCGATGTGAGTGCCCAGGTTTCACTTCCGTATGTCATAATGGGTAGAACGCACTGATCGAAGACTCTTGTTTTCAGGCAAAGTGGTAGTCTGCTCTTAAACACTATGTTAAACCTGCCAAATAAATGCCTGTCAGCCATATTTAACACGCCGTTCCACCTCCCAGGCGGTATTCCCCTCCATTAAAATCCTCTGCCCAAGATATATAAAGCTGTCCACAATCTCCAAGCTGAGCGAAGTTATCGAACATAACCTGACTTTTTTTCAGATTTACTTTCAAGCCAAATGGTTCGCCGGCCCTTTGCAGTTCTTGTATGTGTCTTGCAGCTCGTCTGGGTCTTGTGAAAGGAGAACGATATCATCTGCAAATCTAAGATGGTGTAAGTTTGCACCATTGATCTTTACACCAACCTGTTCCCAATCCAGTTTACGGAATACTTCTTTAAGGCCAGCCGAGAAAAGAATAGGCGATATTGCGTCACCCTGCCGTACACCTCGTTCTACATTAATTCCCACTTCAAGATCATCAAAGTGAATTGTGACGGTAGCTCCATCATATATCGATCCTAATAGGTTTACATATGCTTTATCTACCCCTTGGCTAAGCAGTGCATCCATTATTGCATGCTTTGAGATGGAGTCAAATGTTTTTTCGTAGTCAAGCACAGTGCCATGGTGTATTCATTGTGCCTTTCTATGGCGTGCTGTACAACGTGGATGTGATCCATTGTACTGAATCCAGTTCTGAATCCTGCTTGTTCTCTTGGTTGTGCGTCATTCAGTTTTTTTAATATTCTTTTAGACATTATCTTACTAAAAACTTTGTACCTTACTGATAGGAGGCTTATTGGACGGTAGTTCTTTAAATCTTCCTGTGCTCCTTTTTTATGTCAAAGGATCACTTCTGCATTTTTCCATAAGTCAGGATTATATAACCGCTAGACGCTTTGGAGAAGACTAAATTACGAACCTAACAGAATTAATTAAATTAATTAAATAAAGAATTAATTAAATCCGATGCATATTCTTAAATTTATAGGAGATCAAGAGAAAAGTTGCTCAACTAGCCCCACTCTACCCTACGTATATATATATTAGCTACAATAAAATACAATAAACTCGTTTTGCAATATCATTTGTTATGTTGTGATAAAGACAAAAGTTATAAAAATTGTATATATTTCATCATTAAACGTATATTTTATTAAACCTGATATTAAAACTATATTAAACTTAATAACTGATTTTATAAAATTAAATGTATTGCAATATAAACAATAACTGAGCAATCGTTTTCAATAATTTTGATTGTTATAGAGCTTTTAGAGCCTATTCCAATTTCCATTGATAATGGGATATAAAACCATATCTAAAATTCATAGCATAAAAATGGCATGTCCTTATCCGTAATGGGGTAACAAGGAACGGCCGAGAAATTTGCCTGCAGATGTTCAAGTGGGTCGATGAATCTAATTTCAAGCTTTTGTCACTCCATTTCCTAAAGGGTTGATTTTCTCTGTTCGGGTTGCTATTCAGCACAAGTGTTTATTATATTACTTTTGTTCCCCAGAGTATGAGTTATTGACTTTTTTCCCCCAATTAATATTACTATGTAAATATTGGTCAGGTACTCCGTGGAATATTAGTTCTGGAGGGGAAAGTTAATACAATTGTATTATTTACTGAACCTATCAAAAAGCAATTACTTTAGATTGTGTAGTCGAGTTTTCATTCAAATTGTTTTGCAAAATTAACAAATCGTCGTGTAAGTCATTTCTTGTGACTTCTGGATCATCTCTTGTAATTTGAGGGTAGTTTGAAAAGTTTGCAACCTCAACATGAAGATGGCGATACTCATCGAAAATACTATGGTAACATAATTGCGCATGGGTTGAAAGATAACTTGAGAATTTTTAGCCATATTAGATGGTCAGTTGTTGTTTAACAGTCATTTATGTCAGTCGATGTTATTGTTTCTGTAAAGATAGAAAAAATCGAATATCGAGCCGTCATTAAATTCTTGCATTTGAAAGGTAATACGCCTACGCAAATTAAAACCGAGATGGATGCTGTTTACGGGGACTCTGCACCATCATTTGTCACCGTAAAATTTTGGGCGGTTGAATTTAGACGTGGTCGTACCAGCTCGGTTGACAAAGTACTTTCGAGACGGCCAAAAACTGCAACCACTACCGATAACATTAAAAAAGTTCACCAAATGGTGCTAGACGATCGTCGAATTAAGTTTAGAGAGATAGCAGAGGCTATACGCATCTGGCAAAGATTTGGCCATGAAATAACTAACCGTGCGTTGGGTGCCACAATTGCTCACCGAAAACCATAAACGCATTAAAATGAACATTTCCGAAACCATGTTGAAGCAGCTTTAGCAAAATAAGTCGGAGTTTTGGCATTGATTAATAACTGTAAATGAAACTTGGATAGACCACTGGAGTTCGGAAATCAAGACACAGTCTAAACAGTGGACTGCGAAGGGCGAATCGATTCCGAAAAAGGCGAAGACTGTTCCATCGGCCGCGAAAGTAGTAGCGACTGTTTTTTGGGATTGTCATGGAGTTGTGTTAATCTTGAAAAAGGAAAAATAATAACAGGGACATACTAGGCATCACTACTTGACAAGCTGAAGGCAGAAATTGCGAAAAATGGTCCAATTTTATGAAAATGAAACCGTCTCACACTTCAGCGGTCGCCATGGCAAAAATTCACGAAACGGGATTCGAATTGATTAACCATCCACCATGTTCACCAGATTTCGCCCCCAGCGACTTTTTTTCTCTTTTCTAGGCCCAATGTTTTGCTTGAAGGACAGAAATTTTCATCGAATGAGGATATGTGTAAACGACCATTTTGAAGAACAATATGTCAACTACTATTTGGACGAATTAATGAAATGGGAGCATCGCTGTGAAAAGTGTATAGAATTACAAAGAGACTATGTTGATAAATGAAACTGAGTTTGGCAAAAAAATGTTTGTTTCTGTGTTAGGCTGGGAACATTTACTATCCTCGTAATTCAGCAGTAGTCGCTCAACATTTCAGAACACCATTTTCTGTGATATTTCTCCATATTTAAAACAGGTGTGAAATTTGTTTACATGTTCGACACTTAGCACACCTATTTTTTTTTAAATATAATTTATCTGTAACTCTAGGAAATGTTTTTCCAATGAAATATATCTTAGTTGTGTAACTAATTGTGTAATCTTAATTGTGTAAAGTATCTTAAGTTGTGGTAGCACAAAAGAAGATGCTCAACAAGGTCTATGTAGTTTTGTGGTTGTTTAGTATGTAGCAAATTTAATATAATTAATTTATAATAATTCGAAGCATCTTTTTCATCTCTTTCAAGTGTGGACTATAATTTCCTGTCCCTGAAAAGATTTCTGTTTTAGGGACCCATAAAAAGGCCCTCTTTAATTTTAGCATCACTAAATATTGGTATTTTTTTTAGAGTTGAAGGCATGGCCCCGTTTTATGTGAAGTGGAGACAGCAAGCAAAGACGGCAGCATTTGTGCTTCCAGGCACGAAAGACTTTCTTGAACGGCTAAATGTTTTTTCTGGTGAGTAAGGCTCTGATCGCACATGATTGTCCCAATTACAAAGAAAATAATAGTATTTAGGATATATTTGTTGCATTCAAAGCAAGACCGCAACAACTTTTAAGTATCCATAAATTAGCCATTAATTCCTTTTATATTGTATAATTTCACATTATTCAACAACACTGCAATACAACATGCAACAATTTCAAATTATTGTATGTTTCTTTCATATGAACTACATTACCGATTGGGACTAATGGTAAGATGTTTTCAATATAAAGTAACACTCTACGAGTAATAAAGCTCTACGACTTGTTTTTGATGAATCTATAAAATATTTCTACTTTCTTTTGGATGGTGGCTTATGTTTAAAGCATAATCAGTAAAACTTTAATAACATGACTACATGCCACAAAGTTATTTTCAATTCTAAAAGGTGTTTCTGACATTTCGGTACATAAAAGCATTTTTGTTATATTGAAAGAAATTCCTATTTTCAACGAGACACCAATAGCGGCTTCTTCGGAAAAGTATAAATCTCTTATTAGATTACTTAATGCTCCCCGAAATAGGGATCTTGGGACGTTGGTGGCTAATCAAGATGCAAATCATCTTATACACTATTAGCTGACTTTTGGTCTCCATCAGAATTATAATCTTAAGTAATTTCCGAAAATCGAACGCTTCTCAATCACATAAAGATTAAAAATAGGGCTAGCCAAGAATTTACAATTAAATGTATACTTTATATTTTACAGAACTGTAAATTATTCCTAAAATAATATATTTGAATATACCTGAGTTTATAAAGGGATTTCCCATAATTAGGTATAGGTATCGAGTAGGCCCAACTAAGGCTTTTGCTTGGGGTATTTTTAGCTAGCACGACAAAATACATAAAATTCTCCTATTTTGACGAATATATTTTGGCTGTTGACCAGTGCTATTAATGATTTTTTTAATATGTTTTATGAATTGAAATGTTAATTTTATCAAATTGTTGGCCATTTTGTATAGATTCTATGTCATTTTAAATATTTTTATAACAAATCCGTATCAAGTCTCTTTACTTTACTCATTACCATACCCAATTAACATTAAATTAAAGTCATGATATCTTACAAAGTATAAAGAAAACTCTTGAATGTTTATTTATTGAAGTACAAGGAATTAGAAAAAGGTATTAAGTTATAAATTGAGATTGTATATAAAATTTATTTAGAAACTGTCCAGGAGTCAATTTTCAATGATTCTGGAATATTTTGGTCGTATATTACTAGTAAAAGTAATTCATCTAGAATACGATTAGAATGGTTTATGATAACAATTTTTTTAATACTTCAAATTCCATTGTGAATTCTTTTGCAAATTTTTTCGTAAGTGTTTATGATACTGCTACTAGTCATTTAGCGAGAAGGATGAGTGATTCTTGTGTAGCTGATCATATAGTTATTGACTATTTGGCGAACAGGAATTTAAGGATGCAAAAAAATGAAGCCAAAATTAACATCGGGCTTTGATAATGTTCCAGCATTTTTGGATCGAGATTGTTTGTCTGCGTTCTTTAAATCTTTGAAAAAAAAATTACTTGTCCTTGCAAACATGCAGCTTTCCTGAATTATGAAAATTGCCTAAAGTATGTCCAGTTTACAAGCAAGGTGATATGTATTTGATCGCAAATTAGACCAGTGGCAGTGCTGTCAAATTTTGCTAAAGTATTTGAAATTTACAACTACCTTATTTTAAAGATTTAGGAATAACTATCGATACAAAGCAGCTTTCTTTTCGGAATCACACATAGTGAATAGTGCTTTTAAACCGCATGGGTTTCTAATACGTAATTGTAGATCGTTTTATAATTGTGATGCTCTAAAGAGTTTGTTCTATACTTATGTTAGATCTAAAAGTAAGTATGATTTTGTGGTATGGAGGTCATATTACAAAAATCATAAGAAACATTTGGAGGATGTACAACGGCGATCTTTAAAGTTTCTATACATAAAATCTTTTGGTGTTTACCCGGGAAGAGGTTTTGATTATCATCATTTGCTGATTATAATTCTGAATCATTGGAGTTAAGAAGATGTTGTCATTCTGTGATTGTTTATAAATTGTTGCATAACAAAATTGATAATCTTTCGGATAGCGAGGGTGAAGTCTAGACCAAATAACGATTCTAAAATAGTTTGATGTGTTTTTTTTGTAAAAGTTTTTATTAGCTTTAGATGTGTACATAATCGCAGATATAGAGACAGAAAAGTGATACAACCTCTATTTTGAGACGCAACAAATTTGTAATTTAACCCACCAACCAACCAAGACGTTTAAATTTTCCAGGATTTTTTCCTTAGGAAATTGGAAACGAGAATTGTTCCTCTGTTCTCCAATACGAATTAACTGGTTTAAAAAAAGGAAAATTATAATACTTAAATATGCAAATTGTCCAAGCTAAGATTTACCTCTTAATTAGCGCGGGAAAAGGTTTGCTTATTTAATAGAATGAATCTTGGGGCTCCTAAAAATTTCCTAAGTATCAGGCAATCGGGGATCGCTAAAACACCCCAGGGGAGCTTTCCGTCGCGTTCCGAGGAAATTTTAAAGTTTCACAAATAATTTTCAGTTTTAATTGGGTGGAGTTAATGAGAACGACATCGGAAGACTTATTGGGAAAACTTTACTGGAGAGCTAATAAGAAGCTTTTACGTTTCACCGAGAGAAAATCCTCCTGACTCGAGACAAAAGTCTCTGCTGTTTAAAACCGACGGTACATCTAAAGGTTTTTTAGTGATTGTCTGAAATGAAGCAGACAATTTCGTGATTCTTACTAAAACTCTTGATTGGCTATTTAATATTTAAATTCAATAATTTATATTAATTCGCTTTCTATTTTCATGAGATGAAATGAGATTTAATATCTAAATAAAAGATTTCATCATCCAGTCTTATCGCATCTTTTGCTTCCTTAATATTTTTCAGCAAGTACGATCCTGCGCTTATCTCATTCATTTTGCTGAAACGTGCTTGATATCATCGGTCCACTTAGTCGGCCGTCGATTTTTGTCCCTGAGAGTACCAGATTTTGGACGCCAGGGTATGCTTGGACTATTTTCCCTCGGGCAATCGTGTAATGTGGCCAGCTCAGTTCCACTTAAGTTACTTTACTCTCCTCACATCACCTACATTATGTGTTCTTTGCCAGATGAGTATTTTAAATCCTGTTTCTGATTATCATTTTTCACATTAAGCGTTTCTTGGCTCATTGTGTAGCCTGAATTTTGGTTATTATTTTCCGCTCAAGCTTTAGTGTTTGCACTTCATGTATAAACACAGGCTCGTTTTCTTTTCAAACATATCGATATATTGACGCTAAATAAATAAATTTCTTTTTTCAGTTTTCCGAAACCTAACTAAGCAAGAATAATTCTAATAAATATTTTTTTTTTCAATTTTCGGAAACCGAATAATTCTCCTATTCAATTCTAGACGTTGATTATCGCGCTCTAGATATATCGCATTCAAAATATGTATTTAAATTAACTTGCTTTATACATGTATCTTTCTCCTGTATGATAAGTCCAAGAACAAAGTTTTTCATCATTTTAGTCTTAAAGAAGTTTATTTTTAAATAAATCCTACCCGAATTGTGTTCAGACTAAGTAATATCTTACTAGCTTCTTAGAAACGTTCTGTTATGGGTTTACTTTTCCCCATCGACATTTATGCCAATTTTTTGAAATTGTCTCTCTGCCATCATTTTTCGACCTTGAATGATTTGATAGAGTTATGTACTTGTATAAAACTCGCGCAGTCATAGGTGTATTAAAGTTGCGTTTATCTATAGTCTACATCTGTATAGAGCTTTGGCAATTACCATCCTGTCATGTTTTATTTTATAAAAACCTTAATTTTATTATTTGTTTCATTCCCAGTTCTGAAGCAAACCTGTTTTCTTAGCTTATAGTAGACCAATTTTGGAGTAAGTCATTTTATTACTCTCTTCATAGAAATATGAAAGATAACTAATAGGTCTATAGTTTTTTGACTCCGTTGGTCTCCATTCTTGCATAAGTAATAGTTACATTTGCGCAATATGAAGAGATTTTTGCCTTCTGAGTACATTTATTAAAAGTTTTAATGCTTCTGTTACGCTAGTATCCAGAGCAGTTTGACATTATCATAGTTCTGTAATCTAAACATTGACACAAAAACGTTTTGAAAAAAATTATATGGAACTGCAAAAAACTTCCTGAGTGATCTTACAAATGATCAAACCGAAACAGCCCACATCCGACTGAAGAGCAGAATTCAAAGAATGGAAATGAAATATCTGCATTGAGGATAACAAGAATGGACAGAATTAGAGTGGACGGAAATTAGAGAAAATCTGAAAGTTGAAGTTATACCAGATGAGACAGAACATTGCCAACTGTGATGTTATGGATACCTAGTAAGGATATAATGAGGTAAACCTATTAGGAGAGTGAATGAGGTTAACTGGCAAGGCAAGAGGCCATTTTCTCAACATAATTGAGAAAATTATATCAAAGAGAGAAACTAGAATGGCAGAAGCAAAAATATTAGCTAAATACAAAAGAAACTGGGAAAAAATGCACATGATTGAAATTAAATTCTAATTAACTAGAAATATAATGAAGGTTTCGACTGCATGCCAAGTAGGATATCCATATAAATATGAATCTCGCAGTACTTAGTCCTAGTTAGAATATTACGGAGAACTTTGAAAATAATTACTTGTCTAATTGAGCGAAACTTAGATTGTCATCGAAAGCAAATTATTCTCCCTCTTGCAGTAATTCAGCACATGTGATTGCATCCGATTAGCACCTTTTTTCCTGACATCAGTATCATCTTACTGAAAGCACTTTTAGATGGTACTTACCAGTATAAGGTCCTAGAAAGCATCGACGAACATCTCTAGTCAAAAATATAAACTTTCTTTCGAGGAGGTATTCATCATTTGCAGATGCATATCGAGTAAAGTCATACTAGAACATAGAAATTTTCTCTATATAAAACAATAACACAGGTCGACAGATCTTTGTAACATTGATGAGAATGCTCTTTTTGCGTTTTATTCAGGTAGTATTAAAGTAGCTTTTCACATAAATAGCCTAGCACGTTCCATTTTCAAGTACCTGCTTCTACTTTATATCACGGGGATCTATTCTTTTAGTCCATTCAGCGACAATGAAATAAACCTATGACAACTTAGCAACCATATTAAATCGCGTTAAATACGAACCGTATCAGTGGAATATTTGTGAAGATTTAAAAGTGATAGGTATATTGCTAAAACTTCAAGGGAGTTTTACAAAGTATTGCTGGTTCTTGTGTCTATGGGATAGTCGAACAACAAAAGAACATTATAGTAAGAAATATTGGCCTCATAGAACTTCTTTTAAACCTGGTACTTCAAACATAAAATATGCCCTCCTGGTTAACCTAAAAAAGGTGCTTCTTTCGCTTCTTCTCTATTTACCTTGAACGAATGAAAAACTTTGTCAAAGCTATGGACAAAGAACTTAATGATTTCAAGAACCTAAATGTAAACTAAACTGGATCTCAAATTATTGGACCTCAAATAAGGAAGTTTCTAGATGATTTCCATTTTCAAGAAAATTAAATGGAAGTGTTTTGTAATTGTAGTGAAAGGTTTCTGGGCAACAAGAAAGATGAAAACTATAAAAACCTCATAGATGAACTCTTGAAAGCTTATGAAATACATTTTTTCTTAAAAATGCATTTTTACACTCCTATTTGGATTTTTTTCTGGAAAATTTGGGTGCAGTAAGCGACGAACAATGATAGAGTGTGCACCAGGACATCTGGACGATGGAAGCAAAATACAAGGGATGTTGGAACCCATCTATGTTCGACGACTACTGCTGGGTTTTAAAAAGAGATGCTGCTTCAGAACACAAGAAGAAAAAATGAAAGTTTTTGTCGTTGTATGACATCTCATGTAATATATATTTTTATTCACATAATCCTCAGTAATGTCTTTGCATTTTTTTAACACGTATATGTCGTCTCCATTTTTTTTCACTACCATCAACCCCCCTGCAACAAAAAAGGGGCAAAGTTTAATATCCAAATTTGCCTTCTGCACTTAGGCCACTTCCTAAGAGCCAGGAACTACTGGTACCAATTGCGTCTTTCAACCTGGACAACATGTTTCTCGATAATCTAATTCTTGATTACGATCTGATTCACAACTTTCTCAGAACACCAGATGTGACCCAACATTTGTAACAACTACCAGTGAACCTCACTTAATAACTCAGAATGAATTAAACGATTTGATACGTGACCTGGGATTATCAAAATAAAAATCGGAACTTCTTGGCTCCATACTTCAATCGTGGACCGTTTTAGATAAAAATGCAAATATTTCTCTTTACCGAAAATGGGATGTAACATATCAAGTTTTTATTAAATTGAAGGATCAATATGTGTCTTAATTTGGAACATGTACCTTCCGTGTGGGGTATGCTCATAGTTTCGTCGAAATACAGCCTAAAAGCAGTCTTGCTTCATAATGGAAACAAAAGCCCATCTGTTCCTTTAGCCTATTCAGTGACAATGAAAGAAACCTATGACAACTTAGCAACCACATTAAATCGCGTTAAATATAAACAGATATAAACAGATATAAACAAAGAACTTAATGGTTTCAAGTATCTAATAGAAACATTTCCTTTATTAAGTGATGCAAAATTGGACCTCATATTAGTGAACCTCAAATAAGAAAGTTCCTAGGTGATTTCTATTTTCAATAAAAATAAAATGAAAAGGAATTGGCAGGTTAGAAGTATTTTGTAAGTATAGTGAAAGGATTGTTGGGCAACAAGAAAGATGAAAATTATAAAAACCTCATAAATGAACCATTGAAAATCTATGAAATATTTTTTTTTCTTAAAAATGCATTTTTTACACTCCAATTTGAATTTTTTCTGGAAAATTTGGTTTCACTAGGACATCAGGACTATGGAAGTAATATACCAGGTACGCTGGAATCCATTTATGTCGGACGACTACTGCTGGGTTTTAAAAAGTGATGACTTACATTATTAAAAAGTTATGAGTGAGTACAATGAAAGTTTTTATTGCTGTATGACATCTCATGTAATGTATTTTTTATTTACATAATTCTCAGTATTGTCTTTGCATAGATTTAATACGTTTTACATGTTTATCTTTATAAAATATTAGATTGTAAAAATATATCGCCCCCATTTTTTTCCCACCACCGACCCCCTGTAACAAAAGACCATACGTGTTACAGTAATTAGCTTATCATTTTCGGATTTATAACTACAAAATACTTCATGTACACATATTTTCATCAATATTACTGAAAAAAATTGACATTTGTTTATCTGTGTAATTATGGAATTTTTTCGAGTTTAGAAAAAAGTCATCAAAGGAATTTTGTATCCCTAAAATTTTATTCATACCATTTATTTCAAGTTTAAGATATTTTTTTTTAAATGTATTGATTTTTACTTTCGTCAATATACTGAACCACTCTGCGATACTTGGTTTGCATTTTAATAGAAAATACCCGAGAAACAACGACACTCCACTTCGTAAAATAAATAAATCTTGTTCGTGTTAATTAATTTTCAAGAAATTCCGAGGAAATTTTTATTAATTTCGGTAAATGTAGAGGGTAATCGCTTAAAAGGTACAAAGAAAACGATTCGATGCGAGGGTTAAAACGAGAAGAAAATCCCAAAAAAAATCTTTATTCTGATTTATGTTTATTAAACAGCTTAAGGCGAATAATAAATATAATTTATTTCAGATCGTTCTCCAGTTGTAATTATAAAATTTCAATATAAGGAACATCCAATTAATAAAAAATCGATCGGGGCTTGCGTGAACAAACTTGAAAATTTTATCACAACTTACCCATTAACCGAATACAATAATTTTGGGTTTATCTGGTGTTACTTGGTGGGTAGATAAAAGGCGAATTTAGGTTCCCTCTGGGACTCGTTAACATATAATGAAATATCCTTTCACAAAGCCGGAATTTGATACTAAATCAATTTATTTTTCCAACCTGTTATCTTTGGAGCAAAGTAATTTCTCGTTACAGTAGATTATTTATCAGTATTATTATCTTCTATAATGTTTTTGAATGAATTATATTACCTTCTGAAAGTGTATATCTTATATCCAAATATAGTAAATAATGGTTGATCAAAAATAATGATTCGCAAGAAATATCGAGGGTAAATTATAAAATTTCCAGCCGATAGGAAGTTGCTTCATCTACATACTAGGCTAATTGAAAAGTTCGCTGAGCGACCCCTATAGAGCAGTAAAAGAACTATATATTCTACTACATTTTGAAGTTTCATCCTTCATATGAATACATGTGAAGTTTCAAGTCGATCGGTCAATTGATTCGTACAAAAACAGCATTATAAACGTAAACGTATCAGATTTATTTTTTTAAATGGAAAATATTGAAAATCGTGCAGTGCTTAAATTCTTTGTAAAAAAAAAGATTTAAAGGTAATGAAAATTCATAGTGAAATGGTAAATGTATCATGGGAGTCTGCTTCTTCAAAAACAATTCGAGTAAAACTTTCTAACCAACATTTGGATCTTTTTTGAAAGAATAAAAGAAATTTTAAACGTCCTTTTGTAACTATGGATGAGATTTGGGTTTATCATAACGATCCTGAACTGCGAGAACAAACCGCAGAGTAGACTGAGCCCGGTTGTTCAGCATCGAAGTAACCAAAGTGGTCAAAATAGCCAATGAAGAAGACATTACCAAAATCAAGGATCTTATACTGAGCAATCGCCAATTAAGTAATGGAGATAAATCGATCAGATTTGCATCAAGACAATTCATGGTTTTTGCATTACCATGGCACATTGCTATAATTATTCGCGAATTTTTAGCTAACATTTAACCAAACACTATTTTTGTTCACCATATTCATCAGATATGGCACCATGTGACTTTTTTCTGTTCCCTCCATTTAAGAAATCGTTCCTTGGATGCCGTTTTGAACCTATTTAAAAGAGTTCGCAAAACCTTGGAAAGAAACATCAAAAGTTCAATTAAAAAATTGTTTCGAAGTCTGAAAAAAATGTTGGAATAAGTGGATTGCAATGATAGGGGTTTACTTTTTTATCGAGGCAAACTATCATCATCATATATCCCGTTTATAGCGCTATCCGCCTTTGGGTTCCTAATAGCCAGTTATTTCTATCCTCCCAGTCATCCTCCGAGAGATTCCTTGCCGACATAGCTTTTGTTATTCCATGCAACCATGTTATGGGCGGTCTTCCTCTTTTCCTCCTTTCCGTAGGCATCCACTCCAGAATCCTTTTAGGTAGTCTTTCCCTTGGCATTCGCCTCACATGTCCATACCAGCCTAGTTGTTTCCTTTCGATGTCATCAATTATTATGTGTTCTACCCTCATTAAATTTCTGACGTATTAAAATACATGACGTCCGGGTATGCAGAGGAGCTGAATGCGGAAGTGATCACTATCTCCTAAAAGGAAAAATAATTTTACCAATATATAAGCAAACCAAAGGAAACAGCCATCGACAACCTAAAAATGAAAATCTGGAAAGCAATACAGATCCTCGATACAATCTATCAAGCCTGGAAAATGAAAGTACGAGAACCTTATATAAGAATAGACTAGATGGAAGATTAATAAAGGTTCCCGAGAATAGTTCAACTGAATCTCTACTTAAAAATGTAACAGAAGGAATACACCAAGCAGCCAAAGAATCCCTAGGAATTAAACAAACATATCTCAAAGCTAGGAAGTACTGGTGGAACGATCAACTACAACAAATGAAGAACAAAAAACAAAAGCTCCATGAAAAATGGATGAGTTAAAAGAGGCAAGAAGACAGACAGAAATACAAAGAAGCTACATCGATATTCAAACAGGCTGTGGTTCAAGCAAAGAATCAAATTTGGGAAAACAAATGCCAAGAATTAGATGGATATATAGGTGGGCGTAAATCTAGTGAATCATGGAGATTTATAAAGAATCTAAGGTCACAAATGAGAAATGAAATAAATATAAACCCAATTACAGCCCAACAATGGGAGGAGCACTATAAATCACTTCTGACAGAGCAAAGAACAGAATATATGAACAAGTCTCCCAAGAAAATCCGAATTGTTGGAGAACCCATAGCTCTTGATCTGGACAGGACAAAGAAAGCCATATACTTATTAAAAAATGGTCGGGCCGCAGGCCCGGAAGGTATCCCTGCAGAACTAATAAAAAATGGAACGGAACAACTTTTTAAGATCCTGACAGAAATTTTCAACCGATGTTTAAATGGGGAACCAGTTCCACAATGCTGGAAAGAAGGCTGGTTTACATCTATACATAAAAAGGGCAACAAAAAGAACTGCAACAACTATCGAGGTATAACGGTGACGAGTACATTAAGTCGACTTTATGGAAAAATATTAAAGGATCTCATATGTGAAGAATATAATCCCTACGAATCTGAAGAACAAAACGGCTTTAGGGCAGGTAGATCAACAATAGACAATATTTTCTGCCTAACACAAATTATTGAACAAAAGCATACGATACGGTCCCTATTGTGAAACTATGGGAAGTCCTAGAGAAATCTAATATTAATGTGACTATTACAAATGCCATTAAGGAATTCTATAGAAACACAACATCTAGAATAAAAAAAAAAAATGGGTAATAAACTTTCAAAAGGCTTCAACGTAACTAAAGGCTTACGCCAGGGATGTTCTTTGTCACCTACCCTATTTAATATATACATCGATGAAGCGCTGAGGTTATGGAAACGGAAGTGTAATGGCATGGGAATAACAATAGAGGATACAACTCTATATACATTACACTACGCTGATGATCAGGTGGTGATCGCCCAGGATAAGGAAGACCTGGAATATATGGCGCGGAAACTATTCGAAGAATACAGGAGATGGGGATTGCAAATTAACACAGAGAAGACACAATATTTGAACATTGGACAAGAACAACTGCCAGGAGATCTGATTCTGGACAACGAATATATCAAGTGCTGCGAGGAATACGTATATCTGGGCTCAAGACTCAACAAGACTGGCCGAAACAACGAAACAATAAAAGACAGAATAACAAAGGGAAAGAAGGTTATCGGAGCATTGAACTCAATATTATGGCAAAAAAATATTAGAGCACAGACAAAAAAGAAAATTTATAACTCTATATTACAACCCACACTGATTTATGGCTCGGAAGTATGGCAGCTGACAAACAAGCAAAAAAACAGCCTACTTGCAGTGGAAATGGATTTCTGGAGAAGATCGGCAGGTAAATCTAGACTTGAACGTGTTAGAAATGAGGAAATCGAGGCAAACTAAATTTCAATAAATAAATTAATATTTTGTTTTTTATTTAATTTTTCACCTTAATTTTTGATCTTATAGAAAACTCATAGCTCAACGCTTTGGTTAAAATAAACAAAAATTAGATGCTAAGAGCTCAATCATGTATATATGTCAATAATGTAGCTCTTCAGTTGTGATGTACTTTGAAGACGAATCTTTATCAGATGGAATTCGTTATTTCAGGTATTTCAGAACTTAACACTTTGCTTAACCCTCAGCTTTTCTATTTTTCGATAAAATTATATGCTACGTTGAGGTTTGTTGGGCCCGTTTTTCACATTTTCCTCACGTTTCGTCTATATTTCGGTATCAGCATCAGTTCTTTCCTCCTAAACCCTTTTTTCCGACTGTTCAGACATGTTTTCATACCTTTTCTGCTATTCTTCTCCTATTCTTCTAACGTCTTTCGCTTCGAAAACTTTTTCCACCATAGCTTACTTACCCATCTCAATGGTTATTTCTACAATGATCAATGATTAGTAGGTCTTTTCTGAGAAATTTCTTTTCTAATTCTGTCATTTCTTGTATTTCCTCTAATTTTTCTTATGCACTCAATTTCAAAATTTGTTAGTCGACTTTTCCATTCTCTCCAGTTGTTTACGATTTGCTTCCTTTTCTAAATATTATTCTTTTACTATTTCGGTCATGTAAGATTCCGGCCATTTACAAGCAAACTTTTATGCTGTTAATTAATCTTCTTGCTTGTTCGTTTCATTCAAATTTGATAAACAGTTGTGTGAGTTAAATTTAACCCTACCTCAATCATTCTGACCGTTGAGCGACGATCAAAAGGTAGAAGATCTTGTATTCTATGGACATTTTCATAACTTCTTGCAGTTGAAGTCTTTCCGCTGCGAAGTTCATCTTCAATGCAGTTTCGGCCTTCTGAGAATACCTTAAACCATCTGAAAAAAAGTTTTTCAAAAGTTTCCGTCACTCTGTGGCCAAATCTGAAACAAAATTTAATGGCTTACCGTTGTTTGCAATTGTTGCCATTCATTTTCAAACGGCACTAGAAAACTCCGGTTTACGAAAATAATTGCTATGGACTACCATCAAGTGACTTTAAGGAGTTCAAAGTCTAATAAAAATGCATCAGATGCATCAGTTTATCTGTCTATCCTCCAAAGGGGAAGCGCATAGTGTTGCCAGATCGAACGCTATGCCATTAGTCTCATTCCCTTATTTATACACTACGTATTATTTTATAAACCAAGTACTTTCAGATTGCTAGAAAGACTAGTACGAATATGGCTATTAACTAACGAGACTGACGCTGCTACAGAAGAAGTATGCGCCAAACGCCAGTGACCAACAGCTGTTTAACGTGAAGCCTTCGCTTTTGAATGCAGTATCTCTCACTTCTGTAAACAAATCCGTATAACCGTAGCCTTCGTTCGCATTATAGTTGTTTTTTTCTTTCGCCGAAAAAATGTTTAACAAGTGTAACAATAGAGTAATGAATTATTGTGAAATTTCACTTGAATCTTAAAACTTTCACTTGAATACTGAAACTTTTAATTTATTGAAAGAAGTGCATGACAATGAATGTTTATCGCGTGCACCTGTTTTTGAGTGGTTTAAGCGTTTTCAAGATGACAAGGAAGATGTTGAAGATGATCGACGCCCGGGTCACCCTTTCACATCAAGAACGGATTACAATATTGAAAAAATCGGTAATTAGATTTTATCTGACCGTCGGTTAAGTATTCGCGCGATTGCTGAAACTGTAGGAATTGACAAAAAATGCGTACGGCAAATTTTACAAAACAATTTTAACATGCAAAAAGTGTGTGCCAAAATAGTGCCTAAAATTTTCACGTTTGAACAATAAGCAGCGTGCAAAAATGTTTGTACTGACACTTTGAATGATATTAAAAATGACCCAAACTTATTGGAAATGATAATAACATGTGACAAATCGTGGTCGTCATCACTGGAAGAACCGAAATTCACCGAGAGCCGAAAAAGCTAGAATGAGCAAATTAAAATTCAAAGAAATGAAGATTGTTTTTTTCGATAATCATGGAATTGTGTACTTTACTCGGTTCCTGAAAACTATATAATAACTTATTAATTCCCGTCAAACTATTAATCAAAATGACTACCTTTACGTTCTTACTGAACTTCGTGTAATAATAAAAAAAACGACCCTGATTGTGGACGGACAAGTCATGGGTTCTCCACGAAGACAATGCGATTGAATAAAGATTGTTTTTTCGATATTCATGGGATTGTATACTGCACTGGGTTCCTGAAGGTCAAAGTATTATTAATCAACATTACTACCTTCACGTTCTTGCTGAACTCCGTGAAATAATAAGAAAAAAAAAGAGCCTAATTGTGGAAGTACAAGTCATGAGTTCTCCACCAAGACAATGCGCCGGCTCATTCCGTATTGTTTGTTAAGAGGTTTCTAGCCGAGTACAGCCTCCCAGTGTTAGACCATCCTCCTTATTCACCGGATTTTTCGCCGTGCGACTTCTATATTTTTCCTAAGGTAAAATGTGTATTAAAAGGATTGAGTCCATTGAAGATGGGAAATAGAAAGCGCCACGCGTTTTGATGGAGCTGACAAGAAGACTTCCAGCACTGTTTCGAACAATAGAAGATTCGTATGGAGTATTGTAGGGATAGTGGAGGGGTGTATATTGAAGATGATAGTAAGTAAATATATGTGAAATCAAAATAAAATGTTTTACAGCACTCAGTCTCGTTATTTAATAGTCACACGTATTCGTATAATATAATAGCATCAATATGTTTGTATCGTAAGTTTAACTTTTGTATCGAATAACGGATATGTCGTATTATTCCTCTTCGGAAATCCTTAAATCTATGTGTACTGAGTATAGATTCCTGGTGTGAAAACGCCATAATTCGGAATATGGTTCTGTAACACAACCGTTTCAAAGTAAAAATTCGATTAATCTAAGCCGACTCTCTTTATTTCTGGGTTCCTTTTTTTCCTTTTTTCGCATCTCGTTTTAAAAACTCCCCTAGCAGCAGATTGCTTAAGTTTTTTCAACGATCTCAGATTACAAAGGAGTTTAACTTGTGCCGGGAATATGAATTTTTCTTGTAAAAATCGAATTGCAACGGGATTGTACTAAATTACATTTTCTAAGTCTTGTGCTTTTTCGCCGAAAATGAAATTCACCCACGTAGATACATTACGTTGCATTTTCTCTTCTCGCGTCGTTTATTTGTTTTGAGCTGGTTATTATTACTTTCGCCGAGTAGAATTCAGAAAAAGCTTTTAGAGTGGATCGGTATCTGGCCATGCAAAAATACGATAAAAATATCTATCAACGGTACATTTTCTGTTTGCGAGTTTTCTATTTCCATGTAAGAAATGTTTATACATTCATAATAATAAAATATATTGTTTTATGTGAAAATATGTTTATATTCGGGGAAAAAAATGAGGCTACCTGCTTTCCGAATATTTGTGTTTACTTCAACATCGCAAGAAAAAGTACAAAGGAAACAAAACTATTTAATTTTTAGCCATGTTTTTCTCGTGACTTTTTTGTGACAAAAACACAGATCCACAAATTTCAACTTTTTTGAGGTTACATTGATGAAAATAGGTGTATATGAAGTATTTTATAGTCCTAAATCCGAAAATAATATGCTAATTACTGTAACACGTACAGTTTTTTTCTTACAGGGGGTCGGTAGTGGGAAAAAAATGAGACGACATATTTTTACAAGCTAATATTTATTTAATATAATGTATGTAAAACGTGTTGAATCTGTGCAGACATTACTGAGGATTATGTGAATAAAAATATATTACATGAGATGTCCTACAGCGATAAACACTTTCACGTTTTCCCCTTGTGTTCTGTTGCATCATCTCATTTTAAAAACCAGCAGTAGTAGCCAAACATAGATGGATTCTAGCGTCCCTCGTAACTTTCTTTCATCGTCCTGATGTCATGGTGAAATCTTTCTCCTTATTCGTCGCTTACTGCACCCAAATTTTCCGGCAAAAAAATCCAAATGGAAGTGTTAAAAATGCATTGTTAATCTAATTTAATAATCTTCATCTTTCTTGTTGTCCAAAAATCATTTTACTACACTTACAAAATACTTCCAAGCTGCCAATTCTTTTCCATTTAATTTTTCTTGAAAACGAAATCCTTATTTGAGGACCATTATATATGCGGTCTTTTAGTTTTGCATCACTTAATTGAAGAAATATTTCTTTTAGGTGCTTAAAACCATTACCTTCTTTGTCCATCGCTTTGACAAAGTTTTTCATTAGTCAAAGCTTAATATGGACGGGCGGTCAAAGCACATTTTATCTTGATCTCCAATTTGGCACTTAAAATATAAAAGATAGGTTTTTTTGACTTCCTCGGATATAGATCTAGCTTGTGACTTTAAGATAAATCGTTCGCATATATAACAATACTTATCTTATATAGCATATCTAACAAAAACCAGAACTTGCCATTTTATATAAAATCGACTTAAACACTTGACTGTACTGTAAACAAGACAAACAAACTATCAATTCTTCTATTGGAACCTTTGGTGTGAAACATTAAACTTGAAGAGATTTACCTCTAAACACCAAATCATTTTTTTTGAACTGCTCGACGCTCGATGCTCAAACTGCCGACTCGTTCAAGTACCTCCACATTAGTCCGATAGTTTTGCCATTTTAATCTGAAGATTTTCCGGAGGCAGCTTTGATCAAATCTTTCAAGTTGTTTTATTTACTTCCAATACAAGACCCATGCTTCAGCTTCATACAGAAGGGGGAAGATTTAGTGTGTTACCTTAAGTCTAGGCTACCGAACACTCTTCAAAATTAGCACCACCACCAGCATTCTACATATAACTTCTTCTTGCAGGTGAGCAGAGCAGGAAACTTCTCAAATATGGAAAGCATGCTATTTCTTCCAATGGTTGGCCATTCACAACAGCATCAGCCATCTCTCTATTGCTATTTGGAGTCGTTTTTTGTAGTATTTTCGTTGTTTATTTATCAGTTTTGCAGCTCTACGATGCCAACCTCATTTCTTTTTAATTTGGCTTTAAAACGTACCATAGCTTTTAAACGGCTTCTATCTATTATATATATTGATATTCTATATATCTATATATTGATATCTCAAGTGACTGTGGTAATCAGCTTCTGACGCGATGCAGGACAGCGGCAACAAACACAGAAAAAAGCTTCGGAGTGATCACACAGCCCTGTATAACGCTACTCTTAATCTCAAAAGTCTCACTTGTCAGAAAAGTCTCACTTGTCAGTCTCCACTTGTGTCAGAACTTTTGCATTCATGACATTATGCAGAAGTTTCATCATATGTACCAACCTAGGCGGGCATCCTATAATGTTCAAGAGCTTCCACATTATGTTTTTGTGAACGAAGACGAACGCCTTTGACAGATCCATAAAGACTACGAATAGGCTTTCATTTTTTCTCTACATTTTTTTTTGTATCTGACATAGCAAGAGTATCATATCCGCTGTTCCACGACCTGCTCTGAACCCTCACTGACTCTCAGGCAGTATTGGTTCAACAACTATCTAGTATGATTCTAGCCAGAATCTTTCCTACAGTAGAGAACAATAATGTACCTCGATAGATCTAGTATAATGCAAGCATCTCTAAAATCCGATTGTATTTCCTGCTTCATCCAGAACAGGCAGATTATTTCTTAGAGTCTGTTCATAACCATATTGCCATCCGTTTGTACACATCCACCGTCTTTTGAATTTTTTTCGAATTTACTCAATTTTTTGTTACTGCTTACAGTCGAGGGTAGACGTTAATGCTTGAAGTTGTGTTTTCGACATTCTGCCTAGTGCAGGATGGCATAAAATTGTCTCTGGTAACGAACAGCGAATTTGCATAGGCTTGAATGGTCGAACAATGATTAGAAGTCGTAAAAGAGAAAGAAAGGTGCCCTAGTTTTCTGTAGAGAGGCATGCGCATCGTACTGTAGGAACTATGTCGTCGAGAACTATACTCTCTGGCGGTAGGCATCCTTTCATGTGTTTAGGGGACGTTTGAAAACCGCTTGAGCAGTCTTGCCAGCCTCAAGTTGTTGCAGCTAATCCTAATCTTCGCCAAGAGTAAGTTTATTAATAATATCTTGACTGTATAGCCAGGAGCGTCAATAAAATAGATATTCTGGATGTTTGTCTGAACATTAGCAAAAATCTAGTGAGAAACGGCACTTTGCTTCTTAGTTAGTAAGTCTTCTGTTTTGAATATTATGTTTTCCAGTTCTATAATATATAAACTGGTCTCTTAGACATACTATTGTTAACTAATTTACAGTGTTGCCAGTAGCACGAACACAAATATATCACACTACAACAGTTCCGGATCACTAAAATCCCCTATATAAAATTTCCCTACAGCTTAAAGATCCACTGGTGCGTTACAGGCAGGTGGTTCCCCAAATGTCATGCTTCTATTTAATCGTCTATTTAATCTTGTTATACAAAATATGCATTAACTTTATTCATTTATGGTATTGATAGTTCTTTTTAAATAGGACATTAATGTAAAAATTTAAAATCAACTGATTAGGAAGGAAATTTTTAAGAGATGCTATAACTTTATCTGTTTAAAATTCAAGCATTTCTTGAAATTTTTTACTTGTTATCCTTCCCTGTCATTTTAGTTTATAGAACAATACTTGTATTCGGTGTGTTCTAAATTTCCTCAAAAATCTTATTGTTGAATAATCTATATTTCAAATATGTCACTAATGTTTACCATATCAGAATATCAACAATGTTTACGTGCTGGAAATTAATTGCATAAATATTATGATTTGATCTAGTCAATTATTAACCTTTTATTTATCCATAAATAATTGGTAATATGTCTTCCAATAATATATCCAACTATATAAAATTCCTTTCGAGAAGCTTAAAGGAGCCTGTAACAAATTACAAGAATTATTTTATCAAATAGATCCTCAACTTTTGACTACCTTTTATTTATGGAAAAAAAGCAATACAAACTTAATCTTCGAAGTAATCCTCCTCTATGTCTATACATCTTTCAGGCAACTGTTGAATCCCATATAGAGAAAAAACTTAGTGGTTTTGATGTGATAAAGTGATTGACGTCATTTTCGACTTCCTCAAGATATAAAAGGCCGCTATCAACCAAGTGATGTTGTAGGCCTCAAAATAACTGAAAATGGTGATCGTGTCCGGAGTTTTTTTTTATTGTAGGTGGCCGTTCGTTGTCCAGAGGCAAAATTACTTCATTTATTCCATTAAATAATAAGACCTTTTCTCATTCAGAACGTCACTAACACGAATCAGTTGCTGCTGACAATGACCAACAGTGACGGTTTGACTAGATTGGAGTAACGCATAATACACGATTCCGATCTAATCCCACCATATACACACCAACTCCTTTTTGGCGTCGATATTTAGTTTTGCAGGACTGATGAATGGCTCACCAGGATTAACTCACGGTTTTCGTCTCTTTGGATTATCGTAGAGGATCCAATTTTTATCAGAGGTGATAATCCTATGCAGGAGGTTCTTTTTCTTGAATCTGGAGAGCAATGACACAATAAAATCAAAGCGGTTTACTGTTATCTCAGCTGTGAATTTTCTCTGGCTTGTGTAATCGTTTCTAAAATGCTCGATCGTTTTACTCCGAGATGATGTCCGAGCTTTAGCAATCAGTGTACGATAAAGATTTTCATTCAGAAGTGCTTCCAATTCTACATTCTGAACTTTTGTTAACTGTAGCGGACGTTCTGGTTTATTTAGGCCAAACTTCCCAGTTCGAAATTGTTTAAACTATTTTTTTTGTGTAGTGTACGAAATAGCATTATCTTCCAGAGTTACACCAATCATGTTTTGGACTCCTGCAGCATTAACTTTAAGTTAAAAGTCGATAAAACAGTGCATCAAATGTTGCTTTTTGAACATTGCACCTAAAAAACTGATTTTCAGGTTATATTCACAGTAGGCGGGATTCGTATAAGTTCTATAGTCGATGAAAGATAAGAGCCGAGATTTAAGTTGAATCAAGAATAATGATAATTTCTGATGGTTTCCATGGGATTTTTGCTTACGGATTTGAATATTACTAGAATTTTATTACATCATAAAATCTTTGCAAACAATTAACCATGTCACTATTTATTCACTCAGCCTTTAGTTATGCCCTACTTTAATGGCAAATAGGAAATGTCTATGCAAAAAAATACCTTTTGACTGAATACATTGTTTAATGTTTATTCGAACTTAATGCCTCATCGATTTGAAATATTCATTAGATCCATAATATTGAAGGTACCGAAATAAGTGGTATTTAGATGAAGCGAGATCTGGGGAATAAGTTATATGAGGAAGAATATCATGGCCATATATATCAATAATGGTCAAATAAAATACTTTTTAGCCAGTTTATAAGGGGCACATTTTACTTATATATCATATATTTTGATAATCATTTGTTGATCATTTGACTTACTACTACTACTATGTAAAGTGACCTACAGTAAGGTCACTAATAAAATAATGCAGAAATGATCTATTTGCTCATTTAAATTTCTTTATCCTTATACAGAGTAACTCCCTCTTACTGCAAGAAACGTATTCCAATCTTTTTCCAGTTAACAAAATAGTTTTATACTCGACTTCTGGCATTTCCTTCAAAGCGGCCAGAGAACTCTCTTGAACTGCGTCAACGAAATGGTTTCTTTAATCAAGGAAATAGGAAAATGTCAGACGGTGCCACATCTGGTAAATATGGTGTTTGTGAAATAGAGTTTGTTTAATTTTTAGCGAAAAAGTCACTAATAATTATTGTAGTGTACGATGGTGCGTTGTGTCGTTTTATAATAATTACAATATATCTAATACCAAGTTGGCGATTAATCAGTTAGAGCCGAAAATTAAGTTGAGGACCGAATAGTCCATTTTAAGAATCACAGAATATATGTCAGAAATTGAACGAATTTTTGAGCAAAAACTAATACAATGATTAAAATTCATTTTTACTGTAAATCTGTTCAAACTATTCGTCCGTACAAGTTAGCTGGATCATTTTTGTCAAGAGCTATCGACTTAATACAAGGAAGCGTTTAAAAACGATATACAAAAAACACCTTTTCATTGCTGGTCACGGGATTTAACGAAAAAAAAAAGACAAACCAATGCGGCCATTATTTTACCGCTATTAACTACTATTTGCACTAGTGGCAGTTCCTTTCACTTCGCCTGCTTTATCGTTCTTTTACAGTTCACCTTCGAGTGGAGATACGATACGATGGATTAGTTCTGGTTCTTTCGTATGTTTTTTTCTCATCTCCTTCTCTTCTCCGATGGCGTACTTAAAGTACCGTTTGGGAAGAATGGCCCGCAGATCGAGGATGGTATTCGTCGCGGCGTTTCAGTGACGTATTAGAGACTAGAAAGATAATGAGATAATATACTCATGAGATAGCGATTTTGATCCACTGTGCAAGGCTTACTGCAAAATCGATCTAGTTATTTTTGTATTATTCTTTTTTGTATATAATGAAGCAGATAGAATCATTAATCTTGGGTTTGTTATTGCTTTGGGTTTTTTTTAGATTTCTTAATGGATGTTATATTAGTCGCTAGCGGTTTGGACTTGATCGTTTTAATTCATTAGCTGGCAATCCGTCATTTATTTGTAGAAGTAATAAAGTATTTCTTATTATTGAGCATAATTAAATTGTATTGATTGGCTATATACATACTGCAATATAATCATTATATGTTATTTTCTTATATGAATAATGATATTTATTTAAACTGCCCCATTTAATTGAATCCATCATTTGAATCAAGAATAATGATAATTTCTAATGGTCTCCATTAGGGATTTCCATTGAAAAAATGTAATATAACATATGTTCAGCTTTTCTGAGTCACCCCCCTGTAAAACTTAAAATATAATTAAGATGTTTCTCCCTTAAAACAAAAGTTAACGTGTTTCGACGTCTCGTATGAGTATATGTATGTATATATATATATATATATATATATATATATATATATATATATATATATATATATATATATATATATATATATATATATATATATATATATATATAGAGCAGAGAAGTTGCTGCCAACCCGCATTGCACCAGCGTGGCAGATTACGGTCCATGCCTTCAATATGAAAGTACAATCTCAAACACCTCATTCCCCGGAGGCCAAGGGGCAACTACCTACTTAATGGACGATGTAGTGGAATTGGATTCCTCATCAATCGAAAGCTGAAGGACAGTAGAGTAAAATTTGATTGATATTTCTGACCGACTAGCCCAATGTGTCATTCAGTTCAATACAAAGTTTAGACTTCAAATCGTCCAAGCTTATGCTCCAACTATAAGCCAGGATTAGGAAATTGAGGAATTTTATGATGATGTGACCCAGCTTTTATACAAGGAGAAATGTAGTTACAAAATCCTGATGGGTGATTTTAATGCCAGAGTTGGAACAGCAAGAACTGGTGAAAATGCAACTGGCCCATATAGCACTGGTGAGCGGGACAATAGAGGTGATACATTAGTTGATTTTGCTGAAGGAAAATAACTTTATATTATCAATTCGTTTCATAAAAAAATATCAGCAGAAAATGGACATGGAAAAGTCCATCTGGAGTCACAAGTGAAATTGACTACATTATGACCAACGATAAAACAATATTTAACAATTGCACTGTTCTTAACAATTTTAATGTTGGAAGTGACCACCGAATGGTTAGTTAGGATTAACTGTCGAAGAGAGCGCGAAAAAATGGTAAGGTGAAAGAAAGCCAAAGTGGATTCTGGGAAATTGCTGGAGAGGGCTACCGATTTTGAGATTGCGTTGTCGAACCGCTTTACTGTGTTACAAGATCCGGAGGAGATGGAAATATTAGTTCAGTATGAAGAAATCACCAACAATGTGCTTCAAACGGCTGCTTCAATAGCACCAGAAGAAAAATATCTTAAACAGACAAACATCTCCAGTGAGACCATTGATTTAATGAAGAAACGACGGACTATGAGAAATGCAGGGAGTCCTTTCGGCATGGTCGGGTACGCTAAGCTCTGCAAAACTATATGAAAACGTATCAGAGAGGACACGCGCCGGTTCAACATACAGCTAGTGCAAAAAACCTGGAAAAAAACAAAGAAATTAATAAGGCTAAGCAGAAGCTGAGAAAGAAAAGAACGCAAATTTATGCCTTAATGCGTGAAGATGGCACAGTGTGCAGGGCGCATACGTAAA
Organism: Cosmopolites sordidus; assembly: GCA_031761425.1. Lineage (NCBI taxonomy): Eukaryota > Metazoa > Arthropoda > Insecta > Coleoptera > Curculionidae > Cosmopolites > Cosmopolites sordidus. The sequence continues at coordinate 171,761 of JARFXV010000690.1, forward strand.
TATTAGAGATTGTCAGGAAATTTTATTCCCAGTTATAAGAAGACCAGAACCAATTAAAGATAACAATACCCATGGAAGAACAAATGCAAGATATCCTAGTGGAGGAAGTAGCAAATGCTATAGAATCGATGAAAAACGGCAAGGTTCCAGGATAGGACAGTGTAACTGTCGAAATGCTAAAAGCTGGTTGTCGGACGTTACATAAAACACTGGCAAAATTATACTCAAAATGCCTCAAGGATCAGGATGTGCCTAACTTATAGAAAAATGCAGAAGTGGTCCTTTAACATAAAAAAGGAGCACAGGAAGATTTAAAGAACTAGCGTCCAATAGCCTCCCATCAATAATGTACAAAATTTTCACTAAGATAATACCTAAAACAATATTTAAAAAACGCAATATTAAAAAAAATGACGAACAACCAAGAGAACAAGCAGGATTCAGAAGTGGATTCAATACAATGGATCACATCCAGGTTATACAGCAGGCCATAGAAACGCACAACGAATACACCATGCCACTGTGCTTGGCTTTTATCGACTACGAAAAAGTATTTGACTCCATCTCAAAGCATGCCATAATGGATGTATTGCTTAGTCAGGGGATAGATAAAGCATATGTAAATCTATTAGCATCGATATATGATGGAGCTACAGCGACAATTCACTTTCATGATCTTGAAGTGGGAATTAATGTAGATCGAGGTGTATGGCAGGGTGATGCAACATCGCCTATTCTTTGCTCGGCTGGCCTTGAAGGAGTATTTCGTAAACTGGATCGGAAACAGGATGGTGTAAAGACCAATGGTGCAAACTTAAACCATCTCAGATTTGTAGATGATATAGTTATCCTTTCACAAGATCCAGAGGAGCTGCAAAGACGCATACAAGAGCTTTCAAAAGATGGCGAACCATTTAGCTTAAAAATAAACCTGAACCATAAATTCGCTCAAGACAGAAGAATTTCAGTTTTAGGAAGGGATTTGGAAATCGTGGACCACTTTATATATCTTGGGCAGAGGATTTCAATGGAGGGGAATACCGCCCGGGAGGTGGAACGTCGTGTAAAATGTGGCTGGCAGGCATATGGCAGGCTCAACATAGTGTTTAAGAGCAGACTCCCACTTTACCTGAAAAGAAAGCACGATAGGCTGATGACATCGTTAAGTATATTGGACCCGAGTGGCAGAGGAAAGCCCAGGACCGGGAAAGTTGGAAGCATGCTGAAGAGGCCTTCATCCTGCAGTTTATATATATATATATATATATATATATATATATATATATATATATATATATATATATATATATATATATATATATATATATATCGAAAAAAATCAGTTATTATTTCACTACTACCTGCATTAAGTTAAAAAAATATTAACCTAATGTTTGCCTTCCTTCACACTTTACGAAAAATCGAAATATCTCTTGACATGTCAGAGATATCGATTTCGGGTTTTCACTGGATGATTCCTCTTTAAATTACCTTTCTAGCCATGTAATAAAAGCTGTACCATATTAAGGCCAATTTTTAACTTAATATTACGGTAAAAATTAAAACTGATTTTTTTAGAAAAATCGAAATATTTCTTGACATGTCAGAGATATCGATTTCGGGTTTTCACTGGATGATTCTTTAAATTACCTTTCTTGCCATGTAGTAAAAGCTGTACCATTCCATTTGAAAAAACTGAACAAAACTTCAAAAAACTACTGTTGAATGTAACGCCACCTCGCGGTTTCATTTATAAACTAAATAATTTATCTCCCAGATTATCTGATTGTCCCAGCAATTGCCTTTTAAATGAATCCAAATTGAGGAAAATCGGTTAAGGCAAACGGACATTAGACGACTTTTTATCTCAATAGGTAAAACTCCCCCCACTTCTTTATTCGCGAAGTTAGGACAAAATGTCATAAAACAAAGTTGTAGGAGACAGTTTGCGAATTATAACTGAGAATTTTTCTTACTCGGTTAACACTTGAAAATACACAAAAAAATGATTTTTAAAAATGTTTAGCTCGTCACGCCCTCTTGCGGTCGTTTTAGAAGCTTAAAAATATTTTTGCTGAATTTCTCACAGTCAGTTTTAGTATATTTTTTTCCGCAAAGCTGTGGGATAAATAGTTTTCAAGATACGGCCGCGATCCATCCTTAATGGGACACCTGGTATATATATATATATATATATATATATATATATATATATATATATATATATATATATATATATATATATATATATATATATATATGTATATGGCAGAGAAGTTGCTGTCAATCGGTTTAGAAATTTATCAGGACTATTTCAATGTGTTCTGGAAAATAGGTTAAAACTGTCCCAGGTTTGCATAGACCCAAAAAACATTAATCATGTTTATTAATGCGATGGGAATTATTTAACATTTGTTATGGTATGAAAAATTAGTGTTAGCATGCTGTGTAATTTTCAACTTTGGCTTTAAATGACATTAATCTGTCAGTTTCTCCTTTTTTTTTGTAAAAATTCAAATCAAATTTATGCTAAAACGTATGGAATAAATAGCTATAAAAATGTTGCTTGTTGAGGGTTGCTATTCATGTATCCAGATTAATAAATAATAACATTAAAAATGGTTTTATTGTTTTTCAAAATATTCTCCACGATGATCGATATACCTTTGCATACGTTTGAACTAATTTTCATAGCACTTTTTCCATTCCGATTCAGGAATCTCCAAACCATGACTTTTGACCACATCAACAGCTTTTTCAGGCGTCATAAATCGTTGACCACGAAGTTTATTCTTCATAGATGGAAACAAAAAAAATCATTGGGTGCCAAGGACTGTACGGCGGATGACCGGTCAAATATTAAGTTATTCGGTCCGATGTGTGAGAGATTTCTTCAAAGACTTCTGGCAAACAAATGGTTGTGTACTCTTCAGAATTGATCGTTCTGCGATCCTTTAGTGGCACATGCCCATTTATCCTAAAAAAATAGACGACTATTTAATTCGAAGTGTTTTTTGCAATAACTTTTGTTGAGTTTGGCTCATTTTGAAAGATCCATACAGTCAACTGCTGTTTACTTTTGCGCTCACATGCATACATCCAAGATTTATCACCTGTCTAGATATTATACATGGCTTTTGACGCACCACGATTGTATTTTTTGAGCATTTCTTTGCACTAACCGATACGAGCGATTGTCAAATTATGCGGAATCCAACGCGCACAAATTATTTTACAGCAAATGTTCATATAAAATATTGTTTATCTTGTCATACTAATGCCCAGGGATGCCTCAATCTTAAGGTATGTTACATGAGAGCCTGATTTATCAGTTCGGGCACAGTATCGATGTTTTTTGGTAAAACAACCAATTTTCTTCATCCTTCTTCCTTCTTTACATTACCTCCTTTAAATTCGTAGTAAGCGAACGGCGGTCATGGTTAAATTTACTAAACTAGTGATATACAGTGGATTTAGATGGTGTTTCATTGTTAAAAGAATAGTTGATCGATAATTTCGAACTGAGTTGATCCATGCACTGCTGTTGAGATAATCTACGACGAAGTCGTAGTAAATCATCGCACGAAAATTCTCACTAGTTAATTCCATTTTTTGACTGAAATCAAATCATTTCAAATCCCTAAAAAAACACAAATAGCGTCAGTATGATAAAACGTTTTTAGTACGTATAGATTCAACAACGTAAAACTTTACGATGTAATGTCAGATAGCGCCTAGCAACATCATTGTTGCCAATACCGGACACATAAATAACAACAGTCGTAATCTTATGATGCAGTCAATAAGGCAGTGGCAAGTTCATCTCCTCCTTTCTGTGTAAATGTTTGTGTTTACCCGGACTTTAAATGGGGCTATTGAAAGAAATTTTGGTATTACTTTTTGTCATTCACTATCAGCTCTTTTGGACGGAAACGCAAATTATACTCAGAATTTGTTCAGGTTTTATAAATAAAGTACATTTTTAGTTTACCCAACAAAAATCCTTTCCTAATCCGCGCGAAATCCCTACATAATACAAAAGAAACAGTGTGGCATGCAATATAATCTTATTGATCTTTTGAGGATACCTATCTTTTGAGGATACCTATAAAACTAGGGTTACATCATTCAGCTATGTTCACATGACTGATACGCTTTCAACCTAATAATTAATCAGATTTCCTCTTGTTAATGATGACGCCAAAATAATGATAAATGTTGTTAAACAACTGGTTCCAATGCTTATCCTCTCCAAATATTTGAACGTTGCTTGGTCCACAAGATTGTCACATTTAACGACATATGATTTTTATTTAGGGAGTGGGAAGCTATTTAAAAAATAATGTATACTTTAAACCCCTATAAAAATTCGGATCTGAAATTCAAAATGCAACAACAAATAACCCAAATTCCAGTAGAAATGTTATGTCGTATAAAGTATAATGTATGGTTGAGATTGAAAAAGGATTTTCGAAGAACAAAGGTCAGTTTTAATGTTATCTCTAAAAAATACAAAAAAACATCCACACTAATTTTTTGTTAAAATGTCGAAATATATTAAACAAAATATTTCGATTTTTCGATATTTCTATAAATTACTATTAGAAAACAGTTTTTCAACCAAATTCATTGGCCTAGTTACTATTTGAAAATAATTCTAAAAACAATCTTTATTTTGTGTTCTCTTTTTCTTAGATCACATTACTCTTTGTAAACTAAACTGTGATTATAAAACCGTATTCATCCGTCGTTTTCCGCCATCTCTACTCGAAATTATGACTTCAGGACTGAAAGGAAATAAACTGGCTCGCAATGCTGCCGACTAAAAATTATCAGCTATCCCGGATAATAAAAGGTTCGACAAAAGGCTTCGGCTCGGCAAAGGATTATCATTAAATTTTTACCGTTGAGTTAAAGAAATAAAAAGGACCTATCGAATCTCTGCACTTCGTTATCTGCAATTTCGTACCGTCTTCAAAGCCACGGTCCCATGCCCCAGTTCCCTTACAAATGCTGTATAAATTTGTCTTTGTATTTTATTATTTGCAGTATAGAAAGCTGATTATAAAAGGGCGTGGACGTGAGGAGAGCACACGTGGCTTTGTTTGAGAATTCGTTTGAATAGGGCGTATGGGGACAGATCTTGTTCTTGTCTATTAGTTCTTCGAGAACTATTTAATGTTCTGAAGCTATTGAAGTAGCGAGTGATACAAATTCTAAATTCAACACTCATGTAGTGTGTTTCAATAGGAATTTTTTGTTAATTTCAAACTAAACAATATTTGTAAATTTACTATGTAATTTAAATTTTGAATAATATTATAACAGTAATTTTTTATTATATAATAGAGGTACCCGTAATACTATTTCTATTTTCATTTTTCCATTTTTTTTTGGATTATGGACATATTATTTATGACGTGGATTATCTCAACAACAGTGCGTCAATTAAATCACTTTGACCCTTGACGATGAAACATCTTCTAAAATCACTATATATTACAGGCTTAGTGAATTCAATCATGGCCGTCATTGACGGATAAATTTAAAGAAGGTTGTCTAAAATCGGTTGTTGTGCCAAAAATAATCGTTACTGGGTGCGAACTGGTAAAGCAAGATTATTGTGTGACATACCGTGAGATTGAGGCATCCCTAAGAATTTGTATGACAAGCATACAGAAGATTTTACATGAACATTTAGCCGTTAAAAATATTTATGCGCGTTGTATTCCGCATAATTTGACAATCGCTCAAAATCGCTCAAAGAAATGCCCTAAAAATACAATCGTGGTGCGTTCAAAGCTGCATATAATATTCGCAAACATTTGTTCGCATTCTGCATAATTTGACAATCGCCCAAAAAAGGCTCGTAATAGTCTTTCAAAATGAGCCAAACTGAACAAAAGTTGTTCACGCAAAAAGCACTTCGAAGCAAATAGTCGCAACGTTTTTTGGGATAAATTGGCATATGGCAACAGTGCCACTAGAAAATCGTGGGGCGGTCACTTTTAAATGGTACACAACCATTTGTTTGCCAGAAGTCTTTGAAGCATTAAGGAAAAAGAACCAGCTACGTAGGGTCATTTTTCACCACGACAACGCGAGCGCTCACACATCGGACCGAACTACTCAATATTTGAGCGGTCAAAACATCGAATTAATGGTTTATCTGCCGTACAGTCCTGATTTGGCACCCAATGCTTTTTTTTCCGTTTGTTTCCGATTTTCGATGCCAGAAGAAGCGGTTGATACGTTCAAAATACATGTTTTGGATGGACATAATACATGTTATACATGGACATAATACATGTTTGGATGGAAATACATGTTGGACAGAATACATGTTTGGATTTTTTGGACTCCTCAATCGGAGTGCAAAAAGTGTTATGAAAATTGGTTCAAACGTATGCAAAACTGTATGGATCATCGCGGCGAATATTAAAAAAAAAAAATATATTCCGGATACATAAATAGCAACTCTCGCATTGTGTTAGGAACCGCGCTACCGTGGTTGGCACAGTGGCCAATTTTATGTCGAAAAACAATATTTGAAGATAAATTGGAAATTTTTTGGAATAAATTTGTTTTTTTTAAATTTAATTTTTATGGGTTTTAATATTTTCGTATAATTGTGCTGAACATATTGCGAAAATTCTTCAAAAACAAGTGAAATCGAATGTAAAGTTGTATTTTCACACATGGATAAAATAGAATTTCTAGAAGGCTTCAAGAATTTAGTAAGAACCATTAAATGGAGATTATATTATTCAATCCATTGTCAGTCAATTATTATCGAAAGGTTCAAATGTGAAGGTGTAGATAGTGAGGAAAGTGCCTGAAAATATAAAAATGTTATTTAATTTCGATTAATTTTTTAATTGATTCAATTAGTTGTTTATGTTATTTAATATGAAAACCCTCTAACATATAAATCGTGTGAACAGCCCTGTTCTGAGGATTTGGATATCCAGTTGAAACTTAGGTTTTTTTACGATGATATTCGAAAATACGGAGTAAATTGAGTAAGAACAATGGAAGCTATTTTGAATGTATTGTATAAAGGAATCTGCATGCTAAATTTTATACTGAATCAATTTGTGCATCTATACTCAGTGGTGACTGGAATACTTCTAAAGTTATAGCATGTGAAGAACTATTTTCCATTCAATTTTATGTTGTGCTGATATGGAAGTAATATACATAAAAAAACACACTAAGATTTATATCAGATCTACATGTAGGTGATACAAATTTTGTTTTTTTTAGGTGGAATACCCTATATAATATTACATTTTTACATTATGTGAGGTATTCTGAACATTTTTTATATAACATATGCTATACCTATCTTCAGCCATTTCTGAAATAAAAAATATTTTTTCAGAAATTTGGCAAGGAACATCCCTGAATATAAAAATATTTGAATTTTTTTGAAATATCTGAATTTTTGAATACGGTTCCTTAATAGGTTGTTTTATGATAATATGACATGAGAATTAATTTATCGCGTACAGGGTGTTTACAAAATAGTGCGCATTTACTAGAACTTAAAAATTCGTGTTATGAAGGAATTTTAAACTATAAACACCCTTGTTTATAGTGGACCACAAAAGAGCAATACATTCTGTATCTAAAAGCGTTCAGTGATGATATACCTATTTTTAGCGGTTTTCGACTTATAAGCAAAAAACCAAAATAATACAATTAATGGAAAGATATTGGTTCATTTTAGTAGTGGACCACGGCCGGCTAGGGTGACATTACTTCTAAACAAATATGAAAATGTATATATTTGACATTATTAGTTTGATAATTCATAATTAGCGTATTTAAGTAAGTAATTGTCTCAGTAAAGAATGGCAAGAATTAACTATTCGAATGCAGTGATCATGAATTTATTTATTTTACATGGACAGTATGACAAACTTATCGACCGCACCTGCAGACAATTTAACGCAATGTATCCTAATTTAGCACGAATGAATAAAATAAAATTTAGGCGAATTCAAACAAATTTTATAAATTTTGGTTATTCGAAAGCACCCCGGAATTTGACCAAGCCAGTAACATCTGATGAGGATAACGACATTAACATTCTGGCTTATTTCCATGCATATCCACAATCTTCTATTAGAAGAACTGAAGACTAGCTGCATATAACATTATTCTCAATACAAAGAACACTGAAAAAAAAACAGTATGAGCCCTTACAAATTTTCTAAAGCTCAGTTTCTTAAGCCAGACGACTGCCCTCAAAGAATGGAATTTTTTGAAAATTTATTAGTTCTTTTACAGGAAGATCCACATTTTTTACAAAAAATAATCTGGACTGATGAGTTCAAATTTTCGAGAGAAGGGGTCACGGAAGGGGTCCATATTAGAATGTTGAAGTGTTTGGAGGTAAGCGGTCACTGTTTCGAACATTCGCTATATAAATAGTTTTTTAGATAGTATTATGTTTCTAATTTTAATTTAATGTTATTGTTTACTAAAATAAAATAAATTTTTGTTTTTTTGTTTATAAGTCGAAAACCGTTAAAAATAGGTATATAATCACTTAATACTTTTAGATACAGAATTTATTGCTCTTTTGAGCTCTACTATAAAACACAGGGTATTCCGTTTAATCTACTTAACGTTAATACTAACGTTTAATTTCTACATAACATTAATTTTTGAGCAATGTCATTATTTTGCAATGTCACTATCAAAATGTCACTATTTTGTAATGCGATGAATTAATTCTCATATCATATTGTCATAAAGGAACTATTAAGAAACCTTATTCAAAAATTTAGGCATCTAGCTATGCTATGGAAGAAAAATATTATTTTATTCAGGGATGTGTGTTGCCAAATTTCTGAAATTTTTTTTTTTTGAAACGGCTAAAGATAGATATAGTATATGTTACATAAAAAAGATTCAAATGGAACGAAGTTCGAATCAGCTCCCAGTAGACCTGGCAACACTGCAGCGTACAAAATATACTAAATAGAGTTCATATTTATTTACACAATTATCTAAAATTTAAAATTATTACCCCAAATAGTTCTCCATAAACGTCTAATGTATCATGCATCGTGAATCACTATATATATATATATATATATATATATATATATATATATATATATATATATATATATATATATATATAAAGATGTGAAAAGAATCCAACAAAGCTTTATAATGTTCTCTTTACAATGTTCTCCATAAACGTCTAATGTATCATGCATCGTGAATCACTATATATATATATATATATATATATATATATATATATATATATATATATATATATATATATATATATAAAGATGTGAAAAGAATCCAACAAAGCTTTATAAACATTACCTGTTTTTCAAGATGTGAGAATTAGGGTCTTTCAGTCGGTAATATAGGAATCATTGTTCGATAAACATTTATCACAAAAACATTGTCACAATCACAATTAATTGCATTATTCTTCATGTTTTATAATAATGCTTTAACCTCAATGATATTCAACTTGGCTACCATATTGTTTCAGATAAAGAGATGGAAATAATCAATTGAGAATTTGTTTTGTTTGAGACGAAAAATTGTCAGTAATTTTTTGTATATACGGAAAACTCGTATTTAAAGATGCATCGATACTTCATGTTACTTTGAATGCTCATAGAATAAATTAACTTAAAAACTAATTTGCTGAAATAAAACTTTATGCCTATAACTTACATAGATTTCTTGTCTCTCAAAAATTTCGGGTTGATTTCATATTACTGAATGATACAGTTTATAAAATATTTTTATACTTAATGGCAAATTTAATAAGAATCCGACATTGTTTTCTTTTTGCGTGCTGTTTTTGTATTTCCTAAATTAATCTTAATTTCATTACATACTTCTTAATAAAGAAATGAAATAAAATTTCATTATAATTTATTTTTCATTATATGACATACCAAACTAAATGGTTTTTAAGCGTACATTTAACGTATTAATAGGTACATGGAAAATTGCTTTTGTAGTGTTAATTAAAACTGTAAAATACCATCCATTAGCAACCATTCTTCTCTGTGAGAACTAAATTTGCTCTCTGCAAAATTTTCAAAATATATTGTTTATATACCTTTTGAGGCACTAATGAAAAATATAATCTTATTTTTGTAGAATATATTTAAATGTACATTATGTCAAATAATTATCTGGAATTATTCAATGAAACACTAAATATTAGTTTAATCATTCATATGTATTTATTTCTTTTTGGGAATTTTGTTTTAAGGCTAAAATTTGGGTACAAAGATCTATGTGTCAAGTTTTTTTTACAATCGAAACAACCACCTTGTGGATGCCGTTTTGAGTCCAGAAAATCCATTAAATATAGTTAACTGGCAAAGGAAATATCAGAAGTAAAATATGAAAACAGTTTCAAGACCGAAAAAAATATTCGGGTAAGTGTACTAGGTGTGGCTATTAAATAACGAGACTGACGCTGCTACAGAAGTACGCATGTGCCAAACGACAGCGACCAACAGCTGTTTAGCGTGAAGCCTTCTCTTTTGAATGCAGTACCTTTCGCTTTTGTAAACAAATCCGTATAACCGTAACCTTCGTTCGCATTACAGTTGTTTCGCCGGAAAAATGTTAAGTGTAACCATAGAGCAACGACTTGTTGTTGAAACTTGGAAAAACCGCAACTAAAACTTATAATTTATTGAAAGAAGTATATGAAAATGAATGGTCATCGCGTGCGCGTGTTTTTTAGTGATTTAAGCGTTTTCAAGATGGCCGAGAATACGTTGAAGGTGATCCACGCCCTGGTCGCTCTTCCACGTCAAAAACGGATGACAATATCGTAAAAATCGGTAATCTGGTTCGATTTGACCTTCGGTTAAGTGTTCGTGCGATTGCTGAAACTGTCGGAATTGACAAAGAATGCGTATGGCAAATTTTATTTAACAATTTTAGCATGCAAAAAGTATATGTCAAAATGGTGCTAAAATTATCACGTTTGAACAACAAGAAGCTCACAAACATTTTTTTACTGACACTTTGAATACCGTTGAAAATGACTCAAACTTATTGGAAAGGATAATAACATGTGGCGAATCGTGGTTTTTTACTTATGATCCTGAAACGAAGCACCAAAGCATGCACTGGAAGAGTCCAAATTCACCGAGAGCCAAAAAAGCTCGAATGAGCAAATCAAAATTCAAAGCAATGATGATTGTTTTTTTTCGATATTCATCGAACTGTGTACTTTCTCTGGGTTCCTGAAGATAAAACTACAAATGAACATTACTACCTTCAGGTAGTAATTAATAAGTATAGTAATTCAAGAATAAGGAAAAAACGACCCGAATTATGGAAGACAAGACAATGCGCCGGCTTATTCCGCATTGTCTGTTAAATAGTTTCTAGCCTAGTACAGCATCCCAGTGTTAGATCATCCACCTTATTCGCCGAATCTTGCACCGTGAGACTTCTACCTGTTTCATAAGGTGAAATCTGCATTAAAAGGAACAAGATTTGAGCCCGCTGAAGCTCGTGTTGCTATGAGAGGGTATTATTTTCTAAGAGATAAAATAAATTTGGATGAATATATAAATAATTGCATAATTGAGTTTTATTTAAAAATTCATCGTACTTTTTGATCATATTTTTTTCAGATACTACGAAGAAAGTGGAAAGACACAATACTAAAAGAGTTTGTGCTAATACAAAATCCAGGGTTATATTATTTCTTAATTGGGGTATTTCATTATTAATTCTATGATGTTAATTCCGTAAATTGGAATGCATTATCGAATGACAGTGTAATAATATATTTACAACTTCAGAGAATTGAAATCAAGAAAATATTACCTGAGCTTTGTTAAATACACAGATAATTTTAATCCTAATTGACGTTACATACATATTTCAACCACCTTATTATGTACTAATTTTTAATGGATATTTCCTATAATAAAGAAATATATGGTGATAAAAAATATCTACTTGCCTGAAAAAGCTGTAATCTAACAAGTTCTAGTGCTGGACATTAAAATATGAAATTGAGTCTGTATTACGAAAACTGGTTTAATAGAAAATTATCCATTCTCTCGTATTTCCAACGGCAAAACGATATTAATTATGAAATATGTTGTTATAGATGATATCATAATATTTTGTTGTTAATGTTGTATGTTTTTCTGGTGTAGTAAAAAACTGTTATCGAGTTAATATACATGACATTTATATACTAGTTAATAGTGGAGTTAATTTCATATTTAAAATTATCTTAATCGTATTGAATTGTATTATCTAATAGCGGATTGTCGGGAAAGTTCATAGCGATTTTCCATTAGTTGTTCTTTTAACACTTGTAAACAAAAACAGGTGTTGGAATATTTATGTATATTTACATATTATTAATTTCTGTGGTATTTACAATATTTACGTTCAAATTCGCTTCGATTTATCTTGAATAATTTAATTTGGTTTAAATTGAAAATGTTGGTCGATAAATTGCATTTACGCCAAATTATGCTTTTTTATTTGAAATAGGCAAAAACGGTGTCCATACGGAGATGGTTCCGTTGAGCAGATTATGGTGCAAAACTGGTTTGGTCTGTTTAGGGGCGAAAAGTTTGACCTGGAAGCGGTGATGTCGCGGAAATAAAGGCCACAATAGCCGAAGATCCATGTGCCATGGGGCTTCAGATAGCAAATAAGTTAAATGGTAGCAAATCAATCGTTTTTAACCAACTAAAAAAAAAAATGGGTACATCTGCCGATACGACGTGTACGTCCCTCACGAACTCTCCATATTTGAAGCGGATTGTAACTGGTGATGTTACAATATATCAATAGTGTTACCAATACTGCTTTGGATACAAGTTTTATTCCAGACACCATTTATATCTTATATATGAACACAGTAAGTATTCGTAATCTAAGAATTGCAGAAAAAACTGTTCTTAAACCCATATGTAGTTTATACGTAGGCACTCACAGTTTAATTTTAATTTTCAGGATAACATGTAACTTGGAATTTCTTACATGAGCAATTAAAAGATTATTAACTGTTTGACGGATACCTTATGTCATTGTACAACATATTGAGACAAGTAGGTTTTAAATGGAAAAAAGATGATCCAGGGCGAGGGCTTATAGAACTTCCCAATGTGGCCATAAAACGTATACATTTTTTGAGAGGTTATATGATAGAAAGAAAAAAACCTTGTACAAATTTTTCTTCTTAGTTGAAACATTGATTTTCCAAAATGGTAAGATAATAATAAGAGGAGTGAAAAAAACACCAAAGTTGATGGTAAAAGATAAGTATGCAAAAGGTAAGTATGTCAAAAGGTTTATGTAAAAGGTAAGTATGTAAAAGTAAATATGCAAAAAATATGACAAGTTTTCATTGGAAATTTTATTTTAGATACATCATACTTCACGCTGGCATTGAAGATGGATTTATTAACGGTGTAGAGATCATATTTTCGTCAAAAAATGAGCTTATTAATTACCATTGTGAAATGAATCAGGAACAATTTTTGAAATGGTTTCAAATCAATTATTAAAAAACTTAAGTAAGCCATCTTTAATTTTTATGGATAATGATCCGTATCATAGCATGTTATTAAACAAGATACCAAACAGCTCATGGACTAAAGCTGCTATTCAAGATTGGTTAACTAAAAATAATATAGCATTTTCAATAGAAATGCTTAAAACTGAATTATTAAGAATTGCAGCAGAGTACAGACCACAACCAAATTTATTATTTTGATATATTTCCTAGGTGGATACATTTCAGAAATAAACCAGCATGGAAATATTTAGTAGACAACTTAGCAGAACAATATGGACACAAAGTTTTACGTGTTCCCCATACCACTGCATTTTCAATCCAATTAAACTTATATGGAGAATTGTAAAGAATTACTATAATAAATACACGGGTAGAAATGGTAATACACAACAAGACTGTTTAAACATGTGGTATGAGGCACTTCACACTGTTACTCCTGAGATATGGAAGAATACGATCAAGTATACAGAAAATGAAATAATGAAATGGTATGACAGACAACATAAAATTAACAGAATAGAAGTTCTTCCGTTAATTAATAAGTTAAATACTGCAGATGATAGCAATGATTCCAGCCAGTACTTTTCAGATACTGATTAATGAAAGTAAGTGCATGCAGATATTTCATTGTTTTTTCTGTTTAGTACTTGTATATTATATATCAATAAATGCTATTGGTAATTATATTATATTTTAATTTTAATGATTATTTAAATATTAAGAAATGTTGTAGATGGTTTCTGAGCGAAGCATTTTACATATGCTGAATCTATCTAGAGGTATTAAATCGACGATATTTGCAAGACTCAACATTTATTATAATTTTTTAAAAAGGCATAAAACAATTTTTTACTTTGTTATCTATCACGTTTATTTTTAAACAAAATTTGTGTGACTATAGTTTCGTAAAACGACTTTACATTCTCAAACACTACTTTAAAACTAAACTTAACTTAGTTACTTAGTTACTAAACTTAACTTTGTTTAAAACTAAACTTAACTTAAAACTAAACTTAGTTTTAAAGTAGTGTTTGAGAATGTAAAGTCGTTTTACGAAACTATAGTTACACAAATTTTGTTTAAAAATAAGAGTGATAGATAACAAAGTAAAAATTAGTTTTATTCCTTTTTCAAAAATGAACTATCACAAAGTAACGGACAAGTCAATCAATATTATAATTTTGTTAGTTACTTTATAATTTATATTAAATTTAGAGTTGATTTTTTTAATTGTTATTCAAGTTGAAATTGTAAAAATCATTCGCTAAAGTAAGGTTTTGATATTTAATCGCAATCTGGCAATAGGGTAGTTAAAATATTGATCACGTGCTTAATGACGTGCAACTGTTTTTATTTTGTACGAGCTATAGAGAATCTATTTGAACCTATTGTTTTATTTTAAGAATTCAGAATTTATTCACACACATTCACAATAATATTTTTACTTCAATGACTTTACTTTATCTTAAATATAATTGACTAATACTCTCGCGAAAGAAAAAAGTACTATTTGGGCGAGAAAAAAAGGAAAAAATTTTAAAAAAATTAAGATAATAAATGATCAAATGTAATTAAGCTATCGAAATAAGTGGTTGTGGGTTGGAGTGATATATGACAAGTGAAGTAGTTTGAAGGAGAATTTTCCTCTTTAATCTATAGATGACGCCAGTTGTCCTTTTTGAGGTATCTGGTCGAATAATATACTTACGGAATGGATATGTTTTAATAAGATTCCAGCTCTTGTAATATACCACATTCTTTATATTTTACTTCTTGAACTAAAACTTTTTAAACTTAATCAGTATAATCAGTATAATCAGTGAATCAGTATAAAGATTGTTCTGTATAATTTGTGCAAAAAATATGTATCCTCCCAAATTTAGCCTAGTTAGCTTTTTAAGTAAAACACAAACCATGAACTTATTCATCCAAATTTATTTTATCGCTTTTTCCATTCTTTCTAGTTTTTTACTCGCCTGGTATGTAATTCGTACTCTCATGATGGCATCTATGGACCCAAAAGATACCCACGAAGTAGTATTTTCAATCGAAGAACAGAAAAAATAACCGTACGGTGTCATATATGCAGAAGATGGTGCTTGTAGAATACTGTTTGTTTGATTTTTAGTGAGAAATTAACGAATAAATATTGCAATATGTGATGGTAGGATATCGTGATGTAAAAACCATGAATTGTTTTTCCACAAATTTGAAAGCTATATTTACAATATTTATAATATTAAATCAGCGATTCTTCAGTTTAAGAGCCTTGGTTTTAGTAATCCTTTCTTCACTAGTTGACGTGGAAGATTTTTCTGCAAAAGAATTATTTTCAACTGTTTCTCTAGCATCAATAAAGCCATTGCATTGTCATTATAAATATTTGTTGAGATGGTTTCATCACAGTAGCGCTATCTTAATATTTTTAGTCTGTCAGAAAACAAAATTCATTTTTAAAAATCACCGACAAAATTTTTTAACAATCAAAGACGTTATACTTTCTAATTTAACGAGCGAAACTATATGATACCACTGTCATATGTCAAGGGCAGTAATACCAACTTAAAAAACAAATTATTTTATCTATACTCAAGATTACATTATTTGCCTCGCACAAAAACATAGCACGAATCACGAGAGAGTGAAAACATAACTGTCTATAATTATTTGAAAGATCTAATTTTTTAACATCTCTATAGATATTAAACCAACATCATTATTATAAAGTACCTCCTATTTAATTTTAATACAATTACCTCTATTCTACTTTATATTAAATTTTAGCTTTATAGTAAATAATCTTAATAAATTTCATAATTAACCAACATTATCTTTAAAAGAATTTTAAAGTCTTTCTGCTCCCCTAATACTTTTTACAGGAGTTCACCACACTAAAATGAAATTTTAATACTTAGTAAAACTATAGACTTTCCATAACATTTTAAAATGCCGTCAGCTGTCGCGGTTGCCTTTTTTTATAGGTAGCCATAACATTTTTATAACTTCACGTAACCACGAGATCATGCCATCTTCCATTTCTCTTTGGTCATTATAAGGGCACTATATGTATATGTAAGTGATAATTTAAAAAACATTATAAAATTGCTTGGGTTTTTTCTCAGCTGCAGCTGTCATTGCCAAAGACTGTCAGCACCAATAAACAAATCCCCAGAAAGCTGATAAAAATATCTAAAGTTGGGATATAATAAAATAAATAAATTCACCCTATGTTTCTATAAAACTGTTACTAAATTAAAGATTACTTTTCTATGAATTATTTGAAAACAAATAACATACAATTCAATGTGTTTTTCCCTTTATTTGTATATTCTTTTTTTCTTTATTTATTTCCGGCCGCGGTGGTCGGGTGGGTTAGTCGCCTGCCTGTCAAATCAAAGGTAGCTAGTTCCATTCCAGCACTCGGATGGGTGTTCTTATTCAATTCTTATGTCTGTCTTACTTTCTACCCTACGCACACACTTATATACATACACACACACACACGCCCACACATATCCACACCTAAATGTCTGTGATTGTTTCTAAGCAAGAGTGTAAAATCCGACAATGAATTACCCCTCAGTCACGTCAGTTAAAGGCTGGGTAAGGCCGGATACCTTCTGAAAAATGTTCTACGTTGGTCACTCTCCAGTCGGCAGGCTTCCTGATAGACTTATGGATAGGCACATAACCAAGGGTTGATAGCTTGAGGGGAGTGGTGGAGTTTGTCGGTAGCTGATGATCGTAGTTCGGAACCCACGTTAAACACAGTTTAAGAAGTTAAAGAAGATCGGAGAATACCACTACGAATTTAGGAGGGGGGGAAGTTGTGAAGCAGGATAGATTAGATTTTTATATTTTACAATTAATAAAAACTATTAAGATAACACTACAGGAAGGATAAAGTAGAATTAATAATCTGAAAATCTTGAAATTAAGGAGAGGGCTCAGGGTGGAAGAGAAAAGGAAGGCCACTTTTGTTGGTTTTATTTTATACAGTATTGTATAAAGTTATAAGCAAATATTTTTAGAATTAGTCTTGTCTATTAGCCTTGTCCACAAAGTTTGACTTACGCAAATAATTTTTTCGTTATAGTACAAACTAAAGAAGAACTAAGGAACGTCATGAAGAAATTTGAGGAAAGTGTAGGAAAGAAAATATTTCATATACAACAAGGTAAGATCAAATATGGGGAAAGAAAATTATCTAAAAGTAATAACGAAAAAGTGGATTTAATATGGATTTGAGGAGGTATACAATTTTGAGTATTTCAGGGGCTGTATTTACAAGTAACCCGTACGCAAATATTGAAATACAAGTAAGATCAGTAGTTGCATAAAATTTGGAATATATATTAAATAATAGAAAGCATTGGAAAAGAAAGTTACCTAGAAAAATATTAATACTCAAGAGTAAGTACTCAGGAAAATATTTCGTGGAATAAAGGTTAGTGGTATAAAGGGAAATAAGGTTCGTTGGTATATGTGCGTTTTACCAGCTCAAAAATTGCGAAGGCTAAGAAAAATCAAGAGGGTGACGGAAACAATAATTCCCAAAGTATTAGTGTTAAGCTAGATAAGTTTAGGAAAAGGAGGAGAAAACTTTCGACAGGCAGATAGCATTGAAAAGAGATATAGTAACAAATCAAACGTAATGACATCTATTATCATTCGTTCGTTCATAACGTTTTAGAAGACTATATGAAGAAAATTGGAGATCTACTGAGTGACGCTCCTTACAATCAAACACCCAGGAATCCCACAACATATTTGAAAAAAACGAAAACCAAAATCAAGAATTCACCCATAGACCCGGAAACCTAGAAAAAAACTCATCCCAAGAGAAAAGTCTAGCAGATGCCCTAAACTCTACGGCCTACCAAAAATACATAAGGAAGACGCACCTCTACGACCTATTGTCAGTGCATTCAACTCCCCGCTCCAAAAACTGGAAATATATCTCGCCAACACCATGCAAACTGCTATAGAAAGAGCCGATTCCTACGTCAAAAATTCGGAAAAGTTTACGCATATCCTCACCAGTATATCAGTTGACAAAGACGATATCATCGCGAGTTTTGACGTAAAATCCCTGTATCCTAGAGTCCCAATAGACGAGGACTTAGAATTAATTGCAGGGAACTTTGAACACCATGTCCTCGCAAGACATGGTCTAAAGAACTCGCATTTCCTATTCGACAACATATTTTATCGACAGACAGAAGGCGCAGCAAAGGGTTCATCCCTCTCCCTGCTGTGGTAAACCTATTCATGGTGTATTTTGAAAGGCAAGTCATTGAAAACGCCCGTCTAAAACCAAAGCTCAGGTTAAGATACGTCGATGATATATTCGTCATATGGTCTTTCGCAAAAACGGAGCTCTAAAATTTCCTAGGGTATCTGAACTCTCAACAACTTCTCATTGAAGAACAACACAAGCTACCGTTCCTGGACGTTCTAGTCACAAAAACAACAGAAGGGCGCCTACGACACACGGTATACAGAAAACCAACACACACAAACAGATATTTCAACGCACAGTCATACCACCACCCCATTCAAATCCAAGCAGTAGCAAATACCCTAATCTCAAGATCCATCCACCTTACAGACAACGATGCACAGCAGGCAGAGACAATATAACGAACACTCTAAAACAAAACGACTACTCAAAAAAAGACAAACAACCGTGCAATATCAAACAGAAAAAACGACAGAACAAGCCGATACTGCCATACATCAAAGGAACAACGGATCATACCGGAAGACTTTTAAGAAAACACGAAATAAGAACAGTATACAAACCTCACCGAACAATAGGCGCATCCTTGAGAAACACGAAATACAAGTTCAGACTGGAAAATCAATATCAGTAAAATCAAATCAGTATTTAAGATATATCTCAGCAACCAGCTACGCCATCTATTGACGAGCAGCGTTGTTTCAAAGCTTGAATATTCTTGAATCTAACAAAAGCTACTTTACAACGATCGGTTGACATTGGTTGATTTTATGCCGTCTTGTTTACAAGTCAAAAAGTTTGCTATGTAAATTAAATCATGAAACAAAGAGCTGTTATTAATTTTAACGTAGAACTCTGTAAAACTGCGTCGAAAATATTCCTATCGATGCAGCAAGTATACGGCGATCATTTTTTAGCAGAATAAATGTTTTTTAGTGGCATATACGTTTTTTTGGATGGCAGAGTGTTGCTAGAGGATGACAACATGACGGGAGACCAATTTCAGCTCGAACTCCCGAAATGATCGAAAAAGTTCGCGATTTTGTAGCAAATGACCGCAATACTTCACTAAAATATAATGGAAAAGGCTTTGCGTATCGGCAAAGAAACGATTCGACTCATTCTCCACAAGTATTTGGATAAAACAAAGGTGTGTGCAAAGTTTTTCACACACGTTGACGGAGGAGCAGAAATCATTTTGTATCAATCATTCCAGAGAGATCGTCGCAGCCAGCAGAAATTATCAAAAATTCCTGAAATCAATTGTTACGGGAGATGAAACATAGTGCTTCCAATTCTATCCAGAAACTAAGCGCCAAAGTGCGAAATGGAAGTCGAAAAACTCACCACAGGCAAAAAAAACTGACCAAACTGTCATTGGCCAGTACCACTTAGAAGTCCTGAAACACAGAATGAATGTACTGACTTCGTCGCATTCGATCAGAATATCGCGATCCAGACAGCTGTAGTTTGATGCACGATAATGTGCCAAGTCATGCAGTGTTAATTGTGCGTCAATTTTTGGCCCGAAAACAAATCGGTGTAATCAACCACCCACCGTATTCACCAAATTTATCCCCTTATTGCTTCTACTTGTCCCCAAAGTTGTCCCCAAAGTTGAAATTAAAGTTGAAAGGGTATTTTTTTGAAGACATTCAGACTATCCAAACCGCTTTGACGCGTGCTTTGGAAGCTATTCCACAAAATGAGCTGGAGCACGCATTTGAATCACTAGTGAATCGATTATTTTTGTTATTTAAGTTTATTATTATTTATTTATATATTTAAGTGTTCTAAGTTTATCTTGGAACAACATTATCTCCTTTTCCATTTTTTCCATTGACTATCACTTTTGTTTTTTTTTGTTTAGAGAAGATCTATGTTTCGCATCTATAGGTAAGTATTAACCTAGATGTATATAGCTTTAAATAGATTTGTTTTTATTTTTTATTTGCTTTGTTATTACTCTTCTATTCGATAGTTCTATATTTTTGGTATAATACAGTTTATTTGTTTTTTCCCTTCTATTATTGATATATATGTATGTATATATATATATATATATATATATATATATATATATATATATATATATATATATATATATATATATATATATATATTCTGACATTCAAATGTAGGAATTTAGGTTAATATTAATCTGTTTTGGCAGTATTTATTTTCCGTATTTTTTCAATGTTTTATACCATATTGTAAGATTCTCCAGTAAATTTGTTTTGTTCTTTACCGTGATCACTACATCATCGACGAAGGCGTATACTTTTACAAGGGTAAATACTTTTTATTTCACCTATAAAAATTATAAATTATAGTGGGCTTAGTTTGGTCCGCGACGAATGAGTTTGATATTCTATTCTGGCTTATTACTATATTTTTATGTGTTAACTGCTCTAACAAGTTTTTTATTCAGTTCTCTTTTGACTATGGTGTTCCCATAGTTTTTTTCTTGATATTCTGTCAAAAGCTTTCTCCATATACAAAACTGATTATAATTAGTATAGTTTAATTCTTGTTCTTTACTTGCTGTTGCATTTATAATATTTTTAATAGTAAATATATAATCTTGAATCAACTTTGTAATTGATTTATTGTTGGTTCTATTTAAGTTTTTGTTAAAGTATTATTTCATAGATTTTCACTGCTGTAGTGTTCCTTCTTATCTCCACATTCCTTCTTATCTCATTTTTTTTATCTAGGTGTACTGTTTGCCGCATTTTCGTGTCTTTTGGTATATTTTGTTCCACACTTGATTATAAAGTAATATTTATAGTAATATTTGTATTCCTTGTTCATCTATTTTTTAAACATCTCTGTGGAAATTTTATCATATCCTGCCACAATTTCAAGTTCTTTATTTTAATCATGTACATCCACTTTTGTTTCTTCGTTGTGTTCATCCTCGGTCTCCGCTATATTGTTTGTATCCTATAGCTCTTGAAATTACATTTTCCATCTCTCCCTGATCTGATTCTATTGAGTTAGTATATTCCCTTCTTTGTTCTTGATTTTTATCACATTGCTATTTTTATTTCTCTTAAACTTGTTTCAGCATATTGGTAAATAACTTCTGGTTACTTTTGCTATCACTTCTTGTTTCTCTCTTAATTAATAATAATAATATTAAACTTAACTTTATTTCATAAGAAATTATATAATAATAACAATCTTTCACAACAATTTATATTCATTTGGTTTCCTCAGTAACTGTTATTTTGTTTCGGGCTGTGTATTTTGCCACATATTGTTCAATTAGAGATTTTGGATTTGAATAAATATACTTTATGTTCGAATATTATTCCTGTGATAAAATTTCTTATGTGAATTATATTAATTTACGGAGGGTTTACATCGAATTAGGAGGGTCGGTTGTAGGGTTTCCCATTTCTGATGAACTGTTTGGTTTGATATGCCAATATTTCAATGTGGATTATTATAAATAAGTCCTAACTAAACAGAAAATACACTTTTTTGTAACAATTAGAATATAATTTATGAGGTAAAATTGTTCAATAATATTTTGTAAGAGCCGATCTTATCGATAAAGATTTGTTCAATTGATAAGTTTATTCAGAAAAGTGTTAGAATTCTTTAACGTAATAGAGGGCAAACACAAATTACAAGATTTGTAATGGGAGGATATAAAATGCAATAGCGGGTGAAAAATTCAACCAAATTGGAAAAAAAAATCCGACGAAGCACACTTCTGGCTGGCTTAATGGGTTTGTGAATAAACACAACGGCATGATTTGGCCTGACGAACATCCTGAAGTGATTTAGGAGTTACCTATTCTTGCTCAAAAAATAAATGTTTGGGTTGAAGCACTGATATTTATTTTTTGAAGACGATGATGGATATCATGTTACTGTTGATGGCGAATGCTATAGGAACATGCTATCAGAATATCTTTTATCTCTATCTGAAAAATGTAGATATAAACAATGTTTTTCAACAAGATGCTGCGAGTTGCCATATATCTCGGAAGATAATTGATGTATTGCAAGAAAAGTTTCCTGGATGTGTTATTTCGCGAAAAGATCATGTCAGCTGGAGGCTCTAATGTTATGCTTAGTGTCAAATATAATGCCATTATTTGTTCTTTAAGATAAAATAAAAATTATCTGATTAACACTTGTAGTTATTATTAAGCTTCATTATAAAGTTCAGGCACTCATATTGGATGTTGTTGTTTATATTTTCAAGAAAATATCCCTCTAATAATCGTCTCTTGCTACTTTACAAGTTCAAGCTTTTTCGTTAAAATTCTTTGACCTCAGCTTCGAAAAACTCCAAACCGTATACCGCACGAAGCAGTGTCTTTTCGAGGATGTAACGTTAGTTTGAAAATATCTCTTGCATTTTCTTCATCGCATATTCCGTAAATTTGTTTATTATCGTATCTGTTTAAATGAAAATTCATGTTATGTCTAAAGACAAAATACATTTTTCAGAAAACGACAATTTTTATATTAAAGTTGAACAAACTGTATACGCCCTATCATAGTACATAATACCATTTTTATAAATGGTAAGCATTCAATGACATCATCAAAATATATGTAGAGTGGGGCAAGTACCTATTTGGTTTATGCATCTTTTTTTGTGCTGTGTCTGCATTTGGCTGTTGTTTAGTGCATGCGTACAAATTTTATTGTGGATAAATATACGCTAAAAATGCAGTAAAATTGGAATTTATTTTAAAAAAGAAATAATTCAATTATTGCAACTTAACGTGAATATGACAAAACGAGTATAGTTTATTCATCCAATTTTAAGAATTCAGACATATGGAGATATGCCACACATTAGATGTCCAAGAACACCGAAATGTCGATTTGATAACTGGTGCACAACTGGAACTTTCTATACGCAGTTTACTCCAAATTTAGATAAGTGTACGTATTTCTCATATAAGATTCTAATTGTTCGAGACCTGTTACCTACAAACAATAATAAGGAATTGGAATTCTATAATGTCATCATAAACCACTGCCATCAAATTGATAATTTTCCTGCAAAATTAATTCCCCGGAGGCCAAGAGGCAACTACCTACGGCAGCGGGAAGATCTGCCCCAAGGCAGAGGGTGCTAAGAATCACCGGGTTAGATCAGGCTGCCATTGGAATTTTGACTTTGCAACGCTAAATATACGGACTATGAAAACAGAGGCCCGATTGCAAGAACTGCTAATCGAACTGGACAACATACATTGGGATATTATTGGGCTCTGTGAAACACGAAGAAAGGGCGAAAAGTTAATCAAACTGGAACCAACTGGACACGTACTCTACACTCGAGGTACGGAAAATGGCCGATGTGGTGGAATTGTATTCCTCATCAATCGAAAGCTGAAGGGCAGTGTAGTAAAATTTGAACGTACATTCGACCGACTAGCCCAATGCGTCATTCAGCTGAATAAAAAGTTTAGGTTTCAAATCGTCCAAGCTTATGCACCAGCTATAAGCCATAAGGATGAGGAAATTGAGGAATTTTATGATGATGTGACCCAGCTTTTATACAAGGAGAAATGTAGGTACAAAATACTGATGGGTGATTTTAAGGTCAGAATTGGAACAACAAGAACTGACGAAAATGCAACGGGCCCATATGGAACTGGTGAGCGAGACAATAGAGGTGACAGATTGGTTGATTTTGCTGAAGAACAGGAACTATATATTATGAATTCGTTCTATAAGAAAAATATCAGCAGAAAATGGACATTGAAAAGTCCATCTGGGCTCACAAGTGAAATTGACTACATCATGACCAATGATAAAACAAGATTTACCAATTGCACTGTCCTTAATAAATTTAATGTTGGAAGTGACCACCGAATGATACGAGCAAGGGTTCGGATTGACTGTCGAAGAGAGCACGAAAGAGTGGTAAGATCAAAGAAGGGCAAAGTGGATTCTGGGAAACTGCTGGAGAGAGGAAGCGATTTTGAGATTGCTTTGTCAAACCGGTTTGCTGCGTTACAAGATCCAGAGGAGGTGGAAATATCAGTTCAATATGAAGAAATCGCCAACAATATGCTTCAAACGGCTACTTCAATAGCACCAGAAGAAAAAAGTCTCAAACAAACAAAAATCTCAAGTGAGACCATTGATTTAATGAAGAAACGGCGGGCAATGAGAAATGCAGGTAGTCCTTTTAACAGGGTCGAGTACTGAGCTCTGCAAGAATGCAAGGAAATCTGAAAACTCTGCAAGGAAATGTATAAGAGAGGACACGCGCCGTTTCAACATGCAGCTAGTGCAAAAAACCCTGGAAGAAAACAAAGGAATTAACAAGGCTAAACAGAAGCTGAGAAACAAAAGAACGCAAATATATGCCTTAAGGCGAGAGGATGGCACAGTGTGCAGGGCGCGTACCCAAATGTTAGAGGTTCTCAGAAAATTTTATTCCCAGTTATATGAAGATCAGAGCCAATGAAAGACAACAATAGCCACGGAAGAACAAATGCCAGATATCCTAGTGGAGAAAGTAACAAATGCTATAGAATAGATGAAAAACGGCAAGGCTCCAGGAAAGGACAGTGTAACTGTCGAAATGCTAAAAGCTGGTGGTCGGATGTTACAAAAACACTGGCAAAATTATACTCAAAATGCCTCAAAGAACAAAAAGTACCTGCCTTATCGAAAAATGCAGAAGTGATCCTTTTAGATAAACAAGGGGCATAAGAAGATTTAAAGAACTACCGTCCAATAAGCCTCCTATCAGTGATGTACAAAGTTTTCACTAAGATAATTTCTAAAAGAATATTAAAAAAAGTGAATGACGCACAACCAAGAGAACAAGCAGGATTCAGAAGTGGATTCAGTACAATGGATCACATCCAGGTTGTACAGCAGGTCATAGAAAGGCACAATGAATACACCATGCCACTGTGCTTGGCTTTTATCGACTACGAAAAAGCATTTAACTCCATCTCAAAGCATGCGGTAATAAATGCACTGCTTAGCCAAGGGGTAGATAAAGCATATATAAACCTATTAGGATCGATATATGATGGAGCTACAGCCACAATTCACCTTGATGATCTTGAGGTGGGAATTAATGTAGAACGAGGTGACGGCAGGGTAACGCAATATCGCCTATTCTTTTCTCGGCTGGCCTTGAAGAAGTATTCTGTAAACTGGATTGGGAACAGGATGGTGTAAAAATCAATGGTGCAAACGTATACCATCTTAGATTTGCAGATGCTATTGTTCTCCTTTCACAAGACCCAGAAGAGCTGCAAAGACGCATAAAAGAACTGCAAAGGGCTGGGGAACCATTTGGCTTGAAAATAAACCTGAAAAAGAGTCAGGTTATGTTCAATAACTTCGTTCAGAACAAAAGAATTTCAATTTTATGCAATTTAAGGCTAGCAGGCATTTGGCAGGCGCAACATAGTGTTTAAGAGCAGACTCCTACTTTGTCTGAAAAGAAAAGTCTTCGATCAGTGCGTTCTACCCGTTATGACATACGGAAGTGAAACTTAGACACTCACACCGCAATCAATTGAAAAACTTCAGCTGGCACAGGAAAAAAAACAGGCTTCAGCTGGAATGGAAAGATGTATGCTTGGCGTTACAAGGCGAGACAGAAAGTCCTGCGCATGGATCAGGGAACAAACAAAAGTATGTGACATCATTGGAAGAGTAAAGCAATTGAAATGGAGATGGGCAGACCAAGGCAATCCTGGTGTGGATACCGCTTGATCGCAAACGTCTGCGAAGAAGACCGAAAGCACGATGGATTGATGACATCGTTAAGTATATCGGACCCGAGTGGCAGAGGAAAGCCCAGGACCGTGAAAGTTGGAAGCATGGTGAAAAGGCCTTCATCCTGCAGTTAATCGACACAGGCTGATGATGATGATGATGATATATATATATGATGATGATGATGATGATATATATATATATATATATATATATATATATATATATATATATATATATATATATATAAATATATGTCTTTGGACAGCTTCCAATCCTACGCCATCAGACGGGAAGTCGGCGAGAGTATAGGTTGCTGACAGTGGATAGAGTCTCTCTATTCTTGTCGGATGAGTATTTGTCCAAGCCTGAACGAGCCTGAACGTCAACAGGCGAAACATGTGCTCTCCAATTGAAGGGATGGGTGGGGCTCATTAGGATTCAAGTAGGTTCAAGTAAGATTCTGAAGTGGATTCAGTATAATAAATCATATCTAGTTTACCCAATAGGCCATATAACGGTACAATAAATAAACTATGTCACTGTACTTGGCTTTTATTGACTATTAAAAGGCATTTGACTCAATATCAAACGAGCCATAATGGATTCATTGTGACTCTATACGGTCTGTTCGTTTTTCAGCCTACCTTGAAGAGGTATTCCGTAATTTGGATTTAAGCCATCTTAGATTTCATACTACTTAGAGGTGGGCAGGCCAGATGTGAGAAGATGTGGCGACAGGTGGACCTATGCAGGACTACACGAGTTAGGACGCTTTCATTCTGCAGAGGATCGACAATGGCTGAATGATGTTTTATATATATATATATATATATATATATATATATATATATATATATATATATATATATATATGTATGTATATATACATATAATTTTGATGCAAAAAAAGTAACTTCCAAAGTTGTGCTTGTAAATAACATAATATTAATTTGTATGGGTCATTATCCCAACTCAAGAGAAATGTCTTTTCGCTTCTTGAGCCTGTTGATGGAGCTAGTATCATTAATCAAAACGTTCCTATTATCCTGAAACTTGAAGCTATTGTTTTATCATGACTATACGTCAACATTTTTAGCCGATAATTGAAATCCTTGATATAACTAGTAGTGACTTGTAGGATATTGTGGATAAGGAAAACCTTAAAATAATATTAAATTTTTCTCATTTTTACATCTGATTGAAAAAGTTGACATAATAAGAGCTAACACAAATGTAATATATGTCATATAATGAATTACATGAATTGTTGGTGTGTTCATAAGGTAAATATTAAATGTGGGAAAATATATACTTTTTCCATTTTTTTCGGTCCACGATTCAGGAATCGTTAGAAAGGAAGATCGATATGATCAAATTAAAGAGCCAGTGGATTCAGAATGGTTTATTTTTTAAATGTTACGTGGACATGAATTTTTTAAATGTTCAATGTTGAATGTTTATAAACTGAAGTACAAAAAAGATTTCAATAATACAGACAAATTTATCTTATTGAATTCCTCTTCTTCCCATGGTCATACAACCTCGGTGCTACACTTAGTGAGCCTGGACCTCCTTTAATCTTCATCTCCAATAGGATCGATACATTAAATCATTCCAATCTGACACTGTGGACAAGAAGTGCAAACAAAGCAATGAAACTGGTGACGTACCGTTCTATAACATATTCTGATTAAATAACACATCGGTTTATAGATGGTATAAATTACGAAAAATCCTTACCAGTGGTCGATTGTGCCAACCTTCAAACGTCACGTATCAAAATTTCAGGACAATCTGTTTCTGAGTTTCTGAGTTGTAGTGCTTTAGGTGACGCTACTTTTCTAATTTTCAAAACAATGAAAAAAATAATTTCGTATGTTTTGAGCTGTTTAAGCGAAATAAATAGTAATTTTTCATACGGTACGTGACAATGGATAAAACATGGATCCACCGTTACACTCCGGAGTCAAATCGGCCGTCAGCTGAGTGGACAGCAACCGGTGAGAGTCGTCTAAAACGACCAAAATCATAACTATCGCCAGGTAATATTATGGCCTCTGTATTTTGGGATGCGCATAGAATATTGTTCATCGATTTTTACGATAAATGTAAAAACCATCGATAGCGACTATTAATTAGCGTTATTGATGCGTTTGAAGGACAGGATCGCAAAAAAGGCTCCAAATGAACAAAAAAGTGCTGTTGCACCAATACAATGCATCATGTCACAAATCGTTCTCAACAATGGCTGAATTGCATGAATTGCCCTTCAGATTACTTCCCCTTTCACCGAATTCTCCAGATCTGGCCCCCACCGATTAATTGCTATTCTCAGACGTCAAAAAATGCTCGATGGAAAGAAATTTCAGTCTAATGAAGAGGTAATTGCCGAAACTGAAGGATATTTTGAAGGCAAAGAGAAATCGTTCTATAAAAAAAAGGTGTAGAAATGTTGCTCTTCGTGAAGAATATATTAATGAATAGAGTCGAAAGTTAAAAAAAACTGTATTTTATTTGTCAGACCGGGGACTTATTGATCAATGTGTTGCTTGTTCTGTAAATTAATGTTTATGAAAAGGTTTTACGTGATCTTATTCACTCTAGAAATTAGAGCGAATTGGATATTTGCTTTAATTGTGTTAAGTTATTATTCTTTAATTTTGTGGAGTAAAATAATAACATCTAGTTATGATATTTTTCTGCTGTCTATTATATATTGGTGCAAGAAAACCAGTTCACGCTTCAACTGTCCATCGTTCTGACATTTCCTGCACTAGGGGGGCAGGTGTATCAGGTCATTTTCATTATTTTTATTGTTTTTGTAATGGCGCGTGGCACGATCCTCTATAATTTACGTGATTAAAATTTGGTTGGCACGCCATATGTCGGACGATCGGAGTCCTACCTGGGCCCCCTCGATCTCTCCTAAAATCTGTCGGTTCATTCGAGAAGGCATCTGCTCGATTTACGTCAGATAGAAAAAAGAACAAATGGAGGAGAGTCTGTACGCGCGGGAAACTTACAGTTTGACGTATTATTAGTGGACATGACTGGCTGGTAGACGACGTTAGAGCTTAAGTGAACGGCAACGAGTGCGAACGTGACTAGCTTGTGGATGACCATTGCTTTTTTGAAGTACATAGTAGGTTAATGCAGTTCGCTACTTAACAACTTCTAGGGCAGAAAGCTGACGTTTACGGAACAATTCTCTTTTTATTTTCCTTGGTTCGATGCTAAATCTCGGTAATTTTCAGACAGAGGATGATAAATAGTGGTTCTCCGTTTCTATTGTACTTGCCGTGGTTTGTGAATATTAGTTTCATTAAAATATATTTCCTTTATTTAATCCTGTAACTCATGTCATCAGTGATTTATTACGAGTAATTTATACGAACTTACGAATTTCCATTTTTTTCTGTTGAATTATTTTAAGGTGGTATCATTTGTCATCAAAAATATTAAAAGATTAGAAATTAAGAAAATATATTAAAAGAGAGGCAAATTTCTGACTACTTGATCATACTAATTATAAATATATAATAATTAATGTGGAAGGGAATAAACAATGTGATAGAGTTCCGAGTTCCACTGGGACCCCCACACGAAGGTTGGTGGAGTAATTTTTAAACTTTGCAAGGATAAAAAAAGCCCTTTTGGTTTCTTGTCGTGAGGATGCTGAAGTCTTCGCAGACCTGCCTCTATTTGGCCTAGCTGGGCATCCCTGTAAGCTCGCGGTGTACGAGCCATCATAGTTGCTGCAGGTAGCTGGATTTTCTTGATCCTTTTTGCACTCTCTGGAGCGATGCTGCCTGCACACTTAACACAGGCCGGATCTGCATGACACTATTTTGCGAAGTGGCCAAAAAGTTGGCAGTTAAAACACTATACAACGTAGCCATTCGCCCTCTGTAATTATATCTTTACATCTTTCTAGAAGATGCGCTTGATATTGTAAATTTCCTTCTCGCGTGAAACTACAACCTGCACCATTTTGATTTTCCCCCTTTCGATATGGATTGGATGGTAACTTATGTCGGTAAATTCCATTGCGATTTTTGGTGCGAGAATGGTCTCGAATACACCTCTGAATTAAATAATATTATATTATTTAAAATACATTATTTAAATATATTAAAAATACAGTTAATTATCATATATTCATGTTCAAGTATGATTAGTATGATCAAGTAGACAGAACTTGGCCTCTCTTTTATTTAAACTTAGCCCGCCAGGGCTCCGTCTCATCTATCGCAAATCAGCAGTCGGAATACGCTAGTAGTACTCCGACCACTAGGTGGTGTTACCGTATAACGTTCACCTATATTGTCCGATTTTCGGAATTAAAAACGACTGGGTCTGGTTCGAATACTTCACACGGGTCAGCTAGAGACCCCCAAAAATATAAAAAGTGCCCATCTTAGGGTCGTAATCTTATTAGACACTAGTAGGAGCCTCCGGGCTAACTAAAAAACCTGGCTGAAGAAGTCGAAGTCGAATACTTCATAAGGGTCAGCTAGAGACCCCCAGAAATAAAAAGTGCCCACCTCAGGGTCGAAATCTCATTAGAAATTAGTAGGAGCCTCCGAGTTAACTAAAAAACCTGATTGAAGAAGTTGAAGTCGAATACTTCGGGAGAAAAGCATCCGACCTTAAATGATGGGTTCTTAAAGAACGAGTCCGGTCTTAAAATGATGAATTTTTCATTCTAGTAATCGAGCGAAACATAGTTCGTCTAGTCCATACTACCTGTATTTAAAAATGCAGTTAGTTATTATATACCAAAAATATTACTAAAATTTCTTTTATATCTATTATCAAGATTTGTTCGCCGTGTGTTTTAAAATATTTATTATTTTATACGAGGGTTGCTGTTTATATATCCAGAATTGGCAACAATGGTATTGCTTGACGCCATTTAACATATACATCGTAAAATTTGATATTGTTGACTCTATATGTATTTAGACGGACGCTATTTGTGTCGTTTAGTGACTTGAAAATTTCATCTGTCAAAAAATGGAATTAACTCGTGAGAATTTTCATGATATGATTTATACCGACTTTTGACGTGGATTATCTCAACAACAGTGCATCGATCAACTCACTTGATGAAGAAGCTCACTTGGTGAAGAAGCACCATCTAAAATCACTGTATATCACTGGTTTAGTGAATTTAATCGTGGCCGTTGTTCGCTCAAGGGCAAATTTAAAGATTTTTCGTCCAAAATCGGTTGTTGTGCCAGAAAACATCGATACTGTGCGCGAACTAGTAAAGCAAATTTGTGCGTGTTGGATTTCGAATAATTTTGCAATCGGTCAAAAAAAAGGCTCGTGTCGATTGGTGCAAAGAAATGCTCAACAAAAAACCATCATGATGCGTCAAAAGTCCTGTATAATATTTACA
The DNA here is from genome assembly GCA_031761425.1 of Cosmopolites sordidus. Classification (NCBI taxonomy): domain Eukaryota; kingdom Metazoa; phylum Arthropoda; class Insecta; order Coleoptera; family Curculionidae; genus Cosmopolites; species Cosmopolites sordidus. The sequence continues at coordinate 203,705 of JARFXV010000690.1, forward strand.
AAGTTGACGAATATTGGATCTATACGTATGAGCTTGAAAGTAAACAGCAGTCGACTGTATAGGGTCTTTCAAAATGAGCTAAACCTAATAAAAATTGTTCGCGCAAGAAGCACTTCGATGCAAATAGTCTCCTGTTTTTTTTTGGAAAAATAGGCATCTACAGTGCCACTAGAGAGTTGTAGAATGGTCAATTCTGAATGGTACACAACCATTTGTTTGCCAAAAGTCTTTGCAGAAATAAGAAAAAACAACCTGCGACGTAGGATGGTGAAGACCACGACAATGCGATTTTTTACACATCGTACCGAACAACTCAATATTTGACCGGTCAAAACACCGAATTGATGGATCATCCGCCGTACAGTCCTGATTTGGCATCCAATGATTTCATTTTGTTCTCGTCCATGAAGAATAAACTACGTGGTCAACGATTTTCGATGATAGAAGAAGCTGTTGATGCGTTCAAATGCATGTTTTGGAGATACCTCAATGGGAATGGAAAAAGTGCCTATGAACATTAGTTCAACCGTATGCAAAAGGGTATCGATCATCGCAAAGAATATTTTGAAAAACAATAAAACCATTTTCAACGATAAATATTTGTTTTTATTTAATAAATAAATAGCAACCGTCGTATATGCTTTCTGAGCAAAAAAAACCGTTTAAAATTATCCATTTTACTATTAATTTTTTTTTGTTGTTGTTTGCATTTTACTAACAATATTTTCCAAAAAAAATCTACGACATACCCTTCTCTTCGTTTTTTCTTCCATGGCATCTGCTTCGATGGAGTTATGTTAACATTTTTTTTTTACTTTAGGTTCAAAATAATGTAAGGCTACTTAAATGTTATATTTACTTTCGTTATTAGTGCTAAACTGTGTATGTAATTTAAAGAAAAAGATTATTTATAAAAACTGAAAAACCCAATAAACCTATGCCGTAGTTTAAGAAAATTAGTTATTTCGTTTTATTTATTATCAACTGGTCGTGTTGGCTGCCCAAATATATAGATCACGTTCGTTTCGCGATTGAATAAATGAAGGTTCTCTATTACTTTTTATGGTTCAACTTTCTTAAAATGTTCTGGGTTAGCTAATAACTTTGGCACATTTCAAACTTCAATTAAAATATAATTATTCCCTATATAAAAATAAAGGTGTATTATTTATTTTTAAGTAAAGAAAAATATTTCTAATCTATTTTTAAAACATAAAAATCATCTAGATTCATGTCAGTGAATGAAGTAATATTTAATGATTCGATCGGTCTCTTCTCCTTCAATATCTTAATTCTTCTAATGGAACCTTCGGTGAAACACTAAACACCAAATCACTAAATTTAACTTCCCGACGCGCGTTTTGCTAACTATATTAGCATCATCAGGCGATGATTCAATCTCTCGATATTCAAATTGAATAATTTCCTAATGAAGTTAACATGGTTACCGAAATACGCGTCCAGAAATTAAATAAATTGATTTTCTGATTGTGATTGATAAATCTATTCGTGTTTAATACTTCAATATAGAAACTTTTATTTATTGACATATCTGTTGAGGTGAAAAGGGTTTCATTTGAAAATAAAATGTTTTCAAAGTTAATGAAGTATATTAATTGGACCTTTTAAGAGTTCTGTCATATTCGGTTGGCATAAAAAGAAGCCCACCAATATGTTTTATGCGTTTTTTGCTTCGTTTGCTCCGCGGCGGTCTTATTTTGTTTTTGGATTGAAACTAAATTCTTCGAATTTTCTTACATCAAGGTTATTCACAATGGGATATTGATTGAAGTCGTATCATCCATACTCAGAAAAAGTGAAAATACATCGAACAGCAATCTAAGAATCATTCTTCTTCAATCGTTGGACATATGTCTCCTCTTTAGTTTTCCATGATTATTGATTCTTCGCATCTCTATACCATAGAAGTCTGACAATTTAATATCGCCACTCCTTCAAGATAATGGTCTAGCGTTTCTTCTTTCTAGCCTCAGTTTCCTTTCTAAGACCTTCTTACTCCATCTATCATCAGTTATTCTCCTAATATGACCCACTTATTTTCCAACTTCCAACCACTTTCCAACCACTTATTTTCCACTTCCTCCGCTTTTCTTTCGTTACCTTTTCTACCACATCTAACATTTCTGTTTACTATCTTAGCTTAGCTTTTCTCTTCATATTTTCTTCATTATGTTAGTGGCTTTGACTGTGAATGTTGTCGTTTTAAAAGCGTTCGAGGTGTGTAAATAAAGTAGTAAATGGTGGCGGAGAACTCAGTGTGGCAACACTGGTGGCATACATTTTCGAGGACATGTAATCTATCATCTGACGCATCTTCACTACTTCTAGGGAGTTTAAATTCCCTGGAGTCACTTGATAACCCGTAGCAATTTTTTTCGTGAATCGGATTTTTCTAGTGTGTTCTGAAAATGAGTGTGTTATAAATATTTTGAGCAATGGTGCGCTATCAAATTTTGTTTAAGACTTGGACACAAAGCAACAAAAATGTTTGCAAAACTTCTAACAGGCATATGAAATAAGTGTTTTTTGTCAAGGGTCCAAGTTTTCAGGTGGTTTAAGACATTCTCAGAAGACCGAGACTCGATTGGTGAGACATCAATCTGCAGGTCTTCCCCAGCAAGAACTAAATGAAGGTATTCACCTACAAGAACTGAGGAAAATGTCCACAAGCTATGGCTCCGAGTCCCCTAATTCACCGGACTTGAGTCCTTTCTACCATTTTCAACCAGTTTTCCCGATCGAAAATTCACCTTAAAGGACAGCATTTTGGGACATTGGAAAACATTGAAAAGGCGTTAACCGACCAGATAAAGGTGATTCCAGTATTTGAGTTCCAGCCGTGCTATGAAGAATAGACAAACCGTCTCCTGCGTTGTGTGGCTTTCCAATGCAACTGCTCTTAAGTAGACAATGTAGAATTTCAAAAATTGCAAAGAAAATCAGTTTCATTAATATATTTATTCAATTCACATATTTTGATTTCTGTTATTTCAGTAATTTTCAGTTTAATAGTAGAATGTGTAATACAATTTTGTAATGCAGTTTGTTGGTTTGTACAATCGTCTATCTGAAAGCACTGTAACGTTTGGATTTTGCCCCCATTACATATGTTCCTTCATCCTTCTTCTTATTTGCCCAATCCCGATATCCGTCGTGCGGTCTCTGATTTTCTGCTTACTGCTCTTATCTGTCTTATGAAACACGCTGTCCATGGTGCATATTCCGCCATCTCTGCCCTTTCCAAAGTCTATTCAATCGCCGTCTACAACCACAACCACAGTTTAAGTTTCTTCAGTCTCAAGACGCTTTTTGTGATTCCTTCTGTCGTTCTATTACTCAGGGACTACAACAACCCCCATTACAACAGTCACACTACTGAGGTTACCGTAACCACTTTCTGCCTACCGTACACCACCAGCTATGGTGATTTAACGTAGATTGCTGTATCGTTACCATGCCGTTGCCGGTTACAGCCGGAACAGAACGTCCGATACCTGCAGGCTGTTGTCCTTAGATAAGTATCTAGAGATTAAGCACGCATCTATTGCGGCTGGTATTAGCTGCCACTGGCGCCCTACTTTTTGCTAGATGCCTTTCAGGCATAATATTGGTATGTATATTCGCCCTACGATTTCTTTTGAAATTATTGCTAACCATTTTTTTATGCTCTAAAGCTCTTATTCACACACCCTGCCCCGACACAAAAAGCTAGCCCAGCAAGGCGGAAACGTTACAGCACTATTAATCGATTTGATCAAAAATTTAAAGAAACTGATTCGGTGCAAGATATATAGTCGCAATATATAATCGTAGTGGCCTTTCAAAAGAGTACATTGATTTGGTAAGTCAAAGTGTTGCTGAAGATCCAGAAATTTCCATCAGTCGACTTTCACAACAATGTGGACTCAATGAATCTACAACATGGAACATTTTACGAAAATAGTTAGTTCTGATGTCATATAAGGTTCAAATAACACAGAAACTGAAGCCACTATATCATTCGAAACGTCGTGCATTTATCAGTTGGATCAAAGAATGAATAAATGATTTTTCTGAAAAGATCATCTTTTCAGATAAAGCACATTTTAAAATTGGTGGCTATATTAATAACGTTTGCAGCCTAAACCAGTCATTGTTTGGTTAGGTATTTCTTTTAGAATGCTGCTAGTGAAGCTGTAACTGTGAATGGTGTTCGAATTTTGTGGTCTGAATTGAATAATATTGATCTGGAGGGTACGTAGCTGATGAAAAAGTTGATTCATTGAGAGGAAAATTTCCTGGACGAGTTATTGCAAGAAACGGTGATATTAAATGGTCACCAAGATCATGTGATTTGACACCGTTGGATTATTTCCTTTGAGGTTACGTTTTCTTATAAAAAAAGGTTTATAAGAATGATTCACAATCGATTCCTGAACAGAACTTCATCGATAAAATTATTTGAGTCATTGGTGAGGTAGAGTCACGGTTATGTCAAAATTTTGACAAAAGAGCGGGCGTCTGTGGAGCTGTAAGAGGTGGTCATTTGGCAGATGTGGTTTTTAATGTCCTGTGGTTTAAATGTCATACACCCTGATTCAATTATCAATAAAAAGTGTTTTATTTTTATAAGTAAGGTATGATTAAAGAGATATAACGATATCTCCAATGAATTATGAAATACGACTTTCATGTTATTTGTTCTGATGCATCCAATGACATCTTCTATTAATGTTCTCAATACACATTGATACTTAACGTACGTATTAAATATCTCTTAAATTGAGTCGAAATCATTCAGCCTTAAAATAAAAACGAGAAAAACCAAAGTAAAATACGAAGAGGAAACGAGAAACCAGATACGTCCTCTTGCACCGCATCGAAGAAGGGAACTATGCTCAGTCGGTCACATTAAATATATTTTTTACTTGAAAAAATTGTCGCTGAACCCTTTCAACGAGAGCCCCTCTTAAAGCAACGGAAGGTCAAGAGAAGGAAAATGGAAAAACAATTCCTATGAAAATATTAAGTTTGCACTTGGAGATTTGGATTTTTAAGTTGTTATGGAAAAACTTATAAATTTATGACATATATATATATATATATATATATATATATATATATATATATATATATATATATATATATATATATATATATATATATATATATATATATATATATATATTAAAGCAGCCGTTTGAAGTACATTGTTGGCGATTTCTTCATATTGAACTGATATTTCCACCTCCTCTGGATCTTGTAACGCAGCAAACCGGTTTGACAAAGCAATCTCAAAATCGCTTCCTCTCTCCAGCAGTTTTCCAGAATCCACCTTGCCCTTCTTTGATCTTACCATTTTTTCGCGCTCTTTTCGACAGTCAATCCGAACCCTTGCTCGTACAATTCGGTGGTCACTTCCAACATTAAAATTGTTAAGGACAGTACAATTGGTAAATATTGTTTTATCATTGGTCATGACGTAGTCAATTTCGCTTGTGAGCCCAGATGGACTTTTCCATGTCCATTTTCTGCTGATATTTTTCTTATAGAATGAATTCATAATATACAGTTCTTGTCCTTCAGCAAAATCAACTAATCTGTCACCTCTATTGTCTCGCTCACCAGTTCCATATGGGCCAGTTGCATTTTCGTCTGTTCTTGTTGTTCCAATTCTGGCATTAAAATCACCCATCAGGATTTTGTACCTACATTTCTCCTTGTATAAAAGCTGGGCCACATCATCATAAAATTCCTCAATTTCCTCATCTTTATGGCTTATAGTTGGTGCATAAGCTTGGACGATTTGAAGCCTAAACTTTTTATTCAGCTGAATGACGCATTGGGCTAATCGGTCGGATGTACTTTCAAATTTTACCACACTGTCCTTCAGCTTTCGATTGATGAGGAATCCTATTCCGCCACATCGGCCATTTTCCGTACCTCGAGTGTAGAGTACGTGTCCAGTTGGTTCCAGTTTGATTAACTCTTCACCCTTCCTTCGTGTTTCACAGAGCCCAATAATATCCCAATGTATGTTGTCAAGTTCGATTAACAGTTCTTGCAATCGGGCCTCTGTTTTCATAGTCCGTATATTTAACGTTGCAATGTCAAAAGTCCAATGGCAGCCTGATCTAACCCGGTGATTCTTAGCACCCTCTGCCTTGGGGCAGGTCTTCCCGCTGCCGTAGGTAGTTGCCCCTTGGCCTCCGGGGAATGAGGGCCGTGTTTGAGGTTGTACTGTCATATTTCAACACACTGAAATACCATGTTGAAGGTATGGACCGTAATCTGCCACGCTGGTCCAATGCGGGTTGGCAGATTTTGGATCATGTTAGTCTGAGGCCTCCGCTTTGACCCGTCCGCCAGGGGTGACCCGCCCGACAGGGGTGGAGGAAAAATGTCTCAAACAAACAAAAATCTCCAGTGAGACCATTGATTTAATGAAGAAACGGCGAGCAATGAGAAATGCAGGTAGTCCTTTTGGCAGGGTCGAGTACACTGAGCTCTGCAAAACTATAAGAAAACGTATCAGAGAGGACACGCGCCGATTCAATATGCAGCTAGTGCAAAAAACCCTGGAAGAAAACAAAGGAATTAACAAAGCTAAACAGAAGCTGAGAAACAAAAGAACGCAAATATATGCTTTAAAGCGTGAGGATGGCACAGTGTGCAGGACGCGTACCCAAATGTTAGAGATTGTCAGAAGGTTTTATTCCCAGTTATATGAAGATCAGAGCCAGTCAGGGACAGCAATACCCACGGAAGAACAATATATAATACCAGATATTCTAGTGGAGGAAGTAACAAATGCTATAGAATTGATGAAGAACGGCAAGGCTCCAGGAAAGGATAGTGTAACTGTCGAAATGCTAAAAGCTGGTGGTCGGACGTTACATAAAACACTGGCAAAATTATACTCAAAATGCCTCAAAGAACAAAAAGTACCTGACTTATGGAAAAATGCAGAAGTGATCGTTTTACATAAAAAAGGAGCACAGGAAGATTTAAAGAACTACCGTCCAATAAGCCTCCTATCAGTGATGTACAAAGTTTTCACTAAGATAATTTCTAAAAGAATATTAAAAAAACTGAATGACGCACAACCAAGAGAACAAGCAGGATTCAGAAGTGGATTCAGTACAATGGATCACATCCAGGTTGTACAGCAGGTCATAGAAAGGCACAACGAATACACCATGCCACTGTGCTTGGCTTTTATCGACTACGAAAAAGCATTTGATTCCATCTCAAAGCATGCGATAATGGATGCACTGCTTAGCCAAGGTGTAGAGAGAGCCTATGTAAACCTATTAGAATCGATATATGATGGAGCTACAGCCACAATTCACCTTGATGATCTTGAAGTGGGAATTAATATAGAACGAGGTGTACGGCAGGGTGACGCAATATCGCCTATTCTTTTCTCGGCTGGCCTTGAAGAAGTATTCCGTAAACTGGATTGGGAACAGGATGGGGTAAAGATCAATGGTGCAAACTTAAACCATCTTAGATTTGCAGATGATATTATTCTCATTTCACAAGACCCAGAGGAGCTGCAAAGACGCATACAAGAACTGCAAAGGGCTGGCGAACCATTTGGCTTGAAAATAAACCTGAAAAAAAGTCAGGTTATGTTCAATAACTTCGCTCAGGACAGAAGAATTTCAGTTTTAGGAAGGGATTTAGAGATTGTGGACAGCTTTGTATATCTTGGGCAGAGGATTTCCATGGAGGGGAATACCGCCCGGGAGGTGGAACGGCGTGTTAAATGTGGCTGGCAGGCATTTGGTAGGCTCAACATAGTGTTTAAGAGCAGACTCCCACTTTGCCTAAAAAGAAAAGTATTCGATCAGTGCGTTCTACCCGTTATGACATACGGAAGTGAAACCTGGACACTCACATCGCAATCAATTCAAAAACTTCGGGTGGCACAGAGGGGAATGGAAAGATGTATGCTTGGCATTACAAGACGAGACAGAAAGTCCTGCGCATGGATCAGGGAACAAACAAAAGTCTGTGACATCATTGGAAGAGTAAAACAGTTGAAATGGAGATGGGCAGGCCATATAGCGAGGCGATGGGACGACAGATGGACCAAGGCAATCCTGGAGTGGATACCGCTTGATCGCAAACGTCCGCGAAGAAGACCGAAAGCACGATGGACTGATGACATCGTTAAGTGTATTGGACCCGAGTGGCAGAGGAAAGCCCAGGACCGTGAAGGTTGGAAGCATGCTGAAGAGGCCTTCATCCTGCAGTGGATCGATACGGGCTGATGATGATGATGATGATGATGATATATATATATATATATATATATATATATATATATATATATATATATATATATATATATATATATATATATATATATATATATATATATATATATTATTATTATTATTATTATTATTATTATTATTATTATTATTCACGTATGGGCCCTGGTGGACCACGCGAAATACAATTTGAGGCGTTTGTTGTTGTTAGCCTTCCTATGCGCCCATACTAATTTCATTCTTTCGCTATGAGATTTTTTCCTCAGTCAGACCAAGTTGTTCCAGTCTTCCTACATTTTCCTCTCTGGCCAACCTTCCAAACGTCAACCTTGTGTCTGAAACAGACTTTATCCTGAATTTCACTTTGTGTAATATTTGCTGATCCTAGGTTCTTTTTAATTGCAGCAATCCATTTAACTATTTCTACTTTAGCTCTACTCCTAGTTTCATCAAATTTGACTGAATAGTCAAATTTGATGAAACTAGACGAATGTCTAGTTAGCCTACTCGGATTCATCCGTTTTATGTGTCCGTAAAACTTAAATCTTATTTTTCTCATATCGCTATGTATATCTGTGTATTGTTTGATTTCTTGGTTTTCTCGAAGTCGGTATGTTGTGCTATTTATTTGTTTGGGGCCTAAGATTTTTCTTTCCTTCTTTTCAATGTCCTCGATGTCTCTCTTTCTATTCAAAATGAGCGTTTCTGATCTAGTCCTTGTTCTTTCAAGATTTGGAATAAAGATTCGCGGTCAACAGAATCATATGCTTTTTTGAAATCCACAAATGTACAGACGATATTTTTATTGTACAGTTATGTCTTAGGATAAACATTAGATTCAGGATCTGTTCAGAGCAGGATCTGCCCGGTTGAAAATCTGCTTGATATTCACCAATTTTAGGTTGTAACTGTCCCTGTGCTCTGTCTAGTAGACATTGAGATAGAATCTTGTAATAAACTGGGAGAAGAGATATCCCTCTATAGTTGTTTAGATCCGTTCTATCTTTTTTCTTGTGTAGTGGATGAATTAGCATCTTTCCAATCTTCCGGAATCCGTTCGGTTCGCCAAACTTCTTGTAGAATTTTGGTTATTTCCTTGATTGTACCTAGACCAACGGATTTCAAAAGTTCAGCAGTGATTCGATCTTCACCAGAAGCTTTGTTATTTTTAAGCCGCTTGATTTGCCTAATTATTTCATCTTCATTCGGTGGTAATGAATCTGGGTTTGTTTGTTTAGGGTTTAGTGTTGGTAATTTGTTTAAGGGCTCAGAACAGTTTAGTACTAGTTCAAAATATTTCGCAAGTTCTTTGCAATTGTCTTGGTTATCTAGAGCTAGTTGTCCGTTTTCCTTTTGGCAGCAAAGACTTTGGGGTTGATAGCCTGTTAATTTAGTTTTAAAAGTTTTGTAAAAGTTCCGAGTGTTATTTTTTTGAAATCTTTTTCTATTTCATTAAGTTGATTGTTTTCATATTTTCTTTTAGTTTGTCTAATTAGCTTCATTGTATCTTTTCTTACTTCCAAAAAGATGTTATAGTTTATTGCTGTTTTTTGACTGTTCCAATCTTTGAATGCTTTACTTCGGCTTAATACTGCTTGCTCGCAAACTGCATCCCACCATGATGTTTTCTACGTTTTTGTAAAGGGACCAACTTTAAGGCTGTTATATAATATAATCACTGCGGGAACTCACGCAAATGAACACAAAACTATCACGAACATCTGGCAAACAGAAAAATTACCAGATGGATTGAAATATGCTCTTATACACCCACTGCACAAGAAAGGAGACAGAACAGATGTGAACAACTACAGAGCAATCTCCTTACTACAAGTCACTTACAAAATATTCTCAGCATGCCTTCTGCAGAGAACACAGGAACAACTAGAACATAAAATTGGCGAGTACCAGGCAGACTTTCGCCCTGGTCGCTCATGCACTGAACAAATCTTTAACTTAAAGCAATACTGAAATACAAAGCTATCAGGAACGTCCCAATCATCTGCACGTTCGTTGACTTCAAGGAAGCATACGACTGCATTGACCAAAAATCTCTGTTCATCCTAGAAGAACAAGGACTCGACCCCAAAACATTACGATTGATCAAGTAGACACTGACCGACACAATCTCTAAAGTGAAATTTATAGGAGAAATTTCCGAACCGGAAATTTCCGATTAAAACCGGAGTACGCCAAGGAGATGGGTTATCCCCACTCCTCTTCAATTTGGTCCTGGACAAAGTCATAAGGGAATGGGAAAAGGAACTAAAAAATCAAGGACACTGGAAACCAACACGACTCGGACGAACCAAAAACAACATACAAATATCATGCCCAGCCTTCGCAAACGACCTACCCATACTCGCAGACAATGAAAAAAGGGCAACCAAACAGTTCGAAGTCCTCAAGGAATGTGCAGAGAAACTTGGCCCCGATTGCCTCCCCGAACTGCTTTCCTTGCGTTCGTTTAGAGCTCGACTGATGACGGCTGAAAGGCTAGAAACCGGTCCCGAGAGACGCGTGACGTCGCATGGTTGACAGTTCGGCGAAGGCAATCGGTGGCACCACGTGGAGAAAGGGTGAAAGATTTCTGTAATATTTTCCCTCCACGGTTCCGTTACGCTACCTTGTGGGCATACCTGGTACTATACCCGAGGTTTCAGGCAGAATGTTACGAGCGGTCCTGACTGCTACGAGCATTCGTCGTATGATGGCGTGAGTTGTGTGCGATCACGACCCGTCATTAAAATGGCCAGTTGATCTGGTCTGGCCCCGATTGCCTCCCCGAACTGCTATCCTTGCGTTCGTCTAGAGCTCGGCTGATGACGGCTGAAAGGCTAGAAACCGGTCCCGAGAGACGCGTGACGTCGCATGGTTGACAGTTCGGCGAAGGCAATCGGTGGCACCACGTGGAGAAAAGGTGAAAGATTTCTGTAATATATATATATATATATATATATATATATATATATATATATATATATATATATATATATATATATATATATATATATGAGGATAGAAGATGAGAAGCTTTGGTCTGGCCTTTTTGATACCAGAACGTCAAGAAAAGCGAGGACAGAATTGTTTTCAGTCTCCATTGTAAATTGGACCTTGGGGTGTATACTGTTCAAATGCGAAAGGAACAGATTTAAAGATTGTATTGTATGTGGCCAAATGGCGAAAGTGTCATCTACACATCTGAACCAGCAATTAGGTTTCAACCGACTGCTTTTAATGGCTTGAGTTTCAAAGTGTTTCATAAAAATATTGGCTATGACCGGAGAAAGAGGGGAGCCCATAGGAGTTCACGAATTTGTTTAAAGAATTTATTTTTGAAGGTGAAATATGTATTGGACATGCAATGTTCAATAAAACTAAGAATATCCGTTGATGTATGGTGTTTGTTTTTTATAATGTCTAAAGTTTCTGGAAGAGGGATGTTTGTAAATAACGAGACAATATCGAAACTAACAAGAATGTTACTTTCGGATATACTGTGCCTTTGGAGAAGCTCAATAAAATGAGACGAATTTTTGATGTGAGACGTTGATTATTCCGGGTGTATGAGCGGGTGTAGTGTTTTAGCGCTCAAGATCTTGCTAATTTGTGAGTTGGTGAATGATATGCTCTAACAATTGGACGAAGAGGAATGTCAGTTTTATGGATTTTTGGGAGGCCGTACATTTTTGGGATATGAGAAGATTTTTCGCGAGGTATAAAAGCCTTTTTATCATCTGAAGGAAGATTAGAATTACTGATGACAGAGCGCGTTTTCTTCCCAAGATATGCTGTAGGATCGTTCGGAATTTGCTTGTAGTCTGCACTCTCTAATAGATCAGAATGAAATTAAAATGGCTGATCTATTAGACAACGCGATACCTAAAAATAGATATGAGAAATACTACAAAAGATATCAGCAGCTTTTGTCATTTAATAATCGGTATTTGATCAAATAATGATATAGGGCGTATACACAAAAACAAAATCAATTAGATCATGTGGCTGACACGTTGCAAATCTTCATAGTTTAACGAAGAGATGGTGCGTATTTAACATACATATATTTTTTTGGTAAACTGAATAAACGATACGGTTAATATTCGTGCAAAAATGCTGTGTTATTAAAACGTCCGTGTAGCTGTTGCCTTAAAGCTGAAGGCATGAAGGAGGGGGTTAACCGATAATTTATGGGAAAACAATACAATCGCGACGAAAATATTAAGTTTCCACTTGGCGGTGTGGATTTTCGAGTTTTTATGGTCGAAGTTGGGAAGTTTGTTGGAGAAGGGGGGAAAGATAAAGGGGAGAACCTCGTCGGGATGCGGAAACTTGTGTTATCTTTTCCAGTTGGTCGGAGACGATATCGGAACACCGGAGGACGATTTTTGGGAGCGCGAGAGCAATTTGGGGATCGAGTCTTTCAGATTTTTATTTTTTTCTTCCGCTTATTTGAGCCGGGGATGGTTTTTGGCGGCGAATTATTTTTAGAGATTAAACTGCAATTAGATGAAAATAGTTAATCATCAAATTTTAGGGCACTGTTAGGAAACTTATTTGATAATACGAATATGCAATGTAATATTATAAAGTTCAAGTGTTATAAGTATGAAACGATTCTAGGTTCTGATTTTAGATTCATTTGTCAGTACTAAACTTATTTTATTGAGCTTAAAATTGTAATTAACATAAAATAGTGGTAAACAAATATTTCCCCTTGTAGATAATGGGATTTACACAGGTAGGATTACAGCATTTGGGGGAGCTGTAGTTTTACTGAGTCTGAATTACGAATATTCTATGACATAGAATGATAATAAATTATATGTGGAATTATATGTGGAAGATAGCATTGAAAAGATACCTCATCTAGCGATGTATCACATCTATCTTATCTAATCATCTAAATTTCTTCACATCTATCAGGCGATATTTCTTAAATGGCTTCCTGAATATTGATCTGTAGTTGTCAAATTATCTGTAGTTTGTAAATGTAAATGTATTTGAAATAACTTCACAATGTGTATGAATACCGTACAGGTTGATAAGCATGATCAACAAGACGCTATCCATGACCAATAATAAGATAGTAAAACAGGGATGTTTCTCAGAATAATTCATATCAAAGAACGAAATAAAGCAAAGCATTATCAATCAACCTGTTCAATATGGTGTTGAAAATAATAATGAGGGCAAGTAACATGCAAACTACTGGATTAATATTCCATCATAAAGTTAATTAAAAATGCGAATTTTATCATGAAACTCGATATATGGCGTTAAAATAATATTTCGAACAACTTTTTCTAATAACTTTTTTCGATATATCTAACGCGAATCAAAATATTGAGAATTGACCCTGTTTGTGAATTCGTAGTAGGCTTAGTTTAAAGTTCAGATTTCAGTTGAGTATCTTAATAAAAGTGACCCATCAATCTGTCTAACTGTGCAAATATTCAGATTTATATTCCTTCAAATAGCGAAAATGTGGGGGTGTCTTCATCTTAAATGCGACACACTGCTCTCTAGTAGCTATTAAAACAATATTTTTTAAATGGCAACACCATATTTTTTAACATAATTTGACAAATCATAAAATTCAAAATAAAAAATGTTATATCACATTTCTTTATTAAAGTAGCCATTTTAGAACAATCAGCAAAAGTAATTAAAATAATCTGCAGTCGGCAGGAACTAAAAGAAGCTAACATAGCAATAGTAGACTTTGGAAATTAAACAAAAATAGGGTTGTTTGAAAGGAGTCAGCATTGTTGTGCTGTCATTGTGTTATTTGAATGTGTATAAAAATAATGTTTTAAATCAGTTTTAACTTAACCGAAAAAATTTATATTTCGTATGTGTTACCTGTAGTTCTAGCAATTTAATTATGGGTCGTTTTACGACGGAAGAATGTGTTTGTGAACATTTATCTTTGATGAAGCAGGAAATAATGCAGAATTCTCTTCATGTAACAGTGAGATGTGCTTTATGGGCTGTAGGGGTGATAGTGCCATTTTTTCATAAAATAACAGTGGTGGCAATAGGTTAAAAAACTTTTTATGGTCCTAATTAAATAATATGCACTTTTTCCCTTTTCGCTTTACTTTTTCCTGTTTGACTTCCTCAAGGAAAAAATTTATTTTAACAATTTGCAGACGATTAATGAGATAAAGCAAAACATGCGTCAAGTTATTGATGAAATTACACCGCAATTATGCCAAATATATTGATATTATACCATCTATAGAAACAGCTGAGGAGGACATTTGTAGAAAATTATTTTAAAAACACACCTACGCTACCTACTTAATTTATAACTGCTATACTTTTTGATAAAATAAAGAAGCATGTTATTTACCTAAAATTGTTGATTCTAATTAAAAAGTAAATCCTTAAGTACCTATTGGGACATCCTTTATTTGGACATTTATAAAAAATATTCGGATTATTTTTATGTGTAAAAGTTTTACATAATAAGTTTTGATTAAGACACTACACATACACAATTAATTATAATTGTAAGAATCAGTAATTATAGTAGAAACAGATCAGATAATTGAAAAATAGGAAATTTTCTTATAAGCAACATGATTTCCTTCTTACCAAGTTCTGAATTGTGTGTGTCAGAAAAATGTAATGAGGAAATCGTTATAGCTAGTTGAGCTAAATAGCATATCCCATACAGAACCGCTTTAATAGCATTTCTAATGCAATCAAAACAATTACTTGTTGGAACTGCAAAAACAAGTCACTACCAGTTCCATACTATTTAGTTGTCATTAATGAAAAATTAAATCTAAAGAATGGACAATAAAATCTAGTATTGTTTTAGTTACAATTAGTTGTTTAACTTTCATATCACGCAGGTTAGGGGTGGTTTAATATCGATGTTTGAAAATATTACCAACAAATCATTTAATATTCCTAATAATAATAGACCTTTTTTAAGAGTAGATTAGTATTTTGATATTTTTTCCTAGATGTGTAGTAAATAAATAAATTAGTAAATATATATATATATATATATATATATATATATATATATATATATATATATATATATATATATATATATATATATATATATACACATATCATTAACCCGTATCAATCGACTGCAGGATGAAAACTTCTTCAGCATGCTTCCAACTCTCGCGGTCCTGAGCTCTTATCTGCCATTCGGGTCCAATATACTTAATAATGTCATCAGTCTATTGTGTTTTCGGTCTTCTCCGTGGACATTTGCGATCAAGCGGTGTCCAGTCCAGGACCACCCTGGTCCATCGCCCATCGCCTCGCTACATGGCCTGCCCACTTTCATTTCAATTGCTTTATTCTTCCAATGATGTCACACACATTCGTTTGTTCTCTGATCCATGTGCAGATCTTTATATTTCGTTTAGTAATACCAAGCATACATCTTTCCATGCCTCTGTGTGCTACTCGAAGTTTTTGAACTGACTGTGATGCGAGTGTCCAGATCTCACTTCCGTATGTCATAATGGGCAGGACACACTGATCAAAGACTTCTTTTCAGGCAAAGTGATAGTTTGCTCTTAAACACTACGTTGAGCCTGCCAAATATCAACATTTAACGCGTCGTTCCACCTCCCGGACGGTATCCCGTTCTATTGAAACACTATGCCCTTTATATATATATATATATATATATATATATATATATATATATATATATATATATATACATATATATATATATATATATATATATATATATATATATATATATATATATATATATATATATATATATATATATATATATATATATATATATATATATATATATATATATATATATATATAGTGATCCAAAACTTCCAAATCCGTTCCTAAAATAGAAATCCTTGTGTCCTCGGTAAATTTATTGAACATGACCTGACTCTTCTGGTTTATTTTCAAGCCAAATAGTTCCCCAGCCCTTTGCAGCTTTTGTACGTGTCTTTACAGCTCCTCTGGGTCTTGTGAAAGAAGAACGATATCCTCTGCGAATTTAAAATGATTTAAGTATGCATCATTAATCCTTATTCCATCCTGTTCCCAATCCAGAATACGGAACACTTCTTCCAGGCAGGCTGAGAAAAGAAGAGGCGATATTGCGTCACCTTGCCGTACACCCCGCTCTACATTTATTCCAACCTCAAGACCGCCAAGGTGAACTGTCGCTGTAGCTTCAACATATATCGATTCTAGAAGATTTACATAGGCTGTCTCTACACCTTTATTAAGCAATGCATCCATAACGGCCCGCTTTGAGATTGAATCAAATGCTTTTTCATAATCGATAAAAGCACAGTGGCATAATGTATTCGTTGTGTATTTCTATGATCTGCTGTAGGACCCGGATGTGAATCATTGTACTGAATCCACTTCTGAATCCTGCTTGCTCCCTTGGTTGTGCTTCATTAAGTTTTCTTAGTATTCTTTTGGGTATTATCTTAACAAAAATTTTGTACACCACTAATAGAAGGCTTATTGGACAGTCGTTCTTTAAATCTTCCCGTGTTCTTTTCTTATGTAAAAGAATCAGTTCTGCATTTTTCCATAAGTCGGGTACCTCTTGTTGATTGAGACATTTTGAGTGTAATTTTGCTAATGTTTTATGTAAAATCCGACCACCAGGATTTAACATCTCCACAGTTATACTATCCTTTCCTGGAGCCTTACCTTTTTTATCGAATTTATAGCCTTTGTCACTTCCTCCAACAGGATATGCGACACTTGTTCTTCAGAAGGCATTGCTGTTCTTGCTTGGTTCTGGTTCTCATATAACTTTGAATAAAATCTTGGGACAATCTCAAACATTTCCATCCGTTCCCTGCATATTATACCATCCTCGGGCATTAAGGAAAACATATGTGTCCTTTTCTTTCTTAGCTTTTGCTTAGCTTTGTTAATACGCTGTTTTCTTCCAGAGTTTTATGAACAAGCTGCATGTTGAATCGGCGCGTTTCCTCTCGACTATGTTTCCTTATAGTTTTGCAAAACTCAACGTACTCGACACTGCCAAAAGGACTGTCTGCATTCTTCATTCTCCGGCGTTTTTTTTTTAAATTAATGGTCTCATTGGAAAATTTGTCTTCTGGTGCTATCGAAGCTGTCGTTTTAAGCACATTGTTGACGATTTCTTCATATTGGTCTGTAATTTCCCTCTCCTCCGGATTTTGTAACACAGCAAAGCGATTCGACAAAGCAATTTCAAAATCTCTGCCCCTCTCCAGCAGCTTCCCAAAATCCACTTTGCCCCTTTTTAATCTTTTCATTCTTTCGCGTTCTTTTCGACAGTTTATCCTAATCTTTGCTTATATCATTCGGTAGTCAAATCCTACATTAAAATGGTTAAGGACAGTACAATTGCAAAATATTGCTTTATCGTTTGACATGATGTAATCAATGTCCTTGTGAGTCCAGATGGACTTTTCCATGTCCATTTTCTATTGATCTTTTTCTTGTAAAACGAATTCATAATATACAGTTCTGGTCCTTCAGCATAGTCAACCAGCCTGTCACCTCTATTGTCCCGCTCATCATTTCCATATGGGCCAGTTCCATTTTCGCCAGCTCTTGCTTCTCTGATTCTAGCATTAAAGTCGCCCATCAGGATTTTATTCCTACACTTCTCTTTGTCTAAAAGTTGGGCCACATCATCATAAAATTCCTCAATTTCCTCATCTCTACGGCTTTTTTTGAAGCTTAAACTTTTTATTCAGCTGAATGACGCATTGGGCTAATCTGTCGGATATTCTTTCAAATTTGACTACACTGTCTTTCAGCTTTCGATTGATAATGAATCTAATTCCACCACATCCTCCATTCTCCGTACTTCGGGTGTAGAGTACGTGACTAGTTGGTTCTAATTTGATTAATTCTTCGACCTTTCTTCGTGTTTCACAGAGCCCAATAATATCCCAATGTATGTTGTCAAGTTCGGGTTTCCGTTTTCATTGTCCAAAAGGGGGATATAGATATATACACACAAATAGGGTTTGTTCACAGTGGATGGTATATTAAACGTTTAAGGAGAACTACTTGGAGTAATGATTCTAAATTTTGGATACGTATGTAAATGAATATGAACTCTCTATTTAAAATATTTTCTCCGCTGCAGTTGCGCCAGATCTACTCGAATGTGATTCTAACTTCGTTTTTTTAAATAGAATAACCTATATATTATTGCATTTCTAGATTATGTGAACCATTTTGAATCTTTTTTAAATAACATATACTATATCTATCTTGAGCCGTTTCGGAAATAAAAAATATTTTTTAAGAAATTTGGCAACAAACATCCCTGAAAAAAAAT
Organism: Cosmopolites sordidus; assembly: GCA_031761425.1. Taxonomy (NCBI): domain Eukaryota; kingdom Metazoa; phylum Arthropoda; class Insecta; order Coleoptera; family Curculionidae; genus Cosmopolites; species Cosmopolites sordidus. The sequence goes on from JARFXV010000690.1 coordinate 222,311, forward strand.
TGTTTTTACAACCAACATAGCTAAATAATTAAATTTTTCAATAAGGTTCCTTAATAGGTTGGTTTATGACAATATGACATGAGAATTAATTTATCGCTTACAGGGCCTTTACAAAATAGTGACCTTTCGATAAGACTTGTATGTATGTAGGAATTTTAAATGAAACACCATGTATTTTGTAGTGGAGCTCAAAAGAGCAATAAATTCTGTAACTAAAAGTATTAAGTGATAATATACCTACATTTAACGGTTTTCGACTTTTTTTCGATAACGGTTTAAAATTTAAATTAAAAACATAATACTACCTAAAAAACTATTTTTATAGCAAATGTCAATAGGATCTAAGGCTGCGAATGCCTTGATTCACCCGATGTTTTAACTCACCCCTAGTGTTTACTGGCGTTTTGTAGATATTGTCTTTTACAGTACCCCAAAGACAGAAATCATGAGGAGTTAAATCAGATAATCTCGGCGGCCAATTCCACGGACCCAATCGTCTAAACCACCGGTCTTAGAATAGTTCATAGAGTTGCCTGCTTACTTCTTCTGTACAGTGTACCGAAGCGCCATCAAGCTGAACAGCGAAACAGCTGGTACTGTTTCGGTATACTGTCAAATTCTCTACTACTGTTGTTTCTATTTCTAGATACTTTCGTGAACTTAACTGTTCATCTTAAATAAAGTATCGAATTTGTTTGTCTATGATTAAATAAAAAATATTAAAACTAGGCATGTTAAAATGAGGATTTTTATTGGCCCAGAAGTGACAATTTCGTCTGTTAAAAACGCCTTCTGGCGAAAATTTGGATTGGACTCATCAGTCCAGATTATTTTTTTTAATGTGGATCTTCCTGGAAATAAACTAATAAATTTTTACAAATTTCAACTCTTTGAGGGCAGTCGTCTGACTTGAGAAATTGAGCTTTAGAAAATTTGTAAGGGCGCGTGCCGTGTTTTTTCAGTATTCTTTGTATTGAGGAGAATGTTACATGCAGCTCGTCTTCAGCTCTTCTAGAAGAATATTGTCGATACGCATGGAAATTAGCCAGGATGTTAATCAGGTGCCTTCGAAAAACCAAAATTCATAAAATTTGTTTAAATATTTTTCTATTTTTTTTTTTATTCATTCGGGCTACATTAGGATACATTGCGTTAAATTGTCTGCAGGTGCGGTCGATAATTTTGTCACACTATCCATATAAAATAAATACATTCATGATCATTGCATTCAAATATTTAAATCCTTCCATTCTTTACTCAGACAATTACCTACTAAAGTATGCTAATTTTGAATTATGAGCCCCACCCATTCCTTCCATTGGAGGGCACATGTTTCGTCTCTCGATGTTCAGACTCTTCAGGGCACGTGTGCTCTCTCGTCTGGAATAGGTATATCCAGAGAATTCTAGCACTGCATATATACGCCATCCGATGGGAAGTCGGCGAAAAGTGTGAGTGATACTCACATTTATCACGTGTGGATTAGATGCAAACCAATACCGATAATATGGTTTATTGATGAAGCCATTGAGTCAGAAATGACTCACATCGGAGAAGATGATTTTGCGATGGAATTCGTTGTCGGCTTCCATCATTTCAAGGACCCAATCATTTGTCATTTGCGAGTGGCCTAACTATTGCGAGCGGCGAGCAACCGAGACGTTGTCATTTTCACTACACACACACACAGGCACCACACAATCGTGGAGAGTAAACTCACTTTCAAATTTTCTGATAACACTATTAGCCTGCTCAGAAGGATGACCACAATGAATACCATGGTGGGTCGTTGAGTAGCACGAGGAAACCGCGAATTTGCGTAATAAAACTGGACAATTTTCAACCGTGTTTCTAACGTGAAATGAACCATGATTTAATTGCAAACCTTTCGGAAAGCAACTGACAAAACTGTCAAAAATCGGAAAACAAATAAGACCGCTATGAGCTGTCAAAGTTCCATCATCTCTTATGCTAGATCCTTCATATATCGACGTGATGGCGACGACTGATCTGAAACGAACAGATTTACGTGGAAATATGGATGAAAGATTTCTGTTATTCAGATATTTTTCCATGGTCCCACTACAGTACCTTTTGAGCATACCTTATACCTACATCCAAGATTGTGGGAAGAATGCATCGCGTAGTTCCGACTGCTGCGAATATTTACCGTCGGAGGGCGCGAGTTACATTGAGATTGCGACCCGCCATCAATATGGCCAGTTAACTTGGTCTTGTTCTGTTCGGTTCTATTCAGCTGTATCCTTGCGTAAGACTTGACTCCAGCTGAAGACGGCTGTGGGGCCAGAAACCGGTCCTGGGAGGTACTTGTCTCGATGAGCTGGCGACGACTGATTTGGAACGAACAGTGGTACGTAGACCCATGTATATATATATATATATATATATATATATATATATATATATATATATATATATATATATATATATATATATATATATATATATATGTATATATATATATATATATATATATATATATATATATATATATATATATATATATATATATATATATATATATATATATCCGGGTAGGCTAACTAGACAAATAGTCGAATTTTATGAAAATAGGAGTAGAGCTAAAGTAGAAATAATTAAATGGATTGCTGCAATTAAAGAGGACCTAAGATCAGCAAATATTACACAAAGTGAAATTCAGGATAGAGGCTGTTTCAGACACAAGGTTAACGTTTGGAAGGTTGGCCAGAGAGAAAAATGTAGGAAGACTGGAACAACTTGGTCTGACGAAAGGAAAAAAGCTCATAGCGAAAGAATGAAATTAGTATGGGCTCAAAGAGAGGCTAACAACAACAAACGCCTCTAATTGTACTTCGCGTGGTCCACCAGGGCCCATACGTGAATAATAATAATAATAATAATAATAATAATAATAAGGTGAGAGGAGCTGAATTGCTTTTTCATCTTGGCATTAGAATACCGGCCAGCATGAGCTGAGATTCTACAGTAAGGATGAGCAGAATAATAATATATATATATATATATATATATATATATATATATATATATATATATATAGCTGGCGAGAATGGAATAGGATATCAAGATAAGGTGTATACAATTTAAAATTATCGAATTCTGGCCAAAGCGTTGCTATCGAGGTTCTAACAACATTTTATAAATTTGAGTGAAGCGTTAAAGCAAAGAAGCATTTCGTTATCAAATGTTACAGTACAGTATTAATAAGCGCTACAAAATATCCATTGAAGCTCTTCATCGTTGGACTTGGAGACCTTGTCCTTTACATAGCTTATTCATCAGCTCTCGCTCCGTCCCATTATCACCTACAATACGTCGATCTATAATAAAGAAGTCGCTGAGATCTGGAAAAGTATCAATTTTGTAATCATTCATCGAATTTATGGAAGTTAATGGAAAATATTTCGGATAATAAAAATATATTGTTTTTTTCTGAATAGAGACCAAATTTTATAAAAAAAATAATTTCCATTAATTAATTAAAATTAATTTCCAACAAGACAATCAGTCTCTAAATCATCCGTTTATAAATAAAAGTTTCATATGACACTTGTCGCAAGTTCGTAAACTAGCCCACAATTTATCAGCAACTAGTTTGGGAAAATTACATTTCCCAAAACTAAAACTTTAACGAAACAATTTTCAGCGTCGGCGACAGCAGAAAGATAAATTGTCGGGGAATCGCTTAAAAATGAATCAAGCATTAAAAACAAATTTAAAAGGAGACAACAAGTAACAATATCAGTTTTCCGGATCGCATGGCAGCGATGCATTCAAAAGATTTTCAAAGGAAGATGAACGATTTAACAGAATCAATAAATAAAATTTCAAAAAAAACAATTTTATTATCAACGAACATTTATTTGTTGTGCTCTAAAATGTTGAAAATATTCAATATGTATATTGTTTGTAATAATAAATATAGAAATTTTAGACATTTTAACTTTTTCTGTTTTCCCCTCTTTCTATCTTTCTTTTGAATAATATTGTTTGAATTAATTCAAAAGAATTCTTTGTGTGGTGTGAAATGGAACGTTTGGTTCATAAGCTACAAGAGAATATGTGAAGTAACGTGTCGATATTAACCTCTGCGCAAAACTAAGAAACACATAAGTTACCTTACTATGTATTTTGATATAATTGCCTCTTCCATGACAGGCCTGAGATTTGGTTGCTTGAGCCTACATTACACCCTCGAACCAAAACATTATCTGTTCTCCCAATTTAGTCCCGATGAGGTGTCGGAATTCTTGATCATCCACCATATTTAATTGATTTGAGATTTTGAGATATTTTACTTTCCCGAAATTTAGAATCCCAATGAATTGGACTCATTACAAGCACATCCTGAAGATTAAAACAACTGCAAACTCAACAAACAGCCATAATACATAGTGAAAAGATGTTTTGAAATTCTGATTGCCCGATTTAAACTAAGGGATTTCTGTCGAAGGAGCTCTTTACAGATTTCTGCTAAGTAATGGTTGCTCTATGACTATAATTAAATTGTTTACAACATAAAATTAAATTAAACGAATTTTACACTAAAAAGGATATATGAGGCTTTCGTAATAATTAATTTTGATTTTGGACCCATTAGGACTAAATAAAAACTGTATATCAGATGTAACGGTTAATTATCTTTAGGAAAAAAATCCTAAAAAAACACGTTTAATTTAGGAGAAAGATAAAAAATGGTTTATTCAAAGCCATTGCTAGCAGCACATTTTTTCTATCTCTCTGGCAATTTGTGGATGCCCTCCCAGAAAAGCCGTACATCTTTTGAGGTGGTCCAGTCATCAAGCCATTTTTCCACATCTCCGTAATTGTTGAACGATTTCAGGGAAAGCGCATGAGACATCGATGAAAACAAGTGGTAGTCGAAAGTGGCCAAGTCTGATGAGTACAGGAGGTGGGGCAAGAGTTCCCAGCCAAGTGTAGAAATGGTGTTTCTAACCGCTTTCCTGCACTGCTGCAATATGACTTTTCCTTGTTTTATAAGGCATCCTGGTCGCTTTTGGATCAATGCATGCTTCAAATTGATCATTTATTGACGGTAACGAACGGTATTAACTCTTTTACCTGGTTTGAGAAGCTCATGGTACATGACACCCTTTTGATTCCACCACCGTCTTCTTTCCAAAGCGATTCGGTATTGCGGTCAATGCTGATGGTTATCTTGGGTCAATCTATGATTTCCTGCGTTTTGGGTGCTCGAAATATATTCATTTTTCATCTTCAGTCACGATCCGATACAAAAAAGTATTTCTTTCGTGCCGATGAAGCAAAACTTTCCCGTTTTTCGCCTTTTCATATATCTCTCATTCAGCTAATGTGGTATTCTGGATCTTTCCCATGCTCCATACCATGATCACAAATGACTCGGCGATCAATAATTAACCTCTCTGTGATTTGTTGTTGAGTTTACATTTCGTCTTCTTCCAGAATGTAATGGGCATCTTCGGGCATTTTTTCGGTTGACTAGGGCATTCTTTGTCTTTGAAGTCGAAACCACCGCTTTTGAATTGTATAAAACAAGGCCCGCATGCGTCTTGCGTTGGGACATTGTGACCGCAAGTCTTCACAAGTATACGACGGCTTACACTCGCGTATTTCTTTTGATTGAACAAGAAAAGCAATACGTAGCGCAAATACTCTTTATTTAGCTCGAAATTCGATATGTTTGTCACACGAAAAAAATATGACGTTAAGTCGAAATAATTTAAACATCAATATTGAAAGGTCCAGCGCCATCTCTAAAAAAAATAAGAATTATTAAAGGCCAGATCTGGTAATGTTTTTTACTCGCAACGATATATATATATATATATATATATATATAGCGAAAGCCAATATCTATTAATTTTAGAAGCTGTTTTAGTTTCAAATTTAACTTTTTTATTCTTATCTCTAAAATGGTCCATGGCTTAGCTTGATCTGGTCGCCCAACTAGATCTAAACCGCGACCAATGTCACTTCACTTCAGTTATGTTATCAAGAACTGACGTTCGATGCGATGCGGCTAGCCGTTTAGCAACTTTGAACCTTTATTAATTTAATTTTGCAAATTACTTTAATGATATTTCTTTGATGACTAATGTTCTTCCTTCTCTTCAGTGTCTAATTATGCAGGGTGTTGACTAATGTTTCTCCTTCTCTTCAGTATTTAATTACACGGGGTGTTCCGTATCGCATTGTTTAAAATTTAGGCGCATAAAATAGACTTCATTCAATACATAGCACTCAAAATTTATGATTCATAAGTATATAACCATACATTGATATGATCACATATTGTTTTATGATGGTTTTATTTTATTTTTTAACATTTTTCTCAAAATATTAATAAAGAGTGCAAAATGGCCCCCTATCCTTTTGTTTTTGGCGCATTTTTTTGGGTGATATTTATGACAGTTTGGATTTGGCTGTTGTAATGTGTCAGTTTTGCAGCGAAATTGTAATCCAAATTTAATAGAATTATACAATTAAATGAACGTTAATCTTAGTCGAAAATAACCTATTTGGCCGGCTCTTTATTAAACGATAATTTATGGTTTATTCAAGTAATTTCAAGAATTCGGAAGAGTTAGGGATAGGCCCCTCATCAGAGATGCAAGAACAGTAAGAAGCACTGAAAATATTGGATGTGTGGTACAAAGTGTAGAGGAGTCTCCAGAAACATCGATTCGACGATATGGTGCATAATTTCGAATTTCTCGACGCAGTTTACACCCAATTTTGAAAAATAAATTGCACATGTTGCCCTATAATATTCAAATTGTTCACGACCTGTTGATTACAGACAATTATAAGTGATTGGAATACTGCAATGTCATCAGGTATCTTGATTAGATAGTTTCTGATTATTTTTTATGTGGAAAATTTTGAAGGAAAAGGTTTACATAAGTAAGCTCACAATTATATAGCAACTCAAGGATGACATCCCTGTTGAAGTCGATGCATTAACACGATATATGCTAACAGTTAACAAGTTATAGAAAATGTGTTAAAAAGGGCACTGAAGTTTTTTACTTCTAATTACTTACATTTGAGTAATTTTTTTAAATACATTATCACACAATTTAAAGTCGCAACAAATGGTAAAATGGTAGCATGATACTTGCCACACTCATTATGTTTATTTTTCACTGTAGTGCCTGCAGGCTTTTATGCTAGTTAGAAAGTAAGCTCATAAAATTCATATGTCAAATAGTAACATATCAGAAACAATGCGCACACACACTCTCCACTCATCAATTCAAGCAAACCTGTGATCTTCGGGTGACGACATGACAATCTCAAGTAACAACATATACAAATCAGAATACCAAACTCTAATAAAAATCTAACCCTAAAAAACATGTTGTTATTTTTATAACAGACTAGGAATTCGCCTGAACTTGTTAAGGAAGAAATTATATTGCGATTTCTTTGTTTTCTTTTTCTCTCGTTCAATACGACGAGTTATCCCCAGTGTTGATTAATGATGTTTAAAAATATGTAATGGAAATTTTCTAAGAATGTTTTGTAAATTAACTTAAAACCTACTATATAGAAAATATTTTCTCTTAATATAAGTAACAGTTGATAAATTTTCGATTATCTTATATAGGGCAGACTCATTAATCTTGATATTTTAGAAAAATGTTTGTTTTTTGAAAAATGGAACTGTGAGCATTTTATCTGAAACTATTTTAGCAAAATAATTTTCACTTATTCGCAGAGGTTCCTGTTCATTTATGTTTAGGTGTCTTTCAACAATTAGATGTTTTTTAATTTTAAATGACATAATATATTTGTTGAAAAATCTTCTAATTAAATGTAAAGCTTCGTTAGTTGATATTTGATTTAAAAACGAATTATCAGTTAAAACCTACCTTACTGTTCCCGCCTAATAGTTAATGGCGTCAATGGTAAATGCTAACGAAATTCTCCCGAACTATTTTGTTCCATCCACCAGAATTTCCATCAACTGTTTCTCCATATACACCAGTGGTTCCCAACCTTTCTTTGACCAGGGACCACTAAGACATTTTTGTTCGATGCAGGGACGGACCCCAGGGTTCAAAATAAACATTCCGAGAATTTGAAAATAAATTTTAAGTCTAACTATTAATTATTATGTCAATATATTTTTATTATAGAGAACTTTTAATTGAAAATCAATGTAATTTTTGAGCTTGCATCATGTTTACAATTTGGGCAATTCTGGGGCTAATACTGTTGCTCAGAGCTACATGAATATCATCACTTGATTCCAATCGATTTCAGGTCTTCTTAATTATAAGCAAAGCCGAAAACCCTTGTTCACACAGATAAGTTGTGGAGAAGAGCATAAGATATCGTAAGGCGAATCCTCGAACTGTAGGATATGAAATTGCTTTTTACACCAGAACTCTTCAAGATTTCCTGATTCAAACTTATCATTTTGGAATTGAAGGAGCTCTTCTTGAATTTCTTCTACCACCTCTTCAACAGCAATGCCAAAAGGATATGCGAATCAGCTTTTTGATATCTTTCGATTCGGTCTGGTTATATTCCGGGAAGTAACGGTGGAATTCACCGACCAGCATTTGTAGATGACCTTTGATGTCGTTTTATATATCCGCGATGATCATTTCATCTTTACTATCATTGACCAGTGCTTTTAATGTCACCAAGGCAGAATAATTGTTTTTTTTTATCTACTTTACGCCAATTTTATCTACCCATAATTGAAGTTTGCAAATAAAGGGAAGAAGTTTGTCTTCAAACATAAAAGTGTTTCCTAAACCTGCTAAGTTTATGTTTCCAGAACCTTGCAACTACAAGTTCAGTTCATTCAAATGTGTGAAAATATCCACAAGATAAGCCAAACCCATCTAACTTTCTGAATCAGAAAATTGCTCTAGTAAATGTTTAATTTTCATATTGGCTTGAAATAGCTCAACTTTTTTTCTCAGTGCAAATAACCTTCTCAGCATATTGATTTTCGATAGCCAACGAACTTCAGTGTAGAAAAGAAGAGTCTGGCGATCGGAGTCCATTTAAGTGCCCAGTTTTTTAAAACGGCGTGTATTTAAGGCGCTGCTTATGATAACATTGATCACTTTTATAGCTATTTCTATTGTACTAACACGGCTTTTAGGACGGATCTGGGAAGCTAACGATGTATAATTATTGCTGAAGGATTCTTCTGTTTTATTAATGTTGCTAGACCGGAGCGTGATCCTAACATGGCTGGGGCGCCATCCGTACAAACAAATCCGTACGTTTTCTCACACGATGTTATGTTCCTCAAAATACACCGCTATTATATTCATGACGTCAATACCTTTTGACGTCGTTTTCGCAAAATCAATAATTCATCTTTAATAATGTTATCGTCGTCTAAAAAGCGGACAAATACGAGCAACGAACTGCAATTAGAAACGTCTGTTGATTTATCATACTGCAAAGCGAAATATGCCAATTTTTTTATTTTCGAAACAAACTGCTACTTGATCTCTTAAATTCGAGCTTTTACCGTCTTGTTCGATTGAGATATTTCTTGTATTTTCTTTTCGGCTTCCAACCCTACAACTTCTTTGTCAGCTATCATCAAACAAGGTTTGACGAGTGTTTCTCCTATTGTGTGTGTTTTTTTTTATTGCGCTATCAATTTCGATATTTCAAATGACGCAACTAATGTTTTTTTTTCGATTATTTCCATATCTTGAACCGCTAGGCCCGAGTTTCATCTTTTTGAGATTCTTTAATTTACCTTCAAATAATTCAGGTGGTCGGTCAGATAAATTAGGATGGACGGTTTCTAAGTGGCGTTTCAATTTCGCCGGCTTCATTGCATTGTTTCCGAGAACGGTGGCACATATAACATACAGTGGTTTTATTTCTTCATTACTTTCAATGAAGATAAATCCGAATTTGATGTAACTATTGTCATATTTTCTCTTTTTTGACGCCATTATCTGAAAATAACACAACGATGCCACAGCTCTGGGTAAAACAAGTAGGTACTTCATTAATACATTCTTACTAATTAATACTTCGTACTACATTAATACATGCGACACGATTAGCACTACGTGCATGAGGATGCGAAGTGGTGTGAGCCGTGAGTGCCTCCAAACCTCCCTGCTTCCGTATTTTTCCTACTCTTTGCGAGCTTTACTTCCGCGAGCCGCCACCTTGCCTCGCCCGCGTAAATATTAATTTATTATAGGTTTATAACTTTATTTCGTAGACCTTAATTTAGTTCTCGCGGGCACTGGTTGGGAACCCCTGATATAGACCCATTGCCTCACCTTTAAAATTCAATAAAACTTGTTTTTTTTTTCAGTTTCAATAAATGTGTTGCTTGCATTAAAATTGTCATTAGGACATATCAATACGGAAAACGTTACTTAACCTGATGGACAAGAACGGCTGTTTGCTTCGTTAGAGATTTATTTGTTGTTATAAGTTTAAGGACTCTTGTTAAGGAAGAAATTATGTTGCCCTATAGTTGTTTTCGTTTCTTTTTTCGTGAGGATTTACTCCCGTGTTGATTAATGGTGTTTAAAAATCTAAAATGGAAGTTTTTCTAGTGTGTTTTGTAAAATATCGAAAAACAGAACATAAAGAAAATATCTTCCTTTAATGTGATGTAACAATTAAAATATTTTTGGATTGCTTATATAGGTTAGATACATTAATCTTGATATCGTGGAGGAATATCTTTTTAACGTTAGATGCTTTTATCTCAGGACGAAATTGGAATGGAATCAGTGGGCATCACTGGTAATTTCCAATTCTGGAAATTACTTTTCCCAAATAATCATCATACTATGACTAAAAAGTAAGGTGGCTTTTGTTTTAAAAATTCGCGTTTTACGTATCGATACAATAAACAACGAAAATTCTTGTAGTGATGTGTTAATAATATTAAAAAAGTGTTATGACGAAAAAGTTATGTAAAAAATTGTACAAGTGGTTGAAGAATTCCAGTGAGGGCAGAGAAGCAGTTTAAGATGAACCTCGTTCAGGAAAACCTTCCACGTCAATCAATGAAGGAAACATTAGGAAGATCAAAAAATTCAGTTTCAATAAATGTGTTGCTTGCATTAAAATTGTCATTACGACAGATCAATACGGAAAACGTTACTTAACCTGATGGACAAGAACGGCTGTTTGCTTCGTTAGAGATTTATTTGTTTTTATAAGTTTAAGGACTCTTGTTAATGAAGAAATTATGTTGCCCTATAGTTGTTTTCGTTTCTTTTTTCGTGAGGATTTACTCCTGTGTTGATTAATGGTGTTTAAAAATCTAAAATGGAAGTTTTTCTGGTGTGTTTTGTAAAATATCGAAATATTAAAAAAGTGTTATGACGAAAAAGTTATGTAAGAAAAAAATTGTACAAGTGGTTGAAGAATTCCACTGAGGGCAGAGAAGCAGTTTAAGATGAACCTCGTTCAGGAAAACCTTCCACGTCAATCAATGAAAGAAACATTAGGAAGATCAAAAAATTCAGTTTCAATAAATGTGTTGCTTGCATTAAAATTGTCATTACGACAGATCAATACGGAAAACGTTACTTAACCTGATGGACAAGAACGGCTGTTTGCTTCGTTAGAGATTTATTTGTTTTTATAAGTTTAAGGACTCTTGTTAATGAAGAAATTATGTTGCCCTATAGTTGTTTTCGTTTCTTTTTTCGTGAGGATTTACTCCTGTGTTGATTAATGGTGTTTAAAAATCTAAAATGGAAGTTTTTCCGGTGTGTTTTGTAAAATATCGAAATATTAAAAAAGTGTTATGACGAAAAAGTTATGTAAGAAAAAAATTGTACAAGTGGTTGAAGAATTCCAGTGAGGGCAGAGAAGCAGTTTAAGATGAACCTCGTTCAGGAAAACCTTCCACGTCAATCAATGAAGGAAACATTAGGAAGATCAAAAAATTCAGTTTCAATAAATGTGTTGCTTGCATTAAAATTGTCATTACGACAGATCAATACGGAAAACGTTACTTAACCTGATGGACAAGAACGGCTGTTTGCTTCGTTAGAGATTTATTTGTTTTTATAAGTTTAAGGACTCTTGTCAATGAAGAAATTATGTTGCCCTATAGTTGTTTTCGTTTCTTTTTTCGTGAGGATTTCCTCCTGTGTTGATTAATGGTGTTTAAAAATCTAAAATGGAAGTTTTTCTGGTGTGTTTTGTAAAATATCGAAATATTAAAAAAGTGTTATGACGAAAAAGTTATGTAAGAAAAAAATTGTACAAGTGGTTGAAGAATTCCACTGAGGGCAGAGAAGCAGTTTAAGATGAACCTCGTTCAGGAAAACCTTCCACGTCAATCAATGAAAGAAACATTACGAAGATCAAAAATCTTGTACTGGTTAATCCCGGATTAAATATTAGAAACATTGTAGATATTATTGGAATATCATTTAGATCAATTCATAATTACTGGTTATGATATATGTATCTACACTATGACTCAGAAATAATTTAACAATCAATCGAGTATCATGCTAAATATAAACCAAAGAAAAACCATGTCAAAGTCAGTCAAAAATCAAAATGATCTGTTTTAATAAATCTGTTTTTTCGATTATCCTGATTTTATTCATTCAAGTTGCTTCCAACGATCATACAGTCAATAAATAATATTATTTAAGCGTGATGTAATTTGCGTGAGTCAATAAAAAAAGTCCAGATATGTGACAAATTAACTCACTCTTTTTCCACCACGAAAACGCACATCGCCCAAAAGAAGGCAAGTGGATGTTGTCTATACAGATTTTACAAAGGCCTTTGACAAGTTAGATCATTTTGCCTTGGAACAAAAGCTTACGGTTTCAGTTCGGCTTTAAGTGAGATCATCTCTGGCACTAGTGAGATCATATTTGACTCAAAGAAGGCAGTTTCGTACGGTAGCTCTAACTCTGCAGAATCCATTGCAGAATCTGGTGTTCCACAAGGTTCAAATCTTGGTCGTCTGTTGGTTCTATTATTTATTAAAGACCTAACTGCATATTTTCGCTGCGAAAAGCTTTTTTTTTTGTTGTTTTCAGTTATTTCTAACCAACAAGACAGTATGGTACTACAAGAACAACTTAATCGTGTTCCAATTTGATATATACGCAATAAAATATACATAAATGTGGCTAAGGGCCGGTCCTACAATGCAAGAATATGCCAGGTATGAGCTATAATCGGAATAAAATTTTAAACGCCCGGTCTACAGAATGGGCGTAACGGGGATTTGTTCCGAGTATAGCTTATACCTGGTATTTACTTGCATTGTAGAATCGGCCCTAAATGCAACATTGTTAGTTTCACGAGAAAAAAGTATATCATGCTTATGATTATAAATTGACAATACACTTTTTCCAAGATGTAAACTGGCTAAGAATTTTGGCATATTGTTCGATTCGTCTCTATCATATTTAAGGGCATATGGATATGGAAGTATTATGCGAAACTGCGGATTGTTTACAAATTCCAATGCTCTCTTGCTGCTATACTCGGCTTACGTTAGATCGCGGCTTGAATATGGTTGTTGTGGTTTGGAGTTCATTTACCTTACTTTACAAGCGATCAACTGAAAAGATTCAGAAGAGATTTATAAAATTTGTCGCACTAAAAAATGATAGATTATATCCCTAAAGAGGTATAGACAATTACAGTGTTTTCATATTAAGAGAAAATTTACATGCATATTCATTCTTTATAAACTGATACACAATTAAACAGAGTCAGATGGTTTACTTGCTCAAATTAACGTTCTTAATTAATGTGTCCCTTTAATCGTTACAATATATCAGTTTTATTGTAATAAGGCAAGAACTAACATATTTATATGTAAGATTTCCACTATCTACAATGTGTGAGGATTTTAAAAACCTATATGATAGCCTTATCATTTTGGCCAGTTTAGATTCTTTTGTTACCATAAGTTGAATTTTAAATGAAGGGGCGTAGACAAAAACCTTCATTACTCCAAAGATTTTCAGGTTGTATTATGGATAACCGCCCTCTGCATTATTCAAAACAGATTTTCTTCTAGTCCTAGAATTTTGATGTTATGTTTCAGGTTCTTTGAGATAATGTCAGTGGCTGAAATTATCAATGGCACAATATGAACCTGGTTCAACTTCCATATTCGCTTAAGTTCTAGCTTGAGGTCAGTATATTTTTGCACTTTCTCTTCAGCCATATTTTGAATGATGTGGGTGTTTGGAACAGCTATGTCGATTAGGGATGTTGTTTTCATCTTTTTGTGTAATAAGATAATGACTGGCTTATTACAGTGCACGGTTTTATCGATTATTATTTTGAGTTTATCAAAGCCACTAAAGATATTTCACTGGCCGATTTGAGGGAAATAACAGTAGTCCAGTTTAAAACTATCTTGAAGACCGGAAAATGATTGGAATAAGCGCATTGCAGTGAAAGAATATTACGTACTGAATAAACATTAGTTTAGCCTGTCTCTCCACCAACGTGGAAGCCTACTGTGTCCAGATCGAACTCTACACCACCAGTCTTATTAGTTTATTTATTTACACCGTCATATTGAAAAATAATTGTAGCAGTCAAAATTAAATTTTGATCTTTCGTTAGGTTAAAAACTGTTTTATTTATCCTCGCAGTTTTCCGAGGCTTTAAAATATTTGAATAATGTTCATCAGTAACAAAAATAAAGAAAAACTTATTTAAAATCAGGTCGTATTAACGTGTGTAGATAACAAAGACACAGTTGTTTAGTAATCAGTGGCACGAATTATCCAGTTACAAATTGAATTTCGAGAAATTTAGCTAACGACCGAACGGCAAAATCGAATTGAACCCGATGAAAAACAACCCCTGAAAACATTTTATTCCTCCCCAACGAGCTGTAGATTTAATAAACAGCGATCGTATCGCGAGCATCCTGCGGAATCCTTTATAAGTACGTATAATTGCTGAAGTTTGCTTCAGTTCAAGCGCCCCGTAACTTTTAAGATAAGCAAGATCTGCCTTCTCCTTTTCCTCTCCGTTCCGATTGCGCCTCTTGAATTTTAAATAGTTCGGAAAAGCTTTTGTGCTCGTTGTGCGTTCATATTTTCCTCGTGTCACATTAGGAGGGATTATTTTTCCGCCTGAAAACGCTATTCATCCTGCTAATAGATTTAGTACATATGAAATGGATAATTTTGAAATTAGGCGTTTTCGTTCAATTCAATTTCACTTAGAAACTTGGAATATTCGCAAGATTTTCACATTATGTTATTTTCTTTATTAGTGGTAATTTTATGGTATTACAAATACATGGTAAGTACAAATACAGTAAAATACAAATACATTCAATAAATAAACAACAGATCCAAATAAATACAATTAATAATGTTGATGCGGTTTAAGATATTAAATTAACAAAAACTAGAGAACACATACTAAGGTGTAAAAAAAGTATTTGTATTTTTAAGGTATTTAGTTATTTGCTGTTTAAAAAACTTTATCGTACCTGTTAACGGTAGTGTGAATGGTGTGTTCTTCCCGGAACTTTTTGAACCAGAACTGAGCGATGTGAATTAATACGACGCATTCTCTTTCTAATTCGTACATCTCACGAGCGACGTCAATCGCTTTGAAGCCTTTTCGAAAATAATGTCTTAAAATTGCCTTAAGATCGTGACCGATTTCACTTATTTTAATGTTTTTTTTTCAAGCGTTGAGTGAATATTTCGCAGTGGAGTTACTGAAGAAGAAATGTTTGTTATTTGTCGAAGCAAAAAGTTGAAATTGGATTAAACCTCTGAGGAGTGAATTATCCTTTATCAATAGTTCTATTGGAACCTCGGTGTGAAATACTAAACACTAAATTACCATAAAACACAAAATCACTGTATTTAATTTCTCGACGCGCATTTCTCTAACTATGTCTCATAGCCATGTTCATCATCAGGAGATGATTAACTGTTTCTTAACATATTTTTTATTCAACGTTTGTAAGCACCATCAGAAGATGATTTAATCTATAGAATGAAGATTAAATTATCTCCTGATGATGGTTAGCGAAACGCGAGTCGAGAAGTATACTCTTCGCGCTTCGGCGACTTCGAGTTTAGTATAATCCTTTATTTATAAACAAAAAAACACCAATATTTTGCTATACCCTAATATCCTATAGGACTCATTGCAAAAGCAATTGCTCAAAATATCCAGCAATGCAGGCTCATTCTGTTTTATCACCGATAAATTTAGAGATCCGGTTAGTGAAATGTCGCTAGAGTAAACATCTTTAAAAACTGCACTGTTTGCAAGTTTTATGGCAGTGTGACACTGCTGAAAGAAGAGGTTTGGAGCTTGGACATAGGACCTACAATATTTTTGTGAAAAATATGAGCTGTATTTATATTTCGTTTGGTAATTACTAAGTGTAATCTACATTCCAAGCATACAGCTTATGCCGTTCTAATTCGAAAGTTAAATGTCTACTATTATTGTTCCTAAATAAAAATGATTACCTAAACAAAATCTAAACTTATTATTATATCACATACAGTTTTATTAGTGATCCCATGACATTCTAATTCAGCACCATTCTAAGCAATGTCTCTTGGGGTGCGCTGTAAGAGGAAGCATTCAGTGAGGTTGACAAACAAGCATCCCCATCTCAAGAAAATGTGGATTAACAGTAATTTTCGAAAGAGTCCTATCTACAGCTGTAATAAAAGGATCAGGCACTTTGCAGATATTTTCAAGTCGATTTCGTGATGTATATATACCACCAGTCATGTCTTTGAATTCTTCTGGAATGACCGGCAACGTGTACTTGAAGATAACTTTTACCCCAACTCCTACCATTTTATCTAGATCATATCGTTAAAAGCAACAATGTGCAGACAAACTTAAACCTACATTTTTAATACCAATAACTCGTTCGTTTTAAAATTTAGATATTGCCTGGAGCGACATGGTACACGATCTCCTGGAACTCTAGTACTTTTAGCAAAGTCCCAGGAATATTGCTTAGCGTAATAGCATAATGAAAAATGCCTCACAACAGGACATAAAAATCATTAATATTGCTAAAATTTTAGCTACCGCAGACTGATACATAACTGTAAACCAGCAGAAAGTGTACCAGGTTTTGTGTTCGAAATATGCTATACAGTTAGTATATTTTCGATTCGATTAAAATATTTATATTAGGTGTTGCACAGTTTCGGCTTATTTTTTAATCGGTAAGATGATATTTTTGCGTGGTAATATTTTTGGAAAATTTCGACGTAATACTTTGGATTGTTTATCAAATTGATCAGAATGGGCAGCCAATATTAGGTAAAATACACCCAGAAGTTGAATGATGATTGAAGATGATGAAGTAATAAAGTGACAAAAATGAAAAAACTGAGTCTCGTTTTTCCAGAATTATGCTCCAGCTTATAGGAGAATAGCCTCCCCGTTCTCTGGATTTTATCTCAACTATTATATTTAACTGCCTAAACTGAAGACTTATTCGCTGCACTGAATAACTGATAGAATGAAGCCAACATGTATTTCTTTTCCAACGGCGTCGAAGTTTTGCGTCATTAATGTAGCTTACTACTTTTCCTTTTCTTCTCTTCTTATACTCTGGAGTTCGTATTGATATAGTAAGGTTTCTTTTTTTAAATCCAGTGAACCAGTCAGCTCAGGCTCGTGGATTTTTTGGGCCATAAAGTTCGAATGTTTGAAATATTGATCTTGACCGCACATATGTATATCAATTTTCGCAACTCTTCCGGCAAAAGACCAAAATAAATTGAGGAATATTTCAAAACATATTTGGCTAGCTCTTCTTGTTCCGATCTGAACAGTAGTCTGGGTTTGTAACCCACTGAAGGAACCTTGAATTTTATAATATACCTTCATGAATAACAAGATTCGCTGCTTGATGCAAGAGTTCTTTGGAGGTAGCACCGTGTATTTAACTACTTTTTCACTGCTATGAAAACAACAAAAATGGTTGCCGCGACGATAAAGTATCTTATTTTTTCAAGACAGAGTTGAACCGTGACGCCATCTCTTCTTTTTCGTATCCAATTACAAACGGAACAACTACCTCCTACAACGTTCAGTACCGTTCTCACCCATAGTTATTTTAAAGCACCATCTATCAGCTTCAACCGAGGTATAGTCTACAAGCCTACTGTGAATTTAACTTCAAAAATCAATTATAGAATTGCTGCGTCGTTCGAAAAGCAACATTTGAAGCACTACTTTTTTTATCGTCCTCGTTTCTTCTTTTAACTGAAAAAATAATGCTGCGGAATCTCAGGATATTATTTGTGATATTCGACTCTGTTCGAAGACAATGCTGTTTCGTACAGTACTTTTAAGAAGTAGTTACAGAAACTCTGAGCTGGAAATGTTGACTGAAATGATGCCGAATATCCAAGACCGCTAACAGAAATGGAGTATGAAGAATTGGAAACATTCTGGTCAACCGATGAAGCTGATCGTTATTAACAGAAACTGATTTCGGTTAGTGACACTCTGCAGGAAAAGGTTTTACGGAAAAGGCTTTATGTTAGCAAGATAAGAAGAAAGGTCATTTTGTTTCAGGACAAAGCACGGCAAGCAACTTAAAATAAATAATTGAATTTCGAATATTTATTATACAAATAATATTTTATTTATTAATTTTAATAAGAATATGGTACAATAAAGCACAAAATATTTATCTAAAGGAAACAAAACATCAATTAGAACAAATCACTTGTCGAATTTTATTTTAACAAGGTGTAATACCGTTTTAATGATCAAAATTGAGTAACTGGAAAATCTTTTCCGATACAAATGTAAACAATAGTATCTTATTGATTTATTTTAATATCTGTTCAGGTTATAAAATTATATTACTAACTGCTTGTTAAATTGTGAAGATTAAAAATAAAATGTCATAAAGTTATTATTTGATTGATCCAAATGTAATTAAAATATTCTTAAGTTTATTAAATTTTAGGTTTTTATTTATTTTGTTTTCTTTTGGAATATGTTTAAACATTAGACAAGAGAAGGTGCGAGTTTATTGTCGTACAGTTCATGGTATGACATTATTCAGAAAGTAGCTACTGAATTTCAAATGAGTATCTAGTTCGTTTTCCGAATTGTATCGAATGTATATATAAGTAATTGAAATTAGAAAAAAATCCGCTTATATATATATATATATATATATATATATATATATATATATATATATATATATATATATATATATATATATATATATATATATATTGGTTATTATGATCATCATCACCATCATTCAGCCATTGCAGGATGAAGGCCTCCCCAGCATAATTCCAACTCGCGCGGTGCTGAGCTTAGACATATATATATATATATATATATATATATATATATATATATATATATATATATATATATATATATATATATATATATATATATATATATATATATAAATGTTATATTAAGTATGAAAAAAAATATTAAAAGGTAAGATAACTAAATAAAATATAAAGTCAACTAAAATTATTTTAACGTCAACCAAATTTATTTTGGTTCTTCAAAGTAAACCACTTATTCTTATCCTACTGTAATACACTTATTTCCACATTTTTCCAGTCTTCGGAGCATTTTTTATACACGAATTCTGGTATTTTGTTTTCAAAGTGGTGAGCCAACTTTCCCCAATGGCTTCTATGGACTCAAAACAGCGTCCACGATGTGGTCAGTTAGTCGAGGGAACAGGAAAGTGTCCAATGGTATAACGCATAACGCTTAAATATTATTAATTAATTGTTTGACCAAGTTGGAAAGAACTGTTTGTAAACGGCAATCGAAGGAAAAATAAACCCCTGAACTGGGAAAAGATATACCTATTCCAGAAAGACTCAGTAATAGTAAAAATTATTTAATAAACACAAACATAAGTTCAGAGACAAACGAAAAACAAAAATAAAAATTAATCAATTATAACACAACAAAAAAGGAAATTTAACTGCACACTAGTGTTCAGTTTTAACTGTACACTAAAGTACACTTAAATTGTTGTGTATACACTATGCACTACAACAACTACCCTACTTAACTGGGCAAAATAAAAAGTGAAAGATCCAATATTAAACAAACAATATTAAATTATAAGGGCTCTTATCAAGCGTTCTTGAAACTCGAAATGATGGTAGACAAATAGTAATTGAATGGTAAATGAGTAATAATAGTGAAAATAATATTAAAATAATATCTGGCTTAATCCTTTGTGGTGCTGTTTAAATATCCGGGTAATGGAAAGTCCGGTTACTAAGATGGGCGATTACTGACATGTACGAAGTCCAAAACGATTGTTACCATAAATGCCCCGCACCAAAAACCGTCACCATCTGGTGAACTAAAATGTCCCATATCAAAATGTTTGGGGTCTAAAACATTTTGAATCTCAAACGTTTGGATCTTAAAATGTCTAGATTCTAAAATGTATGGATCCTAAGACTCTCTAAACAATACAAAAACAAAGCCTCTGCGGGGCTTGGCCAACTAGTAAAGATACCTCTTAATGGAGGGATTATTTAACCTCGACTATTAGCGGTGTCGCGATGCCCACGAGGCCAGGTTTTAGACTGGCCAAACACTCACCGCGAAATATAGAGTGCAAGCAAACTGAAGCAAGCAAGCAAGTTGAAGCAAAATATGCGTAAAACAATACTACCTGTAGCGGCCAATAATTTTTAAACGCTATAATGTGAGTATCCATACATATCTTCAACACGATGAGGTTTTTCAAAAATTCAACGTTTTCAAAACAAGACGAGATAACACTTGATAAGATAATTAATTGAATTGATCGGAATGATATTCCAATAAAGTTACATCTACAATATCTCTAATACTTAATTTCCGATCACTCAGTACAAAATTATTGATTTGTGAAATATTTTTTACATTGGTTGACGTGAAAGGTTCTTCTGAACGAGAACGAGATTCATCTTCAACTTCTTTTCTTCCATTACTGAAGTCCTTTTACCACTCTAAACATTGTAAACATTTTATTTTAATATAGCTTCGCCGTAACACTTTATTAACATATTTAATGCATCAGCAAAGTAAATTTTTAAAAATTGTTCATTTTAAAAAAATTGTCAACGAGAAAAAGTTTTAAAGTTAATTTCAAAAGACGCTATGATTCCTAACTTAACAAGTGAAATGATATGAAATTTGTGTTAGATATCAACGAAAGTTATACCAACTTAAAACTTAAAGTGTGCAAAAGAGATTTAGTACTAAACACTGAATCACCTTTTTTTAAAGTTCTCGATGCACATTTCGCTAACCATGTTAGCATCATCACGATTTGGTAGGTAGGTTAGCAATTAGGGTTCTTATATAAATAGAACATAATTTAGTTTTAGAATTAGATCTCTCTAGAAAATCAGATCTCTCTAGATCTTTTGAAAAAATCATCTTCTGATGATGCTGGTATGGTTAGCGAAACGTGCGTCGAGAACTTTAAAAAAAGTGAATCGGTGGTAAGTGGTAAATCTCTTTGAGTTTAAAAATCACCTTTCTTTTTTAAAATAGTAATATTTACCTCAGTAATCAGTGTCATCCAAAAAGTGCTTTCATAAGGATACCTTATTTACAAATAATATTTTAGCAGTATAAACCATCAACACCGAAACAAAATGTAGACCCATCACTAAAGCATATAGAGTTCGATTCCAGGCACCGATCACTTCTAGCTCGACACGATTCTAAACGATGTACCTCATTATGCATTCTATGAGGAAGCATCTTAATAAATAACAGAAGGAGTTTAACTCTATCTTGTTATGTAATCGAAATATTGCAGTCTGTCGTTAGGACATCTCTGCAATATCGCCAAATCCCATCTTTACGCAAGATTTAATCAAACCGCATTCAGTTCGTAATACGGTTTTTTTAGAAGAGATTGAGGTCGCTATATTCGATGAGCCAGCAAGATTCCCAGATTTATCACTGATAGAATATATGTGATATACCATTCGTCGCAATCTGGTGTTATTGCTCTCACCACCAACAATTTTAAACGAACTTGAAAAATGTCAAAATATATATGAAATACCTTGCCACAAGAAGATATAGATTTTCTAATTCGGTCTATGATTTAAAGATTTGTACGTTGTTCTGATAACCATATACCAGATATGTAAATATGAAAAAATATATGAATTTTTGTATAGAAAATACACGTTTTATTATATGAAAATGACAAAATATTTTATTCGAAGTATTGCCCATAGCTAGCTAAATATTTTTCCCATCTGTCTGACATGCATCTCTGTTGCATGGATGCAACGCCAAAAAAACTGTAGCTCTTTTAAGGCAAAGCAGTCGTCAATCCATTTGCGTACATTCTCGTAAGTGAAGCGCAGCTGCGCTTCACGCGTGTGCGTGTCACGCAAGTGCGTATCCCATCGATACAAATAAGTAGTAATCGTATGGAACCAAATCTGGTGAGTAAGCCGCATGCCAAAGTATTTCTCAACTAAACGCCTCAATCGTTAATCATGCTCTTTTACGCTTAGGATTATCAAAATATATCTACTTTTCATCGCCAGTCACGATTCGATGGAGAAATGACTTTCTTTTGTATCTAGTGAGAAGCATTTCGCGAGTGGTTTTTCGGTTTTCCTGTAGTCTTTCATTCAGTTCGGTTTTTTTCCTCTTCTGGATCTTTCATACGGCTTTCAAACATATAGAGACCTAATCTCGTGTCACATTTAATTGATCCGCTAGCTGTTGTTGCATTTGAGCGTCATTATCATACAACAATGCTTGCAATTCGATTTCTTCAAACATTTTTGGTGGTTTTTCACGTTCTTCGTTTCTCACGTCAAAATCGCCATATTTTAATTTTATAAACCACTCAAAGTACTGTGATTTACCAAGTAACCGTAAGCTTCGACAAGCATTCGACGCGATTCTGCAGCAGTTTTCTTCAAATAGTAACAGAACATCAATGCTGCCCGCAAATCGTAGTTTCCAGGCACAAAATTCGATATGTTCAACTATCTTATTGTATGAAACTTGTATTGTTGTCAGTTGTAAATCTTTGTCAGGTGCCAACAAGGAAAGAGTGCCAACGGCGTGGTTTGATAGTAACTACATTGACAGCTAGGCCCATCTATGGGTAAATTCCGGTTTCGTATTTACAGACCTGGTAGATCTGTTCGTGATTAACCTTTTTATATATGAAATGTAAGGGCATTTTTTGATATGCTTTCCATTATACCGTCGTTGTATACAAAAAAATTATAAAATTAATTTATACTATCAAGTCTACATTATCTGTTTAAAAAACTTTTTGTTAAAACTTAATACGTTTAATATATAGGCTTTATATAGTTCCAATAATTATTAAATAAATATGAAATGCCTCTTTAAAAATATATTAGATTATACACAGTTACCAGAAAAGATTACATACAATTTTTAAAAATCGTAAATTTTGAAGTAAATTTACAAAAATTTCTATAAAAAAATTATTTTCACTGAATAATACTAAATAAACAAAATTTAAAATATCCCAATATAAATTCTTCGGAACAAACTGATTAAAACCAAGAAAAAATATAAAAAAATCAGGACAGGAAGAATCCCATTATGCACAAGGTGTTGAGGTAAATTTGAAACCTGCAACCCTCATATGTAGATGCAGATGATTCCACCTTCATTATCTTACAGGTGATGGCTGTGGAAGTATACACGATGTGGGATAATTTCTATTAAAATTTAACAGGTGATGTTCTGATATTAATGTTCGACTAACTTTATATAGATTGAAGTATGTTACGTATATTTTAGTTTTCTGAACCAAAAAGGTAAAGTTTAAAAGCCTTTAGCCATTTTGTTTACAAAATGTACGATTATACTTTCACATATATCGCGTGGTATATTTTTAATGGTGGCCTGATTGTTTCGTTCAAGGTCAAGAATTTTTCCGGCTTTATTTCCAGATTTTCGTATCCAGTTGACATTATTATGTCATGAAATAACGGGTGCATGAAAATTTTCATGCAATAAATCTATTTTCAGGTGAGATATATGACAAGTTTTTTTGACAGAAAACGTTGTTTATATCCACATTTATCAGTTCAGATCAGAAGATATTATGTTCTATAGAATATTCTTATAGTCCATTCATCATTAACAATAACATCATTTCCATCGTCGGCTTAAAAAAAAGGTTCATTCGCTTTTGCGGCCCAAAAACCGCATCAAAGAGTGAATTTCTGAGGATAAAGAGGTAACCCCTAAATCATTTGAAGATTTTTAGCAACAGTTTGATTAAGCCAGAAATGCGCCTCCTCGGAAAATATTCTTGTCTTTCAACAAGACGGTGCAACTTGTCACACTTGTCAACTTGTCACACATCGCGCCAGAAAATCGATTTATTGTAATAAAAAATACTGGGCATGTTCTTTCATGAAATGGTAATGTTAACTGACCACCAAACTCATACGACCTCTCGACCATGTATTATTTTTTGTGAGATTCTATTTTATTGAGACTCAGACAAAGCCGAGATGGATATTTAAACATTATTTTTAAAACATAATGCCATTCAATTCTTCGATTGGAATCTTCGATGTGAAACAGTAAACTCGAAGAGATTTACCGCTATACACCAAATCACTTTTTTAAACTTCTCGACGCACATTTCGCTAACCATGTTAACATTATCAGGAGATGATTTAATCTAATTCTAAAACTAAACTATGTTCTATTTATATTATAACCCTAGCGTATAAAGCGTGCAAAAATCACGAACCGTAAAGTTTTCTGAGCCTTACATTAAAAATTGAAAAAATTGACTGAACGGAATAGGTCATTTATCTTAGTTCATGATTTTCTTACATTTTTCTATTTGAATGCTTTCATATGCATCCAAAGCCCTATTGCTATTTAAACTTTTAGCCAGTCTTAATCTATATTGTGGCCATGTTCGATTGTATGTTGGGAAACACAAGATATTTCATTTCTCCCATATCTAATGCGGGCAATGTGTTCTTTATATCTGGTTAATATGGATCGTTTTGTTTGCCCAATATACCTTCGATCACAATCTTGACAAATAATTTCGTAATTCCCCGGCTTCTCATGTTGATCTACTTTATTCTTTGGATTACCCAGGACTTCTGTTAATTTATTATGTGGTTCGCACAAAACCTTAATATCCACTTTTGCAAAATTTTTTCTAAAATCGCCTCTATACTGGCACAAAATGACAAATCTACTTGTGACCACCATCTCTCATGGATATTAAAATAAAGACTTTACAAAACAGTAATAAAGCCTAAATTATTGAATGGAAGCGAAACATAGACGCTTAGTGAAAACAATAATAAAACTATGAGAAAGATGTTTTAAGCATTTAAGTTGAAGAAACAATAGAAGACTGGGAAAGGCCAGACGATTTAAAAAAAAAATTGTTGAACTGCAGTAATTAGAAATTAAATAATTTTGTTCAATATATGTTTCTTTAACACTTCTTTTCAATATTTTTATATTCAAATTTTAAGACGTAAAATCTTAGAAACCGTTCCTGTATCAACTTTTACAATGAACATTCACCGGTCCAAGATAGGGTTATGGCCGGTAGACGAGGTCCAAGGGACCACTGACGACACATGTCGAGTAAGTATGTTGGCACACCTGGCTCAACAGCTGCCTCTACGCGCCAGCCGGCAGGCCTAACACGGGCCAAACAAAAGAAAATCGGCGGTCCCGACCACCTTTCCTAACGCGCGGACTCGTATTGGTGCTCCGAAAAAACAGTTGAACCAAAGGAATGGAACAGCTGCCCTGAACTCGATGTTAAGATGTTCGATTGTTTTCTTCCTTCGGTCCGGGTTGGCTTGGGCATATAGGGGAAGATGTTCTTGTAAAAGACGGGCTCGCCTTGACATTGGAATCGGTTCGTTGGTTGTTGGGTGCGTTCGAGCGTATGTGACAAGAAAAAACCTGCATGAAATATAAGCGATTCCTTATTTCACTTGAAAAGGCGTCGCGGTTACCTTTCTATCATGAAAATGTTTCATTAAAGTTACTAAATTTTCTCTTTAATTTTATCTTCATATAGGAAACATCTTTATGTTATTATAATGAGGTTAAAATATGTATTTAAAGTTTAGTATAGACCATTCCAATAGCTCATAATACAATGAATGTGGAAATATTAAGTTTAGCTTAATGTACCATACTATACTTGGTAGAGTGAAGTTTAGATGTTTATTTTACTTGACCTAGTACAACGAAATTGAAAAATGGAAAATACATATGAATATATGTTTAAATGCATAATAGGAATTAGTAAGAAGATTAATTAAAACTGTTACTTTTATTCATTTACTAACTTGAACATACCACTAGAGATAGATATTTTAAGTTAAATCAAAATATTTTCCAGATTATAAAACAGTGTATAATAAACCAATCTCCTAATAGTTTGGGTATATTTTTGAATGGCACTGCCAAAGTAATATTATAATTTCATAACGAAATCGATTTATTTTTGGAACTTCTCTTTCATGTTATATATTAATTTTTATTAAATAGTTGTAGAAAATATTTTGAAGTTAAAAAAAATACTAGGAAAATTTTTTTTTATTGTTTATATTAAATTTAATTTAAGAATGTCTATTCATATTTTATACGAAAAAAAAAGTAGCGAATAGGCCCACAACTATTATTATAACTATCTGTAACACTATGAGACATGGGCAGAATTATGCGATCTAAGTACATATGGTTCAGGTTATATAAAACTTATTGGCAATCAGAGCAATTACTGAATTGTTTAACCAGTACTATCCCATACAAGCTCTATGGCATTAGAAATTAGTAGTACAGCTCGCGATATAACAGCTTGATTGGTGACCTATCCGACGATGATGAGGGAGGTCATCTTAGATGGGTACCAAGCAGGAGGGCAGTCTGGATTCAGGGGGACTGTGACTTTCAGCACGGCTAGACAAGGGCAGAGCTGTAGCCGAGAGGTATAAGCCAGCAAAGATTTCGATCTGTAGCTGTAACGGAAGCTCAACGCATTCGCCGGTTTGAAGTATACGATTCTATTCGTCATACTCTTGAATATTTCGAAGGCGTGCCAGTACATAAATATATATATATATATATATATATATATATATATATATATATATATATATATATATATATATATATATATATATATATATATATATTTATGTACATCCACTGAAGAGTCCAGCTGAGTCGAAGCGGACAACACTAGAAAATGCCAATTTCTGTGATGATCGATACACTTTTGCATACGTTTGAATTCATTTTCATAGCATTTTTTCCTTCCCTATTGAGGTATCTCCAAAACATGCATTTTGAACGCATCAACCGTTTCTTTTGGTGTCGAAAATCGTTGATCGCGTAGTTTATTCTTCACGAAATGAACAAAAATAATTTATTAGGTGCCCAATGAGGACCGTATGGTGGATGACCCATCAATTCGATGTTTGTCGGTCAAATATTGAGTTGCTATGTGTGTGTTTCACAGCCATCTGAGCTCGCATTGTCATGGCGAAGAATGATCCTGCGGCGCTGGTTGTTTTTTCTTATTTCTTCAAAGACTTCTAGCAAGCACATGGTTGTGTAACATTCAACATTGACCGTTCTACGATTTCCTAATGGCACTCTAGCTGCATTTATCTCAAACAAAAAAACATGCGACAATTTGCTTCGGCGACAAGTGCGACTTGCGCGAACAACTGTTGTTGGGTTTGGCTCATTTTTTTTTGACTCATTTGAAAGACCCATACATGCGACTGCTGCTCGACTTGCTTTCTTTGCACCAATCGAATTGAGACATTTTTGAGCGATTTTCAAATTAAGCGGAATCCAACGCGCACAAATCCTTTTTACGGCTAAATGTTCATGTAAAATCTTGTGATTGCTTTCAGACTAATACCCAGGAATGCCTCAGTCTCACGGTATGTCACATGGCGATCTTGCTTTATCAGTTTGTGCACACTACCGATGTTTTCTGGCATAACAACCGATTTTGGACGATTTTTTAAATTCGTCCGGTAGCGAACGACGGCCACCATTGGCCGACGGCCATATACAGTGGTTTTAGATTTTTTAGGCTTCATCACCAAAAGTCGAAGTGAGTAGATCGATGCACTGTTGTTGAGATAATCCACGTCGAAAGTCGTAGTAAATCATCGCACGAAAATTCTCACGAGTTACTTTAATTTTTTGATGAGATGAAATTTTCAAGTCACTAAACAACACAAATAGCGTCCGTATGATAAAACGTTCTGAGTACGTTTACAGTCAACAATGTCAACCTTTACGATGCATATTCAGATTGCGCGTAGCAGCATGCCATTGGCCAATTGATGCCAATTCCGGATACAAAAATAGCAACCCTCGTATTGCATGTAGTATTGCATCACACAAACGAAGTAAAAACTTCAAGAATTCGATGCAATTTATCTTCAACCACATCCCGCATATAACCTAAACTATATCCATTCGACTATTTTCTTATTACGAATTTCTAGATTATTTTGTCTCTAAGTACAAACAACGGTGAGTAGAAACAATTTGCCGATAGCTAACTGACAACTGAATAGCATCAATTTCATTTTATTTTAAAGTTGATTTTTGATAAAAAAATAAAATTTTAAAGTTGTTTGATTATGTTAGAAGGTGTGTGAGTAAACTCAAAACAAGTGAAAGAGCTTGATATGGATTATTTTAAGAAAACAAAGTCATTCTTAATAGTAATACATTTATAAGATATCTGAAGGTTAAATAGTAATTCAAGAAAATGTCCTTACGGATAAATGTAAATTTTAATGAGTTAAATTTGATAATGGAAAATAGAAGCTCAATAACGGGTCATAGACATGATTAGAAAACATAATAAATAATTAACTTCTTCCGTCAAATATGGCCCACTCTAAGTGTTAAAAAAAAACTGAACTAAAAATTCTAGAATGACATGTATTGTAATCTTTGGTTGTATGAATTGGTGTTAAAAACAAACAAAGAATTTTCACAAAAAATATAAAAAATTTAGCTATACTCGCACTTGTGAATTGTGAGCAAATCAATTTACTAGAACAAAAATGAAAATGAATGAACAGGGAGATGTAAAAGCGAAAACAACTTTATGTAAACCAAATTGTTATCATACGATATATAATACGATTTGCAGGGAAATAACATGATTCATCGAATAAAACTGAGCTTCTATTGAGTCAAGAATCACAAAATTATATATACAAAGATTCTTGATGAGTTATTTTAAAGACCACTGTAAATCATATAAACAATTTTATAAACTAGATACATTACACAGATCAATCTTTTTTGAATATTCCTATAAAAAAGTAATTATTTTGCATATGTATTATAAGAAAACTTACTTTGCTAAATACTTCGAATATTTAAAGAAACCAAACCCCATAATATTAAAAACTATTGCAAATATCACCCTGTATTTACATCAGTAACAACCAAGACCAATTGAGTCATAAAACCGTCGATTCAAGTTGTATAAAAGTGAACATAAGACTCAATAAAAAATCTGTGCATAGTCAATAAATGACCCTCTCGAAAGGGTGGAATTGTCCACTACAATTTTTTTTTAATAATCTGAACAACCTGAATTTTACTTGTTGATATAGCTTTATTTAACTGGAACAAAAGGGCCTATATTATTTACAAGTTTTATTTTTATATGGCCCCTCCTAAATAACAATTGGTATAAGAAAGGGAGTGATATATTGAGAGAGAAAAAAAATGTTTCGAACGGTACGCTTAATGGCTTTTACGATTTGTACAGATGACTTTTATTTTGTTATAAGGCCCAGGTGTGGAATTGTACTTTGGAGCCTGGAGAAGTTGTTACAAACGATATAAAATACAAATTAGTTAATATAAATGGCTTCATTGTTTTTTTCAAAATATTATCCTTTTGCATCAATATCTCTGTCTCTCTCTCTCTCTCTCCCTTTCTATCTAACCACTCCCACCTCTTGCCGCCATATTTATAGAATTTCAATTCAATTTCAGTTATTCTTTATCTGTCCGTCTCACTCTTCCTCACCCTCTCTCTCGCTTTTATATCTTACTCTTTTCTCTCTTTAACTTTATCACCTCTAACTTTAAATCTCTTCTATCAATACACCCTCAATCAATCTTTGAAACGTTTTAGTAATGAGTTCTTCCCTTTAATCATTGAATTTGAATGTCATTTTTGATCTTCACCCCAATCCCTCCCTCTCGTTGCATTTTTAAGTTTAAAAAACACAACTAGTCCCGAGAAACCAGATCGATCCAGATTCTTTTCAATGGAGATATGTTTTCGAAAAATTTGATGTTCGATCTACTGATCGTATTGGTAGTATCGTTTTATTATTTGTAATAATAATTTCGAGAAAGTTTGAGTTATGGTCAGTTACTATGATGTCATCATGAGTGTAATGAACACATTCCTATTTTTTTTTATGTAAAATAGCCAAGGATGCATTACGTGAAGTCCCATAATACGTGGAAAGAGTTCCAACCGTAATGCGAATATTCTAATGCTTTTAGTCATTCAAACGTTCGCATCTAGTCAAGAAATAATTCTCTGTTTCAACGATAGTCCTTCCGGGCAATACATCTCAGGTTATTGTTGCCAAACTTTGTAATCTACGAAAGTGTTTTCACATGCTTTGTATTCGCCAGGTTTGACTCCCATTGATTACTTCTTCCCTCCAATCCTAAAGAAATGTATTTCTGGATGAATGAATCACTGTATAAAGATTCACTTAAAGTGATGAGTTTAAATCTATCTATACTATATACACTGACATACGACGTGTGACTATTAAATAACGTGACTGACGCTGTAAAATATTATATTTTGATTTCATACAAATCTACTTATTATCACCTTCCATATACATTTCTCCTCTATTCTTACGTTCCATGCGAATCTTCCATTCTTCGAAACAGGGCTGAAAGTCTTCTTCTATCAGTTTCTTCAGAACGCCTGCTACTTTCTCTTTCACAGTTTCAACGGACCGAAATCTTGTCCTTTTAATTTAGATTTCCCCTTAGGAACAGCTAGAATTCGCACGGTGCAAGATCTGGTGAATAAGGCGGATGGTCTAGCACTGGGATGCTGTACTTGGCTAGAAAACTCTGGACAGGCAATGCGAAATGAGCCGGTGCATTGTCTTGGTGGTGAACCCATGACTTGTCCTTCAACAATTTGCGTCGTTTTTTCCTTATTCTTTCACGGAAATCGGCAAGAACTTTCAGGAACCCAGTGAAGGTACACAATCTCATAGATATCGAAAAAAACAAACATCATTGCTTTGAATTTTGATTTGCTCATTTGAGCTTTTTGAGCTCTCGGTGAATTTGGTCTCTTCCAGTACATGAATTAGCGCTTGGTTTCAGGATATTTAAGTAAAAAACTACGATTCGTCACACTATTACCATTTCCAATAAGTCTGGGTTATTTTCAATGGCATTCAAAGTGTCACTACAAACATTTTTACAAACTTCTTTATTAGAATTTTAAGCCCCATTTTGGCACACACTTTTTGCATGTTAAAATTGTTATGTAAAATTTGCCGTATGCATTCTTTGTCAATTCCAACAGTTTCAGCTACCGTACGAATACTTAACCGATGATCAGATCGAACCAGATTACAGATTTTTTCGATATTGTCATCCGTTTTTGACGTGGAAGGGCGACCCGGGCGTGGATCATCTTCGATATCTTCTCGGTCATCTTGAAAACGCTTAAACCACTCAAAAACACGTGCACGCGCATAACATTCATTGCCATACACTTCTTTGAATAAATTATAATTCGTTGCTTTATTATCACACTTAACATTTTCCGGAGACACAAAAAAAAGAATAACTCTTATGCGAACGAAGGCTACGGTTATACGGATTTGTTTAGAGAAGAGAAAGGTACTGCATTCGAAACAGAAGGCTTCACGCTAAATAGGTGTTGGTCGCTGGCGTTTAGCGCATGCGTATTTAATAGCTACACCTCGCTTATTGGTTTAAAACTGTAATACAGCTACAAAAGAGCCGTTTCACATAAACCATACATGACCAACCCTATAAAATAAATTGAAATAACCCGCGTATAAGTAACATTTAAAAATACCTTGTGTCATTATTTCATTTGTTGAAATAACGGTAGGTGCAAATATCTTCCATCAACTCTAATCTAAACTGAGGCAAATTGAAATCTCAAAGATCAACATCCGCATATAGGCTACAAATCCAAAAAAATATGTAAATGTTATCATCCAACAATACGTACCAATTAGTTATGTAAATAGTCTACATTTCCTGATCTACGATAAAAAAGAATGAAAAAGAATAAAAACACCAACGAATCAAGCATAACTCGTAAATCCCCTATTATTTTACAGTTAATCTTTTGTTTACATTTTATTTCCATCCGGCTCGATATTTAAAATAACAAGATTGCCGAACGTTGATCCACCGGGCTCGTATTCCAAACTAGAGTCAAGATTAATAATTTTATTAGGACGAGTTAACCAGAAACGAGTTACGTAAATCATTTTTGTTCAAAAAGAGAAGGTCTATTGTTATGGTTTATTCGAGTTTTAGCTCTCTGCTTCTTTTAGGAAAATTTCTTAGAAGTAAGCTTGATAATAACGATGACAAAAGGCATTCTCTTTAATGGAACAATACCATATTTGGTTTGATTAAACTCGTTTCGACGTAGTGATTTATTTGGTACGGTGCTTCAAAGAAAGAAGAATCAATTATTCCAAAAGAAGAAATCAAGGAAGCCATTAGAAACTTAAATTTAATAAATGTAAATCACACAGGTATTATTTAGTGAAAAAATAGAAATAATTGAAGCAAGCAGAGAAAAAGCTCTTGATATCTTCCATAAAATATTATTTATAGTCCTTTTCAGAGTTGAAAATTTTTTGTGCGCATGTCTCAACTTCCGCCTTGTTTTTCGGGTACTTTATGCGTGATGAGCAGTGCATATTAGGTTTTTAATGTAATTAACAAAAAAACAACTTTAATTATTAATTCACTATCAATAGTACAGTTTTAATTGTTATATACTTGAAGTAAAATATTAATACAAGCATTTTAATAAAAACATATAATGTTATCCAGGTAAAAAAGCAGCACAAAAACGTTGTTATGGGATATATCGCAGCGATACGCATAGTAAAAATCTTTCGAAGCATTTATATTACTATATTAGTTTTCCAAACCGTTGTTTAAAACATATAAAAATTTGTCTAGAGTGTGCTAAACGTAATTGGTAGGTTAAGAAATGTGGACGAGGTGATGGTCGATTCACCCTGATTGATCATATTAACAAAGATACGTATATTTGTTAACTTCATTTCGAAGGAGAAAGTGGTTCAACAATAGAACATCCTGATCCCATCAGTTGTGTGAAAAAAATCATGTATCAGGTACTTTTCATCAATTTAAATGTTAATGTAACAGCTCATGCTATAACCTCAAATGATGAGTGTTTATTGTAGATAAGAGTAGCAAGGGCCTATATGGCTGAAAATATAAATAAACTCATGGCAAGTTAATTACCTTAAAAAATTGCTCCTATGGAAGAGTATAAAAGTATTAATAGAAATAAAAATTAAAATATGCTCCAAACTTAATATAAAAATAAATGTAATGTTATAAATATAAAGTTAAAAATATAGATATAATGTTATAAATATAATGTTGTACATATAATAAATATAAAACTAATATGAATATAATTGTCATCCTAACCTTTCAACAAGTTCTGTTTTGTTTCCACGTTGGGGACGGTCCTAGCATTTTAGCTATCGTTGTAATTGAATACAATTATGTGCTTCTATTGTGGGATGCACTAATAAAGCATCATCAATTATTTTTTCATTTAGTTGCACTGATAATAAGGGTAATGATCCTTGTTATCCAGTCAGATTTATAAAAAGTGCCCGAAACTTTTATATTAAGACCTCATTAACATGGGGGACACGCTTGCGCACAACTAGTCCTGAAAAGATCTATTGACAAATGGTTTGGTTTGGTTATGTAAAGAATTTTCTAATAAGAGTGTCAGAACTTTAAAACGTAATAGCAGCAACACTGTTTGAAATATAAATAACATTTATAGATAGAGAAAAATACACGATTTAACAGCGCATAGAAATTATTTAAGACAAAGCAAACTTCTGGTTTTGTGAGCAAACATAACTTCTGGATTTCGGCCGATGAAAATGCTCAAATTATTCGAGACATACTTTTTCATCCTCAGAAACTCGCTGTCTCGATTTATAGGCTAAAGGAGTGATATTTTTTTTGAAGGCGATAAAGGAAATCGTATTACAGTTAATGGAGAACGTTATAGAATATGCTAAAAGAATATCATTGGCCTGAACTGACATATCTGGATTTAAACAACGCTTTCCTTCAACAAGAACTTGTCACACATTTCCCTAGACAATCGATGTATTGCAAGAAAAGTTTCCTGGACGCGTTATTTCGTGAAATGGTAATTATTCTTAAACGAAACATTTAGACCACCACTGAAAAATACCACGCAATATGTGTGAAAGAGTAATTGAAAATTAGGTCTTCAGAATGCATTTCTTCGAGTTTAGTGTTTCACACCGAAGGTTCACCATATTTTGTCTTATCTTGATTTATAAATACCTCCAATTTCATGGTGACGTGCTTTAGTCCTCCTTTACTTCTTGTTATAAATCAAGTGACATTAGTGATATTTATAATAAACAAAATAAGGCTTTTAAAGTTTTGCCTGGTAATAATAGGTATGTCGGTTAATAATATCGATATTGCTAACAGATGGCCTTACTAATTTATTTGTTTATATAGATTTATGACAGACGGCAAACATACGGCATCAAAAACTAGTTCGTTATTAGCTGTTATTGTGTAAAAACATAGTTTTTCACAGCTTTGAATATGTCGAATTATGTATATGAAAAAGACGTTTTGCAGGGAAGTTGAATAACCTTCTTTCAGTTGAAGAACACGGTTGCTGAAAGTTATCGATTGTTGGTTAAACCTAATGATGAACATGCGCTAATCCAAAAAACTTGTGAACGATGGTTTAAACTCCTTAAAAGTGGTGATTTTGATATAAAAGATAAGGAGTCTCCAGGACAGCCGAAAAAGTTTGAAGATGCAGATTTGCAAGCATTATTAGACGAAGACTCAACTCATGTTGAAACAATTGGTAGAAGCATTAAATGTTGCCCAATCCACCATTTCTAAACTTCTACACACATTGGAAAATATCCAAAAGGGAGAAAATGGGTTCCATATGAATTGAAGGAAAGAGACATTGAAAGGCTCAAAACCATTTCTGAAATTTTGCTTGGCAGACAGAAAAGAAAAGGTTTTTGCATCGAGTTGTGACAGATAATAAAAAGTGGATCTATTTTAACAACTCAAAGTGCTAAAAATGATGGGTAGACCCAGGCCAGCTTTCAACATCACAACCAGTGCTCTATATACATGGAAAAAAGGCTTTGCTGTGTATTTGATGGGATATTAGGGGAGCTGTATTTTACGAACTGCTGAAACCTGGTGAAACGACTACTGGCGATCGATACCGACAACATTTGATAAAATTGAACCGAGCATTGAAGAAAACACGACCAGAGTACGCCGAAAGACACCATAAAGTCATTTTTCAACATGACAATGCTCGGCCCCCGCGGTATTTACGTCCTACCTCACCCGTCGTATTCACCGGACTTCACTTATTTCACTTATCACTTATTTCGATCGTTTCAGCACGTACTTTCAACACTTACATTCTTACCAAGAAATGAAAATGTGGCTTGATGAATGTTGGCTTCAAAAACCAATAGCTTTTTGGTGCGGGATCCGATGGGAAAAAGAAAGCTAACGATGGCCAATACTTTAATTATAAAGGTAAATTATTTGGTTATAAAAAATCGAAATTATTAAACCAAACACCTGTTATATTAAATAAGATCGAATAAAGGCGGATTTCCTTGTCTAACTTCCCTTAATTTTTAATTTTTCAGATGTTCTATAATTTATTTTAATTATTCTTTTCGCTTTGTGTAGTTCCTATTGTATATCTTACTGAAATTATATACATCCAGATCAATGCAGTAGAAATTTCCAATTCTTTGAAAATCGAATAATCATTTAATCAAAATGGCAAGTAGATTAAGCGAAAAATTAGGAAAGCAATCCGGTAAAGCCGATAGTTTAACCCTTTCGTCAATATTATAATCAAAATACTTGACACTATTTGATTTAGATATGATATCGTGGACATTTTTGTACCATGATCACTTTCTATAGGTGGTACAACAACAATATATCGAACGTCTTTATTCGGCTTTTGACTGATAAAAGACACCATTTATGCTAGTTAAAATGTTTAGACAAATTTTATGAAAATGTTCTATCAATAACTGTATCACCTACCGTATAGTCCTAACTGAAAACCTTGTTCTTCCACTCTTGAAAATTAAAAAATAAATTGGGTGGCCATTGAATAAAAATCCATTGACGAAGTTAAAATATATATTAAAAAAAAAACGTTTCTAAGATCGTCACTTCAGGGTGCATAAGTGTTTTGAAAATTGACTTTACCAAAAAGAAGGGTCAACTGCTACAAAAGAAGAATAGTTCAAAAACAATCAATACATTTGCACTCATTAATTTGTATTTTTCTTACTATTTGCAGAAATGACTTACATATTATATATTAACTGACGTTTAAATTAATCTCTTAGTCCGAATGTTGACCTTGTGAAATATGATTTTAAGTTTGATCGATGAAGATTCGTGCTAAATGGAATACTAATATATGACAGGTTTTTACACACAATGCGCTGTAAATCTCGCTATGAAATATCTAAACTTGTACAATATTACTTAT
Organism: Cosmopolites sordidus; assembly: GCA_031761425.1. Classification (NCBI taxonomy): domain Eukaryota; kingdom Metazoa; phylum Arthropoda; class Insecta; order Coleoptera; family Curculionidae; genus Cosmopolites; species Cosmopolites sordidus. The sequence continues at coordinate 259,272 of JARFXV010000690.1, forward strand.
TTTTAGGGAAAGTTATTGTTGAAAATTCTTTTCATCAACTTGTATATCGATGAAATATTCAAAAAAATCTTGTGAAAATAATGCTTGATTGCATAACCTTGGAGTATTTTGAGTGTAATTGAAGTAGTGAGTAGTGATTTTGTGACACCAACATAACAAGTTGGGAATAATAAACTCGAAACCACTAATTTTCTTAAGCTGATATCGGTTTTCTTTTCAGTCTTTATAAATAATCTTTTTTTTAATCATCTACATTATTTAGCACTAATAACGAAAATAAACATAACACCAGTCATACATTATATTGAAAGCAAAAAAAATATGCAAAAATATCTTCAACGGTGCAGATGCCATGGAAGAAAAGAAGAAGAGAAGCGCATGTCGTAGATTGTTTATGGCAACTATTGTTAATGAAATGCAAACAATGAAAACTGTTTATTTAAAATAATTACAAATCTCGATGACAGATCTAGAGGAAATTTTAGTTATATTTTTGGTGACAAATAATACCACCTTTAAATAATTTAATATAAAAAAAATCCTGAATTTAAATAGATCATAGTCATACGAGTTCATGACCTCTGCATATTTAAAAACATTTTAGGAAATATCAAAGTCGCTTCATCAATTTCGCAACAAAGACTTTTTCAGATTATTTAATATCTGAGGGTCTGTCTAAATCTGATAATATGAATATTTTAGCCTTGGAAAAAAAGTTTAAAATTTTTTAATACTTTAACCTTCCAGTATACCTGTCCAAACCGGAGTTTCACTGTGGGACATCCTGTACACTTTTTTACCTAGCTAAAACTAGTTCACGTGTGATCTACATCTTTCGTCATGTTCCCATGAGTCTCTTTTTTTGTTAGGTGGTCTCCCCATTGAACTAGTCAGGTAGCATCTAGATGATACATTCGACTCCGAACAATATTTAATTTTGTACCTTTAAAAACAGTGTTAGTTTGATTTATAGATATTTTACGCTTGTATATATGATGGAAATAATGCTTTATGCGGTTTAATAAATCAGCATTCATTGGGGTAACAGGGTTAGAAACGCAACTGATACAATTGGTATCATGAGAATATAATGATAACATAAAATTTACTGGATACATAAGGGTTTTCGAGGGTATATTTCTTTAGTTGTCCGACTACGGAATAAATCTATAATTATACGATAGATAAAATGAGTGATCTATTTAACCATGACAAATCTTGTTTGTATAAGCATATATATATATATATATATATATATATATATATATATATATATATATATATATATATATATATATATATATATATATATATATATATATATATATGCTTATTTATATGTGCTTTCAAAGTTGAGTCATTTATTTTAACGAGTTGTAGAACTCGTAAAAATAAGTAATTTTATCAAAAATCAGTTATATAAGTAAAATAAAGAAGTTATTAACAGTTACAAAATTGGAAAACAGACCTGACTTTTTGTTATTCACGACCACTGCGCTGTAATCACATTAAGTATTTGTTTACTGCTGATACTGGGTATGATTACTTTTTTGTGTTCTTGTACGATATTTCTTTTGGGTGCGATATTCGATTTGACCAGTGGTAATAATTCCTTAATAGTCAGTTTTCATAGTCAATTTTTGGGAAAAGGTGTCGTTTAAGAAATCATCCGGCTCTGAAGATGTTTGTAAATTTAGTTACGAGACTTCGCGACACAGCGTACTTAAAGGCATAACGAGGAGGTCACGCTGGAAGACCTCCTCCCCGCGAAATGGTAGAGATTGAGGCAAAAATTTTAGAAATTGCCAAAAACGAGCCAACAACAAGTGCTAGGTCTATAACAGGTCAAGTTGAACTGTGGAAGACTATACAATAAGAACACTTATATCCCTATCATTACAACCCGAAGATTATCCTAGAATAGTTGAATTTTGTCAGTGGCTTTTACATAGGCACAACAAAGATGAAAATTTTACCCGATTTATTTTGGCTACTGACGAGGTAACATTTACAATAAATGGAGTAAATAATTTCCACAACAATCATATTTGAGCAGTAGAAAATCCGCATGCTGTGATAAGAACCTATTTTTAGCACATATTTTCAGTAAATGTTTATGCTGGATTAGTAAATGGCATGCTTATTGGGCCTTTCTTCCATAGCGATTGACAGCTTAACATTATTTAGACCTTGTTCAAAACAATCTGCCACAATTATTACAAGATGTTCCTTTAAATGTTAGACAGAATATGTGGTTTCTACATGATGGAGCTCCGCTCCAATTAATACGCATTTAATACAGGGCTACATATTCATGAACATTTAAATAATGCATGTCCTAACAGATAGATAGGGCGCAATGGACCCATTTCTTATTCTGCACGCTCCCCGGGTTTAACGCCGTGCTATTTTTTCTGTAAGGCTATTTAAAAAAGTTAGTTTATCACAATGGAGAAGTAAATACTGTGCCAGAACTACAACAGCGTATCGAAAACGCTTATGATGTTATTCGTGAATACCGGGATTATATTTTTAACGCGTGGGAATGCCGAGCAAGATTTTGTGCTAACCGAACAAATGGTGACAATTTTAAACAATTTTTGTAACATGTAACATTTTTGTTTTGCGAGTTCTACAACGCAGTAGTCGGGGATATTAAAAAACAGGCCTCTATAGTTGTTTACATCCGTTTTATCTCCTTTCTTATGTACTGGATGGATTAGAGTATCTTTCCGATCTTTCGAAACCCGTTCGGTTCCCCAAACTTCTTGTAGAATTTTGGTTATTTCCCTAATTGTACCTGGACCAGCGGATTTCAAAAGTTCAGCAGTGATTCCATCTTCACCAAAAGCTTTGTTATTTTCAAGTTTAGGCTCGATTTGCCAAATTATTTCATCTTATATATATACACACAATATAGAGGAAAATAGGAGACCATTGATTTAATGAAGAAACGGCGGACAATGAGAAATGCAGGTAGTCCTTTTGGTAGGGTCGAGTACACCGAGCTCTGCGAAACTATAAGAAAACGTATCAGAGAGGATATGCGCCGATTCAAAAAACTAGTGCAAAAAACTCTGGAAGAAAACAAAGGAATTAACAAGGCTAAACAGAAGCTGAGAAACAAAAGAACTCAAATAAATGCCTTAAGGCGTGAGGATGGCACATTATGCAGGGCGCGTACGCAAATGTTAGAGGTTGTCAGAAAATTTTATTCCCAGTTATATGAAGATCAGGACCAATCAAAGACAACAATACCCATGGACGAACAAATGCCAGATATCCTAGGGGAGGAAGTAACAAATGCTATTGAATCGATGAAAAACGGCAAGGCTCTAGGAAAGGATAGTGTAGCTGTCGAAATGTTAAAAGCTGGTGGTCCGACATTACATAAAACACTGGCAAAATTATACTCAAAATGCCTCAAAGAACAAAAAGTACCTGACTTATGGAAAAATGCAGAAGTGAACCTTATATATAAAAAGGGAGCACAGAAAGATTTAAAGAACTACCGTCCAATAAGCCTTCTATCAGTAATGTATAATGTTTTCACTAAGATAATTTCTAAAAGAATATTAAAAAAACTGAATGACGCACAACCAAGAGAACAAGCAGAATTCAGAAGTAAATTCAGTACAATGGATCACATCCAGGTTATACTGCAGGCCATAGAAAGGCACAACGAATATACCCTACCGCTGTGCATGGCGTTTATCGACTACGAAAAATCATTTGACTCCATTTCAAAGCATGCAATAATGAATGCACTGCTTAACCAAGGGGTAGATAAAGCATATGTAAACCTATTAGGATCGATATATGATGGATTTACAGCCACAATTCATCTTGGTGATTTTGAATTTGTGAGTTTTCGAATTCACCCCATTTTCATTCCATGATCACATATTCTTTTTTTTAATAACGGGTCTTTTGACAGCTTTTATAAATCAATATCTATATATATTTATATAGTATTATACACTATCGAGCTACCTTTTTTGTCAACCTTATCTATGAGAAAGTGAATTATTATTACGGAGCAAAAAATCTTAGTATGAACCAAGGATGTACATTTTGTTCAACATTTTAAATATAAACCGACTGTTAATTGTCATTAGCGATGGCACAAAATTATCGTATAATTATTTATGACCGGGAGAAATTATTGTAACCTAATTCTTTGACAATGCGATTGGCAACATAGTTAACATCAAAAAGCCACTATATCGCCAAATTATAACCAGCTCAGTGAAGCTTTCTTTCTACAGAGATGCTAAGACAATTGATTTGTTACACATTTATTCACTAAGTTCTGCAAACGTGTTCACTTTTTTTAATGGCAATGAAGATAATAAAGATGAATCTCCAAAATTTAAAAAAAAAACTAATTAAACAAACAATAAATGAGGAATTGATATTTAAAGACGGCTATCAACAGTTCTGACTGCATTAGTAGATATGCACACCATTTTCTTAGGTAATGTACCATAGAACCAAAGTTTGTAATTCTCTTTGCTTTATCATGATCAGTACAACGTGGGTTTGATGCACATAACTAATTGTGGTGATTTAAGAATGTTACTGATACAAACAGAATATAATATTTTTACTCTGATTGTAACACATCAAATTAATGCTTCTAACTTTACGTCAAACTCATTTCACCCTTTCAAACCAAATCACTTTTTTAAACTTTCTGGGGCGTATTTCACTAACCATGTTAGCATCATCAGGATGCGTTTCGATTTAAATCCAAAAACTAAGCAATGTTTCATTTATATAACAACCGTACCTAATCATGAATCGTGAAGTTAACCAAATCTAACATAATAATTATTCAATTATTATCGTTACAATAATAGATTTAGAATTAAATTGAATCATCTTCTGATGATGCTAACATGGTTAGCGAAGCACGCGTCGAGAAGTTTAATAAAGTGATTTGGTATTTAGTGGTAAATCTCTCCGTGTTTAGTAACACACCACGATTATTCTTTTTTTATTATTATTTATTCTACGATATTAACAATTTGTCTTCATTCTCTTTGAATTGCCATATTATGCTTCTCCATTCATCTCTTTTTAGCTCTCTTCCTTTCCAGTTCTCAACATCCACTAAATTTTCCATTATATTGCCATGTCTTCTCTTTCTAACTTTTCTTTTTCTTTTTATACCGATAGGGTTTCTCTAAAGGGCTAAATTTGGTATCCCCTTTCTTTCAAGTCATTTGACATATCTCACCGCCCCTAACCTTTATACCTTGATATTGTTGCTGATACCATGATGTTCTTTCTAAAACTCTTCCATTTTTATCTCTTTCCTCCGTAAATTACTGTTAGTATCTTTCAGTCCCATATGTTCACCATTTCTTCTACTCCTTCATTTAATACCTACTTACCACTATCTGATTCAGTTAATACCTACTTGTCATTGTAGGTCTAATTACAGCCTTAAAAATTCTTCACTTTATCTTCTCATCGTTACTGCAACTACAAGCTCGTTGAAATCTCATAATTTAGCAAGATAATACCTAACCGCATAGAGATCATCATACAGTGCAGATTGGAGAAGAGGGTGCAATAGTGACACCCGGTTAACCAGTGAGTTCCGTAGATTTGTCGCCGATAGAATATATATACGATTATATTTGTTGAACTCTTAAGCGATTGCTCTAATCGTCAGCATCTTCAAACGAACTTGAAGCATGTGAAGAATGCGCTTGGGATACTTTGCCAAAAGAAGATCTACATCATCTACTTTGGTTCACGACCCGAAATACAGAATGTTATAATAACCGTGGTGGATCTACTGGCTACTTTCCTCCGTAAATTACTGTTAGTATCTTTCAGTCCCATATGTTCACCATTTCTTCTACTCCTTCATTTAATACCTACTTGCCACTATCTGATTCAGTTAATACCTACTTGTCATTGTAGGTCTAATTACAGCCTTAAAAATTCTTCACTTTATCTTCTCATCGTTACTGCAACTACAAGCTCGTTGAAAAAAGCGCTTTGCCAAAAGAAGATCTACATCATCTTCTTTGGTTCACGACCCGAAATACAGAATGTTATAATAACCGTGATGGATCTACTGGCTACTAATTTTTTGAAAAAAAATATAAGTTGAATTTCTCGATTTCTCGATCATAACAAAATATTGTGATTATGTACCTTGAAAATTTTAAAATTATTATAATAAAATATAAGTTTCATAGTGTTGATTTTGGTTGTCTTCGGTATATTTACAACCGCAAGAGTATTTTAGATCAATTCTTCTTTTAGAAGCTTCGGTGAGAAACACTAAACTGGAAGAGATTTTCCACTAAACACCAAACCACTTTATTTCACGTCTGGACGCGCGTTTCGCAAACTACGATATTGTGATCCTAGAATGAATCATCTCCTGATGATGTTAACATGGTGGTTAGTTAAACGCGCGTTGAGAAGTTAAATGAAGTGATTTGGAATTTAGTGGTAAATCTCCGTCGAATTTAATATTTTAAATCACAATAATGCAAATAATGCAACAAATATGTCTCAAGTGAAAAAATCGTCACCAGGGTATATCATTTTACCAAATTTTGGAGGCACAGTTGCAAATTGTAAATTGTATTTCTATAAATTATAAATCGTGACCTTATACCGTTTCATTTGAATGTATAAAAGATATAACTTTTGTTTATATTTTTTCCATACTGATATTTATACTTGCATAACACATACTGTATTCAACATTTTCAACGATAAATTAATAAAACATTCCTGATTGTTGTCTTTAGGGTTGAACGGGTTTCCATTACTAAACAGAACAAACAAAACAACCACACTTGATTCGGGCTTTGTTTATTTAAAATTTGTAGCTAATTGAGCGCGCTCTCATAGTTTGAAAATAGAACAGGTGCCCAAAATATACACTGTATGTCTAATACTTTGCTTTGTTTTTTTTTTCGTTTACATTAACTGATTGTTATGTTTAACTTCCTAGCTAAATAAAGTTATAATATAGGAATGTCATAAGAAAAATTTAGTTCATATGATGTTTTGTTATATAATTGTTAATTTGTTTTTAATAATTCAGTCATCATTTATGGTTTTTATTAAAGTAAACTTGTTACATTAATACATTTAAGTGTAAGACTTGTATTTAATATTTAAATATGGAGTTTTTCAACAAAGAGTTTTATTTATAGTTTTCCAATAAGAGTGTTAGAACATTAAAATAAGGCACAGTGATGAATGCAAGTGATAATTCGATAATATTCAACGTAGGCCATGTAATTGGCAACGTAGCTAATTGTTATTTCGATTGTCGTGTTTATTTCGATCGAAAGAATTCAGATTGTGTTGTATTGGTTTCTTAAGGTTTTAATTGAAAATAAAATTAAATATTTTTATAGATATTTATTCCATACGTTTCAGTATAAAATTGGTTTGCTTTATGACAAAAAAAAACTTGTCATTGAATACGACAATACTTCAAGTATTGTCGTTTAACATGTTAACCTCTACGTATATTACATTTACATTAATACGCTTTTAGATGACTCTGATTCTCACGCGAACGCAGTTTTCGTAGTTTAAGCTCCAGGTTATGGCTTCCACTTTTTCTAAACAGTTTGGTCTTCGCATGGAAATCATAGTAGAAACCCAGCAAACTTCACACGTGTCCATTGTTTACTTTTGCATGGGTCAGTGTGTAATCAACGGTTATTAAGAGTGTATTTAAGTAAATATTTTGTTGTCTGCAAATAGATATATTATGTCTAATAATTGAAAATGTGCATTGTGTAAAGAGAGCTTGAATATATTGCGGATGAATATATTGCGGAGTGAAATAAGTAGTGATAGTGATATTAATGATCCATTTTCTGGTGATTCTGAAGCGGATTTTTCATATTCAGAGAGTTCTGAGTATTCCGATAAGTACGGGATCAAAGTTTTTAAGTTATGTGAAATATATGGTGGCAAAGAAATTAGGCCGACTGATCATCCAGTGGTTAATTAAGTTGTACTAGAGTTGATGCGGCCTCTTCTCAATACAGGCCGAACATTGGTTACGGATAATTATTATACAACTGTTAGTTTGGCCCACCAACTTAATAATAACAATACTCATCTCATTGGCGGAAAAACAGGAAATTTAACCCAAAACCTGTTTTTGAGTTGAAACGGGGTGAGATGACGGTTCTTGAAAGCAAAACAAAAGTAATTGTAGGTTAATAGAGAGACAAACGAGATATTTTATTTCTCACTACAAAATCATGCCCGGAAATGATTGAAATCCAGATCGTGTGTATGGTCAAAATGAAACCATCTACAATATTAAAGTATAATAGTTTAAAATCATATATAGATGTATCAGATCAGAAGTTTTCTTATCGTGATCCACTTCGAGGATCTATAAAATGGTACCAAAAAGTAGCAATAGAACTTCTTACAAGTACGATGGTAGTCAATGTGCTCATTCTTTATAATAAAGCTTTGAACAAAAATATAAAACCACATTTAAACAACATATAGTTGCTGGATTGTGCAAGGCGCAAGACCCAAAACATCTCATAAGGTTTACTTCTCACAGTTTAGAAGAATATGACAAAAGAGGACGTTGTGTCATTTACTATAACAATTTCTCAGAGAAGTACCGTCGACCTCATACATCTAAATATTCTAAGCAGTGCAATACTAGGTGCTCTGAATGTCCTAATAAAAATTTTGTTTGCATAAATTGTTTTTTGACTCTCACAATATATCTTTGAATAAACAGTACTTATATAATATAATGTGTATTAATGTTGATACATATAGGCCATTAGTGAGGAGTAACATCATAATTGACCTGTCTAAACTGTGTGTATCTAAATTACACATGTTATTAAATGACAAGTGAAACATCAACAAAATATGCTAATTTTTCTTAGTTTTTCCGTATAGAAATTTAAAAACAACTTGTCTTAAAAAAAGTTCCAGTTTGGGCGTATATATTTTTTCTATATAGGTTCAAGGGTTAAAGTGTTGATGCCAAAGTTGAAATTACTAACATACATGTTTCACGCAATATGTTTTAGACGATTCACGTCGTATTAAGAAATACATGGTTAATTGTTTTATTAAATTAACTGCTCAAAGAGTCCACCATTCCATTCCTAATGTCAGGCACTTCGTTGGCTGATAAAATTTTGAAAAAAAATTTGGGTTTGTTTGGTATTGACCAATAAACCAATCTCAATATTTTTATCTGTGTGAAAACTTAGTAGGTAGGAATAAACTCTTGGTTTTAAATCGAACTTAAATGCACGAACTGTCATATAATGAAATAATTTTTGTCGCAATGTTTAAATAACATTGTGCGTGATATTGCCGATCGATATTGGCTAATATATGAGGTGATTTTTGATTTTTAAAAATTGTTTTAACAATCTTCATTAGTTTATTTGTAGTTTATTCGGTAAGCAGTAACTAATTAATATTTCCCAAATATGCTTTTACACTTATCTGCTTAAAATGTTAATTCTTATCATAGCTTTTTGATTGGTGATTTTGTAATTTTTATTCTCGGAAATCTTAGGCTTTTGACCATTAATAACCAATCTAAAAGCTATGATAAGAATAATATTTTAAGCATTTTTACCAAATGACATGGTAAAGGGGTTTGAGTTGGATAATGAAGCTTTGAGTTATGAGCACTGGAGCCTAAGTTCCTGGGAGGGTTACGCCTGGCGGGCAGATCCAGACAGCAGAGGCCTTAAACTAACATGATCCAAAATCTGCCAACCCGCATTGGACCAGCGTGGTAGATTACGGTCCATGCCTTCAACATGACAGTACAATGTCAAACAACGCCCTCATTCCCCGGAGGCCAAGGGGCAACTACCTACGGCAGCGGGAAGATCTGCTCCAAGGCAGAGGGTGCTAAGAATCACTGGGTTAGATCAGGCTGATAGTGGAATTTTGACCATGCTACGCTTAATATACGATCAATGAAAACGGAGACCCGACTGCAAGAACTGTTAATCGAACTTGACAACATACATTGGGATATTATTAGGCTCTGCGAAACACAAAGAAAGGGCGAAGAGTTAATCAAATTAGAACCAACTGGTCATGTACTCTACACCCGAAGCACGGAGAATAGACGATGTGGTGGAATTGGATTCCTCATCAATCGAAAGCTGAAAGACAGTGAAATCAAATTTGAAAGTATATCTGACAGATTAGCTCAATGCGTCATTCAGCTGAATAAAAAGTTTAAGCTTCAAATCATCCAAGCTTATGCACCAACTATAAGCCATAGAGATGAGGAAATTGAGGAATGTTATGATGATGTGGCCCAACTTGTAGACAAAGAGAAGTGTAGGTATAAAATCCTGATGGGCCTGATATCCTGATAATGCCAGAATCGGAGAAGCAAGAACTGGTGAAAATACAACTGACCCATATGGAAATGGTGAGCGGGACAATAGAGGTGGCAAGTTGGTTGACTTGGCTGAAGAACAATAACTTATATTATAAATTCGTTTTACAAGAAAAAGATCATCAGAAAATGGACTTGGAAAAGTCCATCTGGACTCATAAGTGAAATTGATTACATCATGTCAAACGATAAAGCAATATTTTGCAATTGTACTGCCCTTAACCATTTTAATGTGGGAAGTAACCACCGAATGGTACGAGCAAAGATTAAGATAAACTGCCGATAAAAAAAGAGCTCGAAAGAATGATAAGAATAAAAAGGGGCAAAGTGAATTCTGGGAAGCTGCTGGATAGGGGAAGAGATTTTGAAATTGCTTTGTCGAATCGCTTTGCTGTGTTACAAGACCCGGAGAAGATGGAAATTACAGACCAAAATGAAGAAATCGCCAACAATGTGCTTAAAACGTCGCTTCAATAGCACCAAAAGATATGTGTTTCAAAGAGTTAAAAATTTCCGATGAGACCATTAGTTTAATGAAAAAATGCCGGACAATAAAGAATGCAGACAGTCCTTTTGGCACAGTACGTTGAGTTTTGCAAAACTATAACAAAACGTAGTCGAGAGGAAACGCGCCGATTCAACATGCATCTTGTGCAAAAAACTCTGGAAGAAAATAGGGCAATTAACAAAGCTAAGCAAAAGCTAAGAAAGAAAAGGACACATATGTTTTCCTTAATGCGTGAGGATGGTACAATATGCAGGGAACGGACGGAAATGTTAGAGGTTGTTCGAAGATTTTATTAAGTTATATGAGGATCAGAATCCAGCAAAAACAGCAATGCCCACTACAGAACAACTGCCGGATATTCTTGTGGAGGAAGTGACAAAGGCTATAGACTCGATGAAAAATGGCAAGGGTCCAGGAAAGGATAGTATAGCAGTGGATGTTAAAAGCTGGTGGTCCTACTTTACATAAAACACTAGCAAAATTATACTCAAAATGTCTCAAACAAAAAGAAGTACTAGGATCGATATATGATGAAGCTACAACGATAGTCCACCTTGACGATCTTGAGGTTGGAATAAATGTAGAGCGAGGAGTACGGCAGGGTTACGCAATATCGCCTCTTCTTTTCTCAGCCTGCCTGCAAGAATTGTTTCGTAATCTTGATTGTAAACAGAATGGAATAAGGATTAATGGTGCATACTTAAATCATCTTATATTCTCAGATGATATCGTTCTTCTTTCACAAGACCCAGAGGAGCTGCAAAGACGCGTACAAGAGCTGCAAAGGGCTCGGGAACCATTTGGTTTGAAAATAAACCAGAAGAAGAGTCAGGTCATGTTCAATAAATTTGCTGAGGATTTCTATTTTGGGAAAGGATTTGGAAATTATGGAGCACTATATATATCTTGGGCAGAGGGTTTCAATGGAAGGGGATACCGTCCGGGAGGTGGAACGACGCGTCAAATGTGGCTGGCAGGTGACACTCAATATAATGTTTAAGAGCAAACTACCACTTTGCCTAAAAAGAAAAGTCTTTGATCGGTGTGTCCTGCCCGTTATGACATACGGAAGTGAGACCTGGATACTCACATCACAGTCTGTTCAAAAACTTCGAGTAGCACAGAGGGGAATGGAAAGATGTATGCTTGGATGATGTATATATATATATATATATATATATATATATATATATATATATATATATATATATATATATATATATATATATATATATATATATATAAGAATATGGAGCTCCTATCCATAATCAAACAACTCATACTATCGCCGACTTTTCGTCAAATTAGCTTATACATGCAGTTTTTTGCATAATTATTAAGAGCTCATCAGAATTTGTAGACATATTTTGTGATCATATTGTAAATGTTTTGCTTGATAATTTCTGTTTGAGGGATTCTGGAATTTCTTATGAACAATCTACTTTTATGAAATGTACATAATAATCGCTACAAGATAATGAGTTCTTAGCAATTTGTGGCTTTGCTGAAAACTACGCATTTGTAATTCAAAATGCAACTCCGGGACTTCATAAGAACAATAATCAAGCAATAACTTTTCCAGTTTTATCAAGGAATATCTAGTTTCTGTGCATGTATTTCTTAAAGTTATTATCGATTTCATAATAGAATTGTTTTCCAATTTAAATCCGACTAAAATGTTATACTTTTCTGATGGTGCTTCGCAGTAATTTAATTTTTTTTTTAATTTTATTAACATATATTATCACGAAAAAGATTTTAAGATGCTTTATTGCATGACATTATCTTGCAAAAGCCCATGACAAAGGACTATGTGATGGCAATGGAGGAACGGTAAACAGAATTGCAGCGAGAGCAAACCTTCAACGACCAATCAATTGGCAAATAACAACAGTTCATGAATTATACGAATGGGCATCCGAAGAGTCTACCAAACATTGCTGCAAAATTTTCACCGGAACATTAATTGGATGCAAGAGAAAAATTAGATTTGCCATAAACTACTGCTAAATCAATCACGGGGACACACAAATTACACTCAATCGTTTCAACTGAAAATTGAAACATACTTGTTAAATAGTATTCTCGTTCGAAAGATAGTCGAGCATGTAAAATTATCAAAAAAATTTGCAAATAAATATGAACATTTATTATTATTGTATTTAAATGGACTGAAAGACTGATTATTTACCTTAAATTCCTATTATTGACGGAAAAGTTTAAAAATCAATTCAAAATATCTAAAAATAAATATTTAGCAGTAAAAATTGATTTTAATTATGGTTTCTATGATTTTAATTATGATTTGTTGTGAAAAGTTTTCAAAAATTAAATAAAAAGTAATTATGAATATCCCACGATAAATGTAGAAGTAACGTAAAACTAGAAGTGTAAAGTAAAATTTTTTGAAAAAATCAAATTATACATTCAGTGTCAAAAAATAGTTTCAAACTCAACAATCGAGGGTAAAAACATTTTACAATTTTTTTTGTTTTTTTTTAATCCAAAATATCCAAAAAATTAAAATTTTTCAAACCGTCCGATTTATATGCATCATATATATACGCCCCATATATGCTCCCTATGACCGTGGTAAAGTAGGTTTTGTTATATATATATTTATATATATATATATATATATATATATATATATATATATATATATATATATATATATATATGAATGATAATACAATTTTAAAAAATCAATACATTGTTAATAAATCTTAAATTAATTCTATTCATAAAACCTTAGAAAGGGACGAGAACCTTAGAAATGGTTAGGTACTAGAACAGCATCCATCTACATCATGCCTATGACCCAAATTGCTTTCAATAAATCCGTTTTAACTCAAGCAAGATGAATCTTTTCGAGAGAAGACATAACGAACGAAAAAAGTGAATGCCCTTTTTGAAAAAAGACGAAGAATACAACAGCTGGTTAGAAGAGAAACCCTCAGTTCGGGTCCTCTCATTGTACCCATTTTTCTTTCAGGTAACAGATTAAAGTTGTGTAAAATTTTCGATGTTTACGTTACAGTACGAAATAAGATCGCACCTGGGCCAGATGTTCGACCAATTCGCACAAAGGAAACGAAAATATTTGCGTAAATAGTTTTAATCGAATTATTTTGAAAAGAAAATAATTTCATCTAATGACTAACATATGTTACGTATTAACAATTCGACTTGAGTTTTTTTTTATTGTTAAAGCGCCTTTTCATTAGGAAATATTAATGGGCGAAATGATTTAAAGGCTACAAAAGAGCTGTGGGTTAGATAATAATCAGCACCTGGACCAGGTGGTTGAGAACATCATCGAATATTAATGTCATTAAAAAAATTCTCGAAAATAATCTTGGCACGTGGATAATACTATAAAAAAGCATGACGTTTTAAACAAGTGAATAATGTTCATGTTACACGCATATGTTATTGCAATTTATCATATAACCGCAAGTATAATTAATAGATGAGAAATGACATTATTACAATAACAGCATTACTGCACTTGAATTCTGGCATTTATTAAGAAAGATTACAACTGTTGTAATATTTGTAGTACTAAATTTCATTCTGATAAAATTATCTATATACGAGTGTCCATCGAAAAGTTTTGAGTCGGATAAGATCCAGCGATGCAGATGGAATATGGAGAAAATTTGAATAGTGACCAATGAGTGTAATGTTATTGTATGATTAACGTTATCATATAAAAGGAATACAACTTTGCTCCCGCCGTTTCTATATAGATAGCGTTAGCGGTAAGTAGTCGGCGAAATAAATACATCATAGACAGCATGCAATACCTTTGGGCATCTTGTAAACATAACCCCATAGCACCAGTAGTCGATTTGTGTTTACATTATAAAGTTATTCGCGATTCAAAATGTCAGTTTATGAGCCAAATTCTCGTCATTTGCGGGCGGTGTTAACTTATTTTTTTAATATGAATCATTCAGCGGCTGAGGCTTACCGAATGCTCTCAGACACTTATGGTGAGGTCACTATGAATGAAAGAACGTGTCGTGAGTAGTTTCTACGGTTCAAGTGCTGTGATATTCACGTCGACAACTGGCATAGCGGTGGAAAAGCGAAAGTTTTTGAAGATAAAGAATTAGAGGCATCGTTTAAGGAAAACGTGTCAAAGTTAAGAAGAGCTGGCTGGATCATTGGGAGTGACCCAACAAACAATTTCAAAAAGCCTCAAAGACCTGAACGGGAATGACCCAGAATCAAAGATATTGGGTGCCATACAATTTGGAACCGAGAGATGTTGAACGCGGTTTGTTTGCTTGTGAATAGTTGCTTAAAATGCAAAAACAGAAAAGATTTCTGCATAGCATTGTGACTGGGGAAAAATGGAATTATTACGATAATCCCAAACGTCGAAAATCATGGGAATATCGTGGCCACGCTTCCACGCCGATGGCTAAACCAAATATTCAGAGCTCCAAGGTATGCTCTATCTTTAGTGGGACCAGATCGGTGAAGTGTATTATGAGCAGTTAAAACCGTCCAAACCAATCACAGGGAATCGTTATCGAATGCAATTAATGCGTTTGAGCCGAGCATTGAAAGACAAATGGCCTCAATACAGAAAAGACACGATAAAGTGATTTTGCTGCATGACAATGCTCGGCCCCATGTTGCAAAAACGGTCAAAATATACTTGGAAACGTTGAAATGGGAAATCCTACTCCACCTGCCATATTCTCCAGACATTGCTCCTTCTAACTATTACCTGTTTCTATCGATGGCACACGGTCTGGCTGACCAGCACTTCCGGTCTTATAAAAAAGTTAAAAATTGGATCGATTCGTGGATCGCTTCAAAAGTTGACCAGTTTTTTCAACGCGGGATTCGATTGCTGCCTGAAAGATGGGAGAAAGTAGTGACCAACGATGGACAATAGTTTGAATCATAAATATATAACCAGTTTTTATAATAAAGCCTTGCGTTAAAAAAAACTACAGGAGTAAAGTTATATACCTTTTAATATAATAAACGAATTTTTGTTTATCGATGATATGATTAAAATTCAAAACACCTGAGGAAAAATTATGGAAGCATAGATTCATCATATTCCCAACGTATAGGGTAACTTCCTAAAGCTTTCATTCCGATTCTTATACGATATTTGACCATTTCTTTCAATATTATAGTCTGTAGTTAACCTTTTTATTACAACCAGTCGTAATCTTGTAAACAAGATAAATGATCATCTCCATATATTTGTTTTAGTAACTTGAACCTTTCTGTGATTATTACTAGGGTCGTTTGAAAAGTTCTCGACCTGGCTCAGAGATGGCACAAGTATGACGAAATAACTATAATATTTTAAACGCGGATATTTCAAATGCTGCAACTGAATGGTTATGTTGATCGAGTAAAGCCAACAAGTTTTGACATTTTATCAAAAATGTATAAATCTGAAATTCGAACTGTTATAAAGTAATATAATCAAATTAAAGATAATGAATGATCAAGAAGCCCAAGAACAAGATTTATTAAATGATGTTCTGGGTACAATAAAAGCTTTCAGCTGGATTGTTGACAGTCGACCAAATGACGCATTTGTTAACAGTCGACCAAAGATCAATTAGAATGAATACATCTCAATAATGTTTAGACTTATATAGTAGTAGTTTTTATAATAGTAGTTGAAACATGAAGTGGTCATTCCATGCCAGATATATAGTAACACAAACAGGATGGAAGCAGATCAAAGTGCGTCAAAGAAAGCGAAAATGGTGTTCGCTGAAGGAAAATCATGAATCATCCGGCAAAATGCAGGACCAGCACTAGAACCACGTTTTAGATTTGTAAAAGCTCGACGTTTTGGCTTCAACTTGAAGCCATTATTAAGAGAATCTAGTTAATTTTCCCCAGGGCCTCAATCTGCTCACTCCTTAGGGTTCACAAACAGAAAAATAGAAAAGGTGGTTGTGAACCCTGGAGAGTAGGCAGATTGGGAGCTCAGGGCAAATCAACTCAATTCTCTTGATAATGGCTTCAAAGTGGAAGCCGAATTACTTTCTTTTTTGAAACTTGATAAAATGGCTCGTTAAAAGAAGATTTAGTTCAAACGATGAGGTCAAAGCTGAGACAAGTTGACAAATCGTATTATATTAAAAATATTACAAACGGCACTGGTCTAAGTATGTTGAAATATCATGTTTTTCTCTTTGTCAGGTCGAGAACTTTTCGAACGACCTTCGTATCTGCCATGCTTGCATTTAATCGTTGCCCTAAAATTGAAAAATAATAAAATTAAAAAGAAAACGTAAGAAATGTGGAAACACGTTCAAAAATCTAGCTTATTGAGTGTATTATAAAAGGAGTAAATATTCCCGCGGGTTCCACGAGTATTATAAAATTCTGTAACTCTGCGATTTATGTACTGAATGAGATGATGCGTATGTCTTGTTGTGGCAAGGCATCTCAGGTGCTTCAAGTTCGTTTAAAATTGATAGCAGCCGAGGTAATCGCTCTAGAATTCGACCAGTATGTTCGACATATAAATTATATCGGCAATACATCTGGGCAATACAGTGTATGTGGATTAAAGGTATCGCCGCACTGGTAGCTGCAACCAAAGCATGCACTGACCAGATGTTTCCATGTTTATTTCGCAGAGCAAGAGGTCAAAAATGCAGTTTGTCACATGTTAAGATACTGCTAGGATAACCAGCGTATCGTATCAGTGATTCTCAAAACTAAGTATCGATATCCTTGTAAAAGTAGATGTAGTAGGAATGTCCAATTATCTGGCTACTTAAACTAAAACCTATTTCTTTCATACCGATTTTTAGTCTCTTTTCAAATTCGAACAACTGCCTGAAATGACGTGGTTTACGAACTCGTGATATATGAACATGAGATGTATGAATAAAGTAATGAGACTGGTGGTGTAGCATTTGATCTGGCAATACTGTTCACTTTCCCTTTAGAGAGAAGGTAGACCAACATCCTATGCGTCTTTAGTACGAGTTTGAACTCCCTAGTCAGTTGGTGGTGCGTAGTAATTCTTTTGGTAAACTGGTTTTTTTTATATATTTGTTAAAGGTATTCAAACCTGCTTATACAAAGAAACAGTAATTATTGCATTATGGGTTTCCGTCGTTTTTTTTTTTATTAAAATGTTTTATTGAAAATCAACAATTATGACAACAAAGTAATTTGTTATCATTATCTTTCTGTTCGTCACCAGTTTCTACCTGTCGTCCAATTTATTGATACCGCTTCACCAGGAATCGCCGGGCTCGGACTTAGACAGAAATCGCCGGCAGTTTTTGAGGTCCTTATTGTTGGCGAAGGTTACGCCCCTAATTTGGTGCAGCGAAAAATCTGGAGAGTATGGGGATGCGGAAAAATCTCCTATTTGAAATGATTCAAAGCCACCAAAAGCAGATCATGGTATTCTTGGGATGAAGATCTTGCTTAGCTCTCGGGTTTGGCATATCTTCCATTGCCCCCCACTCCTTCGGTACATTATGAACATTTTTTTTTCATACTAGGGCACAGTGTAACAAAAGCTGTTGCACATAGCACATCATAACCGTATAGGGGCTAAAAAAGCCAGAATGAGCAAAGATTAAAAGCATGCTGATTTTACTTGACCCTCATTTTCGGAAACGTGTCATTTTTGAATAACGAAGCGCCAGAGTCAGAAATGACACACTTCAACCTCACTACAGCCAAAAAGGGCAAATTATCTAATAAAAGCATGTTGATTTGCTGGGAAAATTGATAGCCATATGGAATTTGTGCCTCAAGGTAAAACGGTAAACCATTTTTCCTGAAAATTTCCTGAAATACTCCGAAAAAGGGTAATTCGTGTCAGGCCGAAGACTAAGAACACTTGAGTGCTACTAAAAAGCGCCTTGCCACACAGCGATTTCCATAAATTATATTTTGGCAAGTAAAAACATCACTGTGGCTCCACAGGCTCCTTATTCACTAGACTTCAGTCCTTGTAATTATTTCTTTTTCCAAGATTGAAAATTTAGCTTAAAGGATGGTGCTGTGAAGAGTGGACAATCCGTCCCCATTTTTGTGTGGCTTCTCAGGGTAATTACTTTGAAGAATGTAATGTAGAATTGTAATTTCATTAGAATAAAAGAATTATAAAAAATCAATCTCATTAGTTTATTACACACCTTTTATGCTATACAATGAGTATATATTCAATTGTATTAAAATATGTGCTTTAGTTGTGGTAGTTTTCTTGTCCCCCAGTATATGTTGCATTTGGTATTATCTGAATGTTTATTAATTTAATTTGATTATTTTTTCGATGAAAAATTTTTACTTATTGAAATCTTTTTTCGGTCAAGGAATAGTTTCAGTGATTAAACGGTTTCAAGTTTTCAAAGGTACTTTAGGTTAGATAACAATCAACACCTGGACCAGGTGGTTGAGAAAATTATCGAATATTGTCATTAAAAGGAATTTCTCGAAAGTAAGCTTAGCACGTGGATGACAAAAATTATGTAAACATTCTATGAGGCTTTGAATAAGTGAGTAATGTTTATTTAATATATATTCAATGATTCTAAAAATAGTATCGTAAAAATAGTAAAATATGTATTGATCCAAATACCATTATTGATAATAAGATTTATTCTATTATGTGTAATAATGATATCTATTAGAATATATAAGAAAATTGAATATAATTTTAATTTATCTAGAGAATATTCAGTTATGCTTTAGTATTAGTTGATTGTTTGAAAAGGTGATTTCTGTTTAACAAATTCAAGTTCATGCGCTTTATTTATCGATACAACCATTTGTTTTTGATGTTGGTATGACTGTCCTAACATTTTTTATTAGTTTCATATCATTTCGTTTGTTAAGTTATTAGAAAAATATAACGTCTTTAGTAATATTATACATTTTTTCGCTGATTTTTTAAAATGGATATATTTATGGAGTAAAGAATTTGTATTAAATTTTATATGCTCCTTCATATGCTATGAATTGCTTCATATCAATATGAATTTCTTATGCTGGTGCTATAAAAATGTTGATAAAGTGTTAAGGTGGCAAAGCTATATAAAAAAATGTTTACAAGTATTGCTAGATCTTTGATAGTTGAAGATAAACCTCGTTCAGAAAGATCTTGCACGTCAACCAATGAAGAACATATTTCCAAAACCAAGGATAAGAGGCGTTATATATAGTGATGTGGTAAAACAATTAATGGTTTTTGCATAACAATAACGCACCATTGTTTATCACAATATTAATTAGATATGGCATCGTATGACTTTTTCCTGTTTCCTCGATTGTTGAAACCACTTCGCAGACGTCGTTTGAGTCTAGAGAAGCCATTCACGAGAGTTCGCTCGCTTTTTTCAACAAAATACAAGAAGTCGAGTATAAAAACTACTTTGAACATGTGAAAAATGTTATAATAAATGAATTGCATTCAGAAGGGATTACCTTGAACAAAACAAAAAAAGAGAGAGAGAGAGAATTTTCAAGTTTAGGTCGCATCGATATCAAGATCATTTAGCGACCAGGAACTTTAACTTATGAATATGGAACTCACTTAAAAGACAGACATTGAATGGATTAATAAATATCACAGGTTATTAGTATCACAGATCAGTTCTATCACAGATGGCTTCTATCACAGATGGGTTTCGTCGCAGGATAAGCTATCACAGATGTGTTGATAAGTTTGATTTTGCTGCAAATAACTCACACTAGAATGAAATGTCGCTAGCAGTGACTAGATTTTAGTGAGATAGTTAATTTCTTTCAGATAAGCTAAGGTGTTAGATATGTTGTCTGAGCAAAGGTTTCGAGAAAGGTCCTGATTGAGGTCAAAAAAGGATCTGAGAGGGTATAATGCCGTGCATTCGGTAAGAATGTGCTTGACGGATAGGGGATCGTTGCAAAATTCGCAGAGCGGGGGACCTTCTCGTTTTAGTAGATATTCATGTGTAAATCTGCAGTGACCAATCATGAGTCTCATCCATTTTACTGTAATTTTCCTACTTACCAGATGTTCTGGTGGAGGTTGGGAGAATAATGGTTTAATATATCTCAGCTTATTGACTTTCTGTGGATCATCCCAGTAGGATTGCATTAAAGATTGCGAGAAGGATTTCACCGATGAGAGATGGTCTTTTGGATAGAAGCAGCGCATATAAGGTTGACCATGCTGAATGGAGTATTTTGCAAGTAAATCTGCTTCCTCATTACCTTTGATGGCCTTGTGACCGGGACACCAAACGAAGAGAAGAGAAGAATCATGTGCTATAATATCTTCTATAAGATCCATAATTAGCACTATAACTGGATGGGAAATGATGCGATTTTGGATCATGGATAGTGCATTCTTAGAATCTGAGAATATGATCCAGCAATTTGCGGGATTTAACTTGATATAGCTGAGGGATCTTTCAATGGCCACTAGCTCAGCGGTTAGTACACTTGTTGTGGCGGGCAACTTAAAGCCTGAGGAGGATCTGTCATGAACAAAGCCACAACCGACTCCATGGTCTGACTTAGATCCATCTGTATAAATTGTTTGGCATGGAGATTTGGACTGGATAATGTTGTTTATACTGGATTTGTAGACAGAAGAGCACGTAGATTCTTTATCATATTTTAGTAAGGAAAAATCAACCTGGATGGGATGTAATAACCACGGAGGAGTAGAAGTAGTGCTAATTGGGAGAGGAACTTGCAATTGGGTGTTGGACTCTTCAGATAGTTGCTGGAAGGTGCGTCTGAGGTCTAGGGTTAGGTTATGAGTGGAGGCTATTGGGGGTATTGGGGGAGGATGGAAGAATGACTGATGTCCAGGAATGAATGGTCTCTGCCAGAGATCCGTAGCATACTTTAAGAGTAGATACTTCCTCCTGATGGATAGGGGCTCTAAACTCATGATGCTATGTAAACTGGGAGTTGGGCTGGTGATAAAAGCTCCAGTTATAAGTCTTAGTGATGTATTCTGGATGACATCCAGTGAGCGCAGATAAGATTTGGGAGCCGTAGCAAAAATTATGCTGCCATAGTCCAGTTTGGATCTAATAATTGCTTTATATAATTTAAGAAGGCAGAGATGATCCGAACCCCAGTTGTGGTTTGAAAGCATCTTTAATATTCCCAAGTCGCGAGTGCATTTAGCCTTCAGAGATTGGATGTGATCTTTCCATGATAGTCTGTAATCGAAGGTGAGTCCGAGAAACTTGTGAGACGAAACTGTTGGTAAAGTTTTGTTTTGAAGAGTTATTGAATGCAGACGGGAACATTTTTGTCTTCTGCAAAAATGCACAATAGCGGATTTTGTGGACGACAAAGAGAGACCTGTGGCTTTGGTCCATTTTTCCAGTGAGTTCAAGTTAGATTGGAGGATTCTTTCGCAGACTCTTGGATTGGGAGACTGGTAATATAGTAGGATGTCATCTGCGTATAATCTGTGAGTGATCGTAGGGCTAAGGTATCTTTGAATGTTGTTCATGGCTATATTAAAAAGGGTAGGGCTCAGCACTGAACCCTGAGGGACTCCATTTAGTAAGGGGAGTGGATCAGATAGATGACCATCAATCCTGACATTAAAAAGTCTATCAGAGAGGAAGTTTGATATGAATTTAGGTAACCGGCCTCTGAGGCCCCACTGATGTAAAGTGTTCAGGATGGTGGGCCGCCATACCATATCAAAAGCATTGGAAATGTCTAAGAAAGCAGCAACTAAATGGTTTTTCCTTTGGAATGAAGTACAAACATCATTATGGAAGCCCGTGAGATGATCAATGGTAGATCTCGATTGCCTGAATCCCAGTTGATAAGGATCTAATAGATTGTGAGATTCAATGTACCAGACAAGGCGAGTATTTACCATTCTTTCAAAGATCTTGCCCAGATGGTCAGTCAGCGAGATTGGACGGTAACTACCAGGTGAGGAACGAGGTTTGCCATGTTTATGTATTGGAATCATGATAGATTTCTTCCAGGCAGATGGGTACGTGCCTGTTCTCCAGTAGCCGTTATAAAGATCCAGCAAATTGTCTAGAGCCGCTTGAGGGAGATTGCGGATCATGGGAATTAGGATTAAGTCAGGCCCCGGGGCACTATTTCTGCTTCTAGAGAGAGAATTTAAGAGTTCATCAAAGCTAAAAGGGAGGTTGTAGTGCTGGAGGGGAGAATCGTCAACGTCGAAGTTTACTGATTGGGAAGATCTCTGATTTAGCTGGGAAGTGCTAAGGTTATTGTCGCCAGATACATTGGAGAAAAAATTCGCAAAACAGTTCGCAATATCAACCCTATTGGAGATCCATTGATCATCACTAATTAGGCCCTGTATTGACTGAAGAGGACTACCTCGAAACCTTTTGATTTTTTGCCAAAATTCCCCACTGCTGAGAGACGAATTTATAGATTTGATGTATTCAGCCCAGGAAGATCGCTTTGCGTTTAAAATCGTCCTACGAGCTTTTGCTCGGCATCTTTTGAAGATGATAATATTTTCCAAAGTAGGACAGTGTTTGAAGCGATTCAGTGCCGATTTTCTTTCCCTGATCACCATTCTACAGTCATCGTTCCACCAGGGGACTGGGGGTTTGTGGT
Organism: Cosmopolites sordidus; assembly: GCA_031761425.1. NCBI lineage: Eukaryota > Metazoa > Arthropoda > Insecta > Coleoptera > Curculionidae > Cosmopolites > Cosmopolites sordidus. The sequence continues at coordinate 282,782 of JARFXV010000690.1, forward strand.
GTTGGATATTACAGTGAGGAATGCTGGAATCTGCTGCAGCAATGATTGAATGGACAAAGGTATCAAGGGCTGAGTCCTCATCGGCAAACGTTAAGTTTGGAAGGATGTACGAGTCTCGAAATTTGGTCCAATCTGCTTTGGATAGATTAAAAGTTTTTCTAGGCAATTTAGGTTGATGCCAGCCTATAGAGGAGATTCTGATTGGGAAGTGATCACTTCCGTGTAGATCTTCCATGATATCCCACTGTAGGGTAGTGAAAAGGTCAGGAGAACAGAGGGAAAGGTCTAAGGATGAAAAGGTTAAAGAAGCTAGGCATGCATGGGTATGGACTGGAGGATTTAGGAGGGAAATGTTGTTTGAGATTAGGAAGTCCTGAAGGATTAATCCTCTGCTATCTGTTCTAGAGGAACCCCACATTACATTATGGGAGTTAAAGTCTCCGCACATTATGAAGGGGGGAGGGAGTTTTGAAAGGATATTGTTGAGATCCTGTAGAGAAAATGGCGTGGAAGGAGGGATATAAACGTTGCAGATGGATACTTTCTTGACAAAGTGAGTGGAAATTGCTATGACTTCTACACCGGAATCAATTTGGATAGTGGAATAGTCTAGGGACTCGTGTACCAGAATAGCTACACCTCCTGAAGATCGCAGGGCTTGTTCCCTGTCTTTTCTTATAATGTTATAGTTCTTAAAACTAGGGCAGGAAGAATCGTTAAAATTTGTTTCTTGTAAAAGAATAATGGCAGGCTTATAACTTGAGGCGATTAACTTCAATTCTTCGAACTTTTTGTTGAAGCCATTAATATTCCATTGAATTATGGTTGGATTGAATGTGAATTTTAGGAGGTTAGATAAGCCTGGTGACACCTATAAAAGGAGTAAGTACTACCTTCTAATGTTAGGTCGTCGAGAAGTTGGTTTGCTCTCTTTTGTCTTTGGTTTTGACGAGCAGTCTAGATCCATGTCCTCAGTGGAAGAGGATTTGTTAGAGGACTGGGATAGAGATCTCGGGTTTTTGTGAGCTGTTTTATTTGAGGGTATTTTTGGATGATGGGTGGGAAGGGAATTTGAGGGAGTTTGTGTAGTGGAGAGAGAAAGGGAAGAAGGAGGAGGAGGGAGGGTGGGCTTGGGGACGACGAGTGGGGGAGCTTTGGATGCAGTAGGAGGAGTGGGCGAGGGGAGATTGACAGGGAGGGAGGATGGAGGAATAGAGGGGGAGGAAGGAGGAAGGGGGTCACGAGGTGTAGTGAGTGGCGCCTTATCAAGTGCTTTAGAAGGGCACTGGTTAATGTTGATTTCACATTGCGTAGCAGTAGACACCATGGTTTTACTACGACTTACGACAGTTGCAAAACTGGAGGTACTGGAGGGGAAGGTGCTTTTGACCTTAGCCTTCGCGACAAAATAAGGGATTTTTTCCGATACTTTTATTCTCTGGATTTGGTATTCTTCTTTGAATACGATGCAACCTCTGTACCTAGGGGAATGATCGCCATTACAGTTGGGGCAAATTGGGGCAAGTGAGCACTGAGAACCATCATGTACGGCACCGCCACAGGAAGGGCATACTGGGGAAAATGAACAATCCGATGATATGTGACCGAATCTTTGGCACTGGAAACATCTCATAGGGTTAGGAACGTACTGTCTGACTCTTAATGATAGGTAGCCAGCCTTAATTCTGTCAGGTAAAGCAGGTTTTCTAAATGTTAATATTAAACTGCTGGTTGGAGAGATTGTACCTTCTTTTTTTGTGGTGATTCTTTTGACAGCCTCAACTCCATGCTGCTTCAAATTTTCCAGAATTTCCGACTCTTCGCAATTTAGGAGGTCAGTGCTCGAGATTACTCCTTTACAATAATTCAAGGATTTGTGCGGCTCAACCACAACATCAAATGTGTGCACTTTTTTGAGATCCAGTATACTCTTGGCCTGTTTAGCATTTGAAACAACTGCTAGTAACGTACCGTCTCTTAGTTTTTTTATAGATTCTATGTCACCTACATTTCCCAAAATGACTTTATGAATGATAAATGGTGAAACATTTTTTAGCGATCCTTCGCAGCTTTTAATTATAAAGTATTTGTCAAAATCAGAACATTTATTATTATTCTCTACTGGAGACGCAATCCGGGGTCTTTTCGACCCTGATAATAGGGGGTAAGATGAATTGTTAAAGGACATATAGTTCCCACGAGATTGGAAGAAAGGAGGTCGACTGCAACAGTGCTCCTTATTGCAGAAACCCTAAATACTCCAAAGGGACGGGAGGTACTTTGGAGGCCCCGTTCACAACAGCTGATACCCTCAGCTGCCATTCAGCCCTCACCACGGGTCGCGCTACAGTTTGGCTTAAGGGGAAATCAAACGATCAGGGACATTTACAGGACAATCACAACATGACTAGGGTACCTCGGGGACGTCAAACCCGTATTCAGAGGAAGAACCAGGACTTCCACTCTGAACCCCTGAGGGGAAAACAAAAAAAGAACTGGCATTAAAGCAAATTTAAATATTTTATTATGGAGCGCATAACCTTACGTATTGCGCAAAATTTTATTTATCAAAACTTATATTTAATCAATATAGTATGTAACGTTCTGTTCGATAACCTTTCTCCATCTCTCCGGTAACCACATACTCTAGCTCTTAAAAAAATGTTCAGGATTCCCAGGTGATTTTTCAAGTACCCCAAGGAAGAAAAGTTTTTTTTATTTAAGCTGTTCTGAAGCGTAACTAAACGATAGTCGGGAGAGTAGGATGGATAGACAAAACATCCAGATAGTAAAGTTTCTGTCCGGTGGCGAAATACAACCCAATACCCTTTCTGTTGGCTAATTCAGGTCGCTCCTGGTCTGGTAGTTGGGAACAGTTTTTCTCCGAACTAATAATCTGGTGTTCAGGTAACAGCTCATAACAATCGATTTTCTTCGAAAAACGAACGTACTTTAGATGTAAATGGCCTTTGGGTTTGTTAAAGGGGTATCTCTGCGCTTACACGTTATTATACACAAACTACTAAAAGGATCGATTTCGTTGCGATTCAATAGAGAATTATCAGCAGGAATTCGGTCTATCAATTTTTTCTCCTTTAACTCATGGGGCACACTTACATGGGCCTTTGTTAAGTATTCCTAGTTGACCTAATTGCTTTGACACTGTTGACTGGTTGAATGTAAGAATTTCTCCAATCTCTCTAGTTGTTCTATGGCGATGATTTTCAATAAGCGTTTTAAATCGCTAAAGTTAAAAATTTTCTCATGAAACTTTCTAAATCACTTACTACATGTGAAATTTTTAACGCTACCTTTACCATACATAGGACATCTTCTTTTGCATCTGCAAAACATTCCTGCCTTTCAGAAAGTAAAAAAGCGTAGTGAGTGAAAGGTGCTCCTTATTTTCTGACATTTTTAATGGTTAACAAAGTTTTTGGAACACAATTTTCTCCCAGGTACCCCCTACAATTCCTTCTGTAAAACCTCAAAACTTTGTGCACGTGTGAAATAAAAAAACATTTCGACTTTGTGTTGCAAAACCATCTAGTGCAATCTTGCATCAACACAATTTAATAAATCTATCCGAACTTCTATTTCCAAATCTGATACACTAGGTTTTGTCGATATTTAATAGGAAACCATTTGTTGGAAAGTATTCGTCGAGAATGTCAATCACGAACCCAATCTTCGCTGAAAGTCTATGCACAGTATTTTTACAACGAGAGTTGTATCATATACATAACTTTTTTCTTTGCATATGTTAGAAGCTGAAAAAGAAGCACAGCTATTTTATTAAAAAATTGGAAACAATTAATAATGAGAATTATATTGATTAAGTGTGATATTTTGTTTGTCCACATTCAAAATATTTAAGAAACATTTTTAAACTTCTCATGTACCTTCTCAACAGGTGTATTTCAGTTTAGGAAAAATTACAGTCGTCAATCTGTCCAAATCTTTTCGTTTTATAACAGTCCATTTCGAAAATTAAAAGCCAAGTCATATTCCAAATGGAAAATATAACGGCTATGGTACACTACCGAGAATTTCAAAACTTTGAATTTATGGCTACAGTCCTGAGTCAATTTTAAACGACCTCCCAATAAACATAACAATAAATTTGGTTGAACAAATGAAGTTCTATTGCAGTTTACTGCTCGTTAATAAAAGTTAACTTTTGGTTTACTGAAAAGTCTATAAAATAGACAACAGAGAGTTGAAAAATTTCGGAACAGGTAATATTCCTAATGTATTTAGGTAGATTTAAGTATAATTGATGAATTTGCTCGAGCCGATAGTAATTTCGGACTATTTGCCCAGCACAGATTTTGTTGGAAGGTTATTGGGTTTTAACACAGCAATCAGAAATATCGGATTTGGGTTTTTATTATTTGTTTGGAAATTTTGAAAAATACTTCTAATTATTCATTGCTTGTAAATAATTGTCATTAAAAGTATCTATGTTCTAAGTATATTTAATTTTCGAATGCTTACTAGGGTTACGAGTAACCCCAGAAGAAATGTATAACTTTTTTATGAATGAATTGGTAGTAACGCTGATTTCGGTATGTTTATTTAAGATTAGAGTGTATGAGTTGTTGGTTAGACATGCTTGTTCAGTAAAATAGTTTTAGTTATTTTGTATTTGGGGTGACGAGTAATCCCAGGTAATCCCAGGTAATTCCAGGTAATCCCAGGTAATCCCCTGTAATTTAATTTTATTTAAAAATTCAGAAATAAGGTAACTCTATAGGTGGCTGTCCGACCGGATGATCCATATTTTGAGGAAACTCTATTACAATGGAATAATAAACTGGCCAATGAACCTGATTTGGATAATAGCGGCACTGACTACGAAGACAATGTTTCAATTCAGTCCATAAGAAAGAGCACCTACTCAGTAGAAGAAACTGAAGAAGACAATGAGAGAGAATAACGGCTTCCAGGAAAAGTAATAAAAGGGAAAAATGGGCATATTTGGAGCACTGAGCTTCCATGTCGTATTAGGACACCTAAACAAAACATTGTTTTTACTTGTTTCACGACTAAAAGATGAGGCTAAAAATATAACAACCGAGTTAGTGGGAGTTTTTCTTTAGCGCGGATATTGTATCATTACTGTTTTGTATTCTAATATGGAAATACGACAAAAGAAGAAATATGTTGCTAATTGGGGATTGGTCAATGATATAGATGAGATTTTGACTTTCATATAATAGGATGTACAAAAGATAACCATCTCACTACAGCAGATATGTGGTCAAAACATGAAACGCAATGATATCAACCATCAAAACCTGATAAATATGGTATTAAAGTTATAACGATGTGTGATTCACGCACATATTATATGGTAACTGCTATTCCTTATATCGGCAAAGAAGACAAGCCAGATAAAAAACTTCTCCCAGATTATTACGTAAAGAAACTGACAGAACACATTCACGGCACAGAATGTAATTTGACAATGAACAATTGGTTTACTTAACTCCCCTTGGCTGACAAAATGCTTGCTGATTACAACTTGACTATAGTAGGTACTCTCAGAAAAAATAAGAAGGAAATTCTTCCATCATTTCTTCCAGATAAACGAAAAGCAATTATGTTATCTCAGTTTGGATTTGACAATCAAAAAACGTTAGTGTCCTTCACCTCTCACAAAGCCAAATATGTGCTACTCTTGTCGACAATGCATACTGGTAGTATAATATATGAAAACAAAAAACCTGAAATACTCAATTTTTATAATTCGATCAAAGGAGGCGTTGATACTTTTGATCTAATGGTGCATACAAACTCCGTCTCTCGCAAAACACGTAGGTGGCCATTACGTTTTTTTATAGTATGATGGGTCAAGCCGGCAATAACACCAACATTATTTTTCAAATTGTTAAAAGTGACGGAAAAAAAAGTGTTGGTCGAAAAAATGCCTTTGAACTTGGACTACAACTTGCAAGGCCACATATGGAAAGACGTTTAATAAAACCATTACCCCGAACATTAAAAGAATCAATAAAGAATATGCTGTTTATGAACTTAGAGGAAACAGTTGATCCACCACAAACAAAATTACAAAAACCAATTCGCTGCTCTTTATGCCCGAGAACATATTACCGAAAAACAAAAACTGCACGTGCGAACTGTTTTAAAGCTGTTTGTAATAACCATATATCTGAAATATGTACTGAATGTTTAAAATAAGTATTGTTTTATTGAAATAAAAGTTTTTTTGTTGTTATTATTAACGTCAAAAATATATAACTGGGGTTACAGGTAACCCCGCCTAAGCAACTATAGGCATGCGATTCATCGAAGCATTCTAGGGTTAAATGTATATATAAAATCTAATATTTTCACGGATGGTAGATAATGTTTCTAAATCATTCCGGGTGTCGATCTGTTGATTCTGTGAAGAGTCACGACGTTTCGCCAAAATCGCATTTGGCATTTTCAAGTGTTGTCCGCTTCGACTGGTCAGTTGGACTCTTCAGTCGAAGCGGACAAGCGGGTTATATACAATATAGAGGACAATAGGAGACCATTGATTTAATGAAGAAACGGCGGGCAATGAGAAATGCAGGTAGTCCTTTTGGCATGGTCGAGTACAATGAGATCTGCAAAACTATAAGAAAACGTATCAGAGCGGATACGCGCCGTTTCAACATGTAGCTAATACAAAAACCCTGGAAGAAAACAAAGGAATTAACAAGGCTAAACAGAAGCTGAGAAACAAAAGAACCCAAATATATGCCTTAAGGCGTGAGGATGGCACAGTATGCACGGCGCGTACACAAATGTTAGAGGTTGTCAGAAAAATGTATTCCCAGTTATATAAAGATCAGAACCAATCAAGGAGAACAATACCCACGGAAGAACAAATACCAGATATCCTAGCGGAGGAAGTAACAAATACTATAGAATCGATGAAAAACAGCAAGGCTCCAGGAAAGGACAGTGTAACTGTCGAAATGCTATAAGCCGGTGGTCGGACGTTACATAAAACACTGGTAAAATTATACTCAAAATGCCTCAAAGAACAAAAAGTACGTGACTTATGAAAAAATGCAGTGCTCCTTTTAACTAAAAAGGGAGCACAGGAAGATTTAAAGAACTACTAGATCTAAAGAACTATTACGTAAATAAGCCTCCTATCAGTAATGTACAAAGTTTTCATTAAGATAATTTCTAATACAATTAAAAAAAAACATACAATGGATCATATCCACGTTGTACAGCAGGTCATAGAAAGGCACAACGAATATAGCATGCCACTGTGCTTGGCTTTTATCGACTACGAAAAAACATTTGAATCCATCTCTAACCATGCAAAAATGGATGCACTGTTTAGCCAAGGGATAGATAAAGCATATGTAAACGTAGTAGGATCGATATATGATGGAGCTGCAGCCACAATTCACCTTGATGATCTTGAAGTGGGAATTAATATAGAACGAAGTGTACGGCAGAGTGACGCAATATCGCCTATTCTTTTCTCGTCTGGCCTTGAAGAAGTATTCCGTAAACTGGATTGGGAACAGGATAGTGTATAAATCAATGGTGCAAAGTTAAACCATCTTAGATTTACAGATGATATCTTTCACAAGACCCAGAAGAGCTGCAAAGACGCATACAAGAACTGCAAAGGGCTGGCGAACCATTTGGCTTAAAAATAAACCTAAAAAAGAGTCAGGTTATGTTCATTAACTTCGCTCAGGACAGAAGAATTTCAGTTTTAGGAAGGGATTTGGAGATTATGGATAGCTTTATATATCTTGGGCAAAGGATTTCAATGGAGGGGAATACCGTCCGGGAGGTGGAACGGAGTGTTAAATGTGGCTGGCGGGCATTTGACAGACTCAACATTGTCTTTAAAAACAGACTCCCAGTTTGCCTGAAAAGAAAAGTCTTCGATCAGTGCGTTCCATCCGTTATGACATACGGAAGTGAAACCTGGACACTCACATCGCAATCAATTCAAAAACTTTGGCAGGCCATATAGCGAGGCAATCCAAGGGATGACAGATGGACCAAGGCAATCCTGGAGTAGATGCCGCTTGATCGCAAACGTCCGCGAAGAAAACCGAAAGCACAATGGATTGATGATATCTTTAAGTATATTGGACTAGAATGGCAGGGGAAAGCCCAGGGCCGTGAAAGTTGGAAACATGCTGAAGATGCCTTCATCCTGCAATGCATCGACACGGGCTGATGATGAACAAAAACAACAGTAAACACATATTTTCTTCAGTAAATATATCTGAACCTCAAATTACAGATCATCTGAAAATTTCTAAAAACTGATTTTCATAGAGCCATTGTTCTGTTTATAGAAAAAATAAACGTTATAATTAAATTCGATTAGGAATTATTAAATTGAATGTATTCTTTTTGCTGTCTATTGCCGTGCGTTGTTTTGAAGCAAAATCCCAGTTGACATTACCATTGGGCAAAATAACGCATCTAGGAAACTTTTCTTGTAATAAATCGTTTGTCTAGCAAGGCGTGTGCCAAGTCACACTGTCTTGTTGAACGAAAAATTGTTTATATCCATATTTATCAATTCAGGCCAAATATCTTCGATTATCATATTCCTGCCGCGTTCACCATTAACAGTAACACGATTTCCATCATCGGTTTCAAAAAAGAAAGTCCTATCACATTTAAAGTACATTATTTTCAAAACATAATACCAATTTGTTCTTCAAGGTAAAATAAAAATTGATAGATTATCACTTGTAATTATCAGTGAGTCTCATTTTAAAGTCCTGACAATTTTATTGGACAACTGTTTATCATTAGTTCTTGAAGCATCTTTAATCCCACCGAAAAATTGTAAAGAATTTTGGAGATTTGTTGGCGAAAAATTATTCGAAGTAGTTTCGACAAAATTTAAAATTTACCAACTAAAACATACCACCAAAACATTTGTTGTTATACTGTAACACAACGCTCTTTCTATTTTTTTGCATAGTTATTTTAAATTCAAAGAGATTTACCACTAAACATCAAATCACTTTATTTAAACTTCTCGACGCGCGTTTCACTAACCATCATCATCAGAAAATGATTTAATCTGAGAAAGAAGGGATTTAGATTTTAGTGATAAATTACTTCGAGTTTAGCGTTTTACACCCAAGGTTCCAGTGGAAGAATTGATAGTTATTGTATCAATTTTTGTATTAAACATCTCGGATGGAAACAAGAAGTCAATGAGGTTTTCTCCAAAACATCAAATTACTTAAATTTTTGAAGACTATATAGTTACAATTACTAAATTACTCCCGAAATGAGCAAAAACCTTAACGAGGCAAGAAAAAAAGTACTTGAATCATTTGAATGTATTAGGTATCCAACTTAATTCTCGGCCTTTCTTGAGTGTCTTTCACATTTATTTATAAAAAAATACAAGCTTATCTTCGAACTAATCTTCTTCAGTTTCTATACACTTTCGTCACTGTTCTGGAAACTGTCGAATACAGATCGAAAAAAACATGGTGCTTTTGATGTGATAAAGTCATTGAGGTTTTCTTCGACCTTTTCAAGAGATGTGAAGTGGCTTTCAATCAGGTAATGCTGTAGGTATCGGAAGAGATGGAAACCCAAAGGGGTCAAGTCTGGAGGATACGTGGAGTGTGATAAATTCTCTCAGCCCAACTCGGTGACCGTTCCAGGGTATTTTTGATGCATATGGCTGTTCGTTGCTCTGAAGCAAAATAACTTTCGTTTTTCCCTTGCCAGTATAAGGTCTATTTTCCTCGATAGAGTCAATAACATGAATCAGTTGCTGCTCCTGACTGTCAGAAGTGAGCGTTTGACCAGATTGGAGTAACTCACCATGCACGACGCTTAGCTCGCCAAGCATATATTACACCATTTTTGGCGCTGATATTTGGTATTGCAGTACTGGTTAATGACTTACCAAAGTTAATCCACGATTTTCACCTCTGCATTATTGTAAAGGATGCACTTTTCATTAAATGTTACAGGTTTATTCTCAGCTGTGAGTTTATAATAGACCCAACGACTCTCCTTTTGAATTTACCATAGCTTGCGTAAACGTTTAGAAATGGATTGCGGTAGTAGTCCGATTTCGCGTTCGAGCTCTAGCAGTGTATGACATGGATTTTGACGTTCTTCATTATTTAAGTCAAAATGACCAGTTCCAAAATTACTTGAATCACTTGTTACAAATACTGTACGAAACAGTATTATCTCCCAATGCTGCCAACCCAAGTTCTGAGTTTCCTCGAGTATTTTCGTCCAATGAGAAACGAAGGCAGTATGTCAAATGTTGCTGTTTTGTGCCAATGGAGACTTCAGTCACCATCAAAACAACTGACTCTCCAATAGATAATACAAACAGTTAAGTATCGAGGGGATGTCTTTTTGGTTTTAGATAAGGACTTTTTGTTTAAATAACATAATAGAGAGTCATGTGCTATTTTTTCTGATCTTTGATTAATTGTCCAGAATATTGTTACGTAGTTAAACAAACATCTAAAACATGTATTTTTAGCCCTGTTAAGGTAATTTTAAATAATAATGAAATAATTGGCCAGCTTAATCCTTACCGCTCAACCATATTAAGTTTTTTTGTCAATAACTGGATAAACAAGTGCCGAATGATATCACAACATAACAATAACTTTTCATGAATCTTCAACTAAGTTGGAAATTATGGATTTAGGCAAAGTATGTAAATTCATATACAGGATATCTCGCATGGTTGTTAATATCATGTTATAAAATGAAGGTAGGTCTTTGTATAAGTGGTTGATAATGTTATATTTTTAATTTATCGAAAAGCAATAAGGTTATTTTATTTTTTAGAAAATGTTGGTTTAATTTTAATATTAACTTTGTAACTAATATTTTTATAATTTACTTTTTAATTTTTTTCTGTTTTCGGTTCTTATCTAAGTTTACTGAAGTTTTGTTGATTTATTTGACGCTGATCTTTTGTAATATCGAAAATAGGTAATACTAATAGAATGATAATAAAGACACAAAGTCTGGGAAATTGGTTGAGTGTTGAAAAGCTTCTAATTTATTTTAACAGTAATTATTTAATATGTTTTGTTACGTTTGGCCGTGAATTGTCATAATGATGCGCATTGATGATTTATTAAAACAACTTGTCGTTAAATTTAAACAACTAATATTTTTAATGATTGCCAGTAACTATTTCATGCGATTGGAATATCTTATAGTAAAATCCGGCTTCTTTAATCTCACAAACTCCAGAGCATAACTTTCTGACAGTGAATATTATTATTTGGTTTCGTTGTGGATAAAGACGAAATAACATATCGCATCCATTTTATACAAATTTTTTAAATAATTTTTGTTTACAAAAAAATAGCAGATGTACAAATTCCTGCATATCAATATGAGAAATAAATCTTTGATAAATATGAGAAGCGGAAACCAGATTTATTATCGATTACATCCAGTAATATCTGAATCGGATTATAATCTTCCTTTACTTGGCATGAAATGAAACAGTTTACATGATCTACATCAGTGATGACACACCAATAAATTTCATTTAAAACTAATGGCAAAACTAAGAAAACTAAGCTAGCTAATCAAATATTAGCGTTGTTTATTGAATACACAAGTTTCCGTTCGGTATAGTTCAAAGATAGTCAGGAAAATTTATAATTTGAAGGTTATCGTGAGAAAGAAATTCGTCCTGAATGACTAGAATGCTGTCGAAAAAAATCATTTGGATGTTTTGGAATGATTTTTATCTCAATTAATTATTATGATCATTGATCATGCAGCATATTCATATATGATTAACCCTGTTACTATTTAGTGTTCCTGAAATGATAATAAATTGTCCAATAATTAATAACAGTTTAATAATATTAATGACATTGATATTAATAATATGACTAAAGGTCAGACAGTCTCCGGCTTGAGAACTGTAGACAAATTACATATTTTCCAACGCTTTACATGTCGTAGGGGTGACCTGGATGCCAGGAAGTATTATGTACACGATCTCCTGGTTGGGTGAATTAAGAAGATGTTTGATTATGTACCTCATTCAGAAGTTCTGCTAGTCTTTGACATATATGAAATAAATCCTTTACTAATTAAATCCTTGTGTACTAGCATATTATAATGGAAAACATAATTACATGTTAAACAAAGTTGTTTCTCCGATAAAACTGGAGATATACATATATATTCGTCAGAGGATCTTCCGGGAAAATAGTCTAAATGCCTGATTAGTTTGTTATTCACGACGTTCAGCCGACTGATTAAATAGTGGAGGTATGGATACATGGATGACCTTAAATAATATGCATCAAGCAAAGACCAACCATCTGTAGAGCGAATTTGAACTAGTAAAGAAATTCAGTGAGGATCTCAACATGGAAGTTGGTTTGGATGAGTGCGCAGCTGTCTACTTTAATAGCGGATAAGTTTAAGAACAGAAGTTTTTGAACATACAACTGTATACAAAGGAATACAAGTACACCCGCACATAAAGAATAAGATTCAAAAGTAAATGCTCTCAAGAGTAAATACCATCTATAAGAAATAGAGATCTAATTTTGAAATACAAAATTAAATCAAGGAATAAAAGTTCTGCTATAAATACGTAGGTCATTTGTCTATCTACCGACATACACATTTCTGTTCAGACAAACAAATAAGAACAGCTCTTACAATACATCGGCTTCACGATCGCCATAGCATAGATTACATTTGTCTCGAGAAGTCGCCAGTTTGGAAGAATTATGTCCTCTAGCTAAAAGAAATATTCCAACAATACTTCATCTCATTAAACTCTTCACTTCATAGAGCTATTTGGTTTGGTCCAGGAAAATAAACATAAAGAGACCCAATGCCACGTTAGGGCCTGGAAGGCGAAATAACTCCGTAGAAAATATGTAGCTGTTTAAACCTCAAATCACTTTGGTTAAAAAGGTTCTACAGAATGATTTAGAACAGGGGGCTTTTACGCTGAGATGGTATTCTTTTTGTTTTAGTCCAAGATCAATTTGTTAAAAGCAGACCAGATTGAAAACATATTGAACCAACAAATTGATAGCAGATACCGTTGATGTAAGATCAGCAATGAATCATATTTCCAGTGAATGTCCATCATTGTCACAGAAGGAGTGCATTCAAAGGCATAATAGAGTGAGTCATCAAGCCAACATTAGCGTTGCTGAAGTGAGCCGTCAAGAACATGTAAAATGATATCACCTTACAGAGGTAAAACAACTGTGCTACAAAGTTAAGCCTGAATAAATAAACTATAATCGAGCGAAGATATGAGACATGATAATCGCCACAGAAAGGACGATTGAAGATATGTATGGTCTGGGGGAAATGGAAATAATATTTGTGAGTGGATTAGCCAGAAATGAGTTACCCATAGGCGAGTTACAAAAGAACAACTGCAACATTAAAAGGTCGTTCGAAAAGTTGGTCTTTTGGGTACAGCAAACATAGTACGCAAGTTTTTGGCCTTTGAGTGAGCTACTTTTTTAAGAAAATTTGTTATTCATCATAATACGTATTTGCCAAATTTAGCAAAATGTTAGACAAGAAATGAAACATTCTCTTGTAGTAGGATCATAAAATGGATTGCAGAAAGATAAAGCTTGTACGGTTTAGTATGCCTTGAATTAATAAACGAACGTGGAATTTGCTTTTCGATAACTGAAAACAACTTTACTGATACTATTGAAATCCACTATGCTAATGAAATGTCATTATAATATTATTTCAATCTCACCTGAAAAATATAGATTAGATTTTTTTTAATTAGAGGCACTTCAAAACAGACGGGCGATATGTAGCGATAGGACCGATTTTATAATGTGGGTTTCAGAGATGGTCATCAGCTACTAACTCCGGTCAGCCCCCCCCCACGAGCTCTCAACCCTTGGTTTCAGTTTAAGCTTACATTTCTGGAGGAACCTAACGATTACGGAGTAACTAACTTAGTTTACAGCTCTCGGGTATTACCCATACTCAAACTGGCATTATTGAATGATTCCTTGTCAGCGTTTACACTGCCTACAAAATATTCACACATATTTAAGAATAGCCACAAACATCAACACCAAGAACCGGAATCAAACACACTACCGCGCTAACTTCAGTGCCGGCTTCGCTAGAAGAAATTCCTCTAAGGGATTTGTAATATTTCTTAATCTTTAGTATCTCGAGAAGCCAACGGACTAACCAGTGACCAACGTGGAATACACGTCTCAGAAGGCATCTTGTTTTACCCAGCTTTGAACTGGCATGAATGAATGGCAACTCATTGTCGGATTTCATAGTTTTATCTATTGAAATGCTATATATGGTTTTTTCTTTCGTTATCCCTGTACTAACCGTAACAACCGATGTCCGAATTATCGTATTACAGAGGACGCCAATCGCGGTCTATCTACAATCTTTTTATTGATCTACTATGAACTAGATATTCTGTTGTTTAATAAAAAATCATTAATCTTGTGCGCTTTTCAAGAACAGTTTTAAATAAATTCAACTGAAATTATATCCCTCATTTTATCATCTTGGTTTCAAATCTCATCCTCAATTATACAAAAATTAGGATGTAAAACTGAAAGTGACAGTAACACGTAGCATTGTTCTGATTAATGATACAATAACTCATTATTTCCAATCAGCCCAATTACATTGTCGGCGCGAACATCACCCGAGGGTGAAAAAGGGGAGTGAAATTTTAAAAGGGTAAACTCCGGCGACCGTTATTGGGGGAGGCTCGCCCTCTGCCCGCTTATTTACACCGGTATTTGCATGACAATTATTTTCTAATTGTAGTCGATTTATTTTTGCGAAGTTTCGTGACGTCCCAGTTTGTCGAAGACCCAAAACTTATTTAAAGTTAAAAATTCGGTTTACGACATCGAATTGTATTGCAATTTTATTTTATGGTAGGGGGAAACCCTTTTAAATTTCTTTAGATGGGGATTTTAATGTAAAACGAAGGGGGTTAGTTCTGATAATAAAGAAAATGCCAACATTCTGTTCTGAAATGCCAAGATTGCTAAGCCTGAAAAACATCATTGGACGGACATCTAGATTTAAGATATTTGAAATATCAGAATTGATAGGCCCTATTATAAGCCACCAAAGAATCCAGCTATTGCTAAACATAGTATCAGCAAAAAAGAATGCCATGTGTTAGGTGGGATCGACAAGGATCTCTCCTCTATGAGTTATTATCACCTAGTTAAAACCCCACTGTATGATGGCCCCCCCAACTCATAAAACCCCACTCAGTATGATGTTCTTAAGACAATTCAACAACTGAGCGAATATATGCGCTACATAAGGAAAGCATTATTGAAACCAATGATGGTCAAAACTGGCAATATTTTGAACATAGGCAGGTTCTTCTTCTTCGTCTTTTTCTTCCTGTGGTGGAGTGATGCTATAGCCCTTGACGTCCTTCAACAATTGCTAAATGATCGATCGACAGGAGCACGCAGCCATTTTCTCGGGTGTCATAGTTCTTCAGCATCTCTTCTTATATTGTCTTGCCACCATGTCTTTGGTCGACTTATCTTTCAGTTACCTCCTATCCCTCTTTAGAGTTAACCATCGTTATAAAAGTTAATCTAATAAACTTAACTGGTTGCTTATTTCCTCCATGGTCTCGTATGCCACTTCTTTTTGTACGCAATGGGACAATGCATCTCTGAGGTCTGTGAACATCTGAACACAGATGCATCAAATTGTGCTGCTATCTCTATTATTTGACGAACTATGAACCACTGATTTATTGTTGGGCCCCTTTCCAAGCCCTGCCTGATATTGGCCGATTCCTTCTTAAATATATAGTACTATGCTCTGTATTACTATGTTAGAATTTTGGTTATGTAAAACAATAATATGCCACATAGACCTTGCATTCCAGTTTATCTCCTACCTTATGAATCGCACATTTTACCACCTGCCAGTCTTCATGCGTGAAACCAGTCTTTGTGCGTCTGCATACATATACTAAATGTTGACTATGCATTGATCAATTGCTTGAGCTAATTCTTTGTATCCAAGCCTCAGGAGTTTGGAAGGTATGCTATCCTTCCTACATCTTGTGCAACCATGGTACTTCTTCATCAAAAAGTAATTTCAATATAGCCCAAAAAAGACGACAGAAATTATACAACAACCTAATAGCACATCTTTTTGTAACGGGTTTCTTTCAGTAAGGGTGTAGGGAATTAAAATGAGGCACAATGATAACTACAAGCGATAATCCAGTTTTTTTTTATTTTGAAGAACAAACAATGGCATTATGTTTTGAAAATAATGTAATTCAAATGTTCGCCTCGATTTCTTCTGGTTTATAAATATAAAATAAATAAATAATAGGTGCTAGGCTTAATAATGTCGATTTTGCTAAGAGATTGAGTTAATAATACATTTGTTGGTATAGACTAATGACGTCTATTGCGTTTTGGAGGGAATACATACGCCATCGAAAGCGAGGTTGTTATAAATCATTATTGTGCAAAGAAACATAGTTTTTCACTTTGGGGGGAAAAGACGTTTTGTAAAGTTTAAAAACTTTGTTTCATTTGAAGAAAACGGCTGCTGAAAGTTATCGATTGTTGGTTGAAGCTTATGGTGGACATGCTCTAACCCAATAAACTTATGAACGATGGTTTAAATGTTTTAAAAATGGTAATTTTGATATAAAAGACAAGGAGCGTTTAGAACAGCCGAAAAAGTTTGAAGAGGCAGATTTGCAAGCATTATTGGATGAAGACTCAGCTCATGTTTTGAAACAATTGACAGAAGTATTAAATGTTGCCAAATCTACTATTTCCGAATGTCTACATGCATTGAGAAATATGTAGAAGGAAGGAAAATGTGTTTCATATAAATTGATGGAAAGGGACATTCAAAGGCGAAAAACCACTCATGGAAGTTTGTTTGCCAGACAGAAAAGAAAAGGGTTTTGCATCGAGTTGTGACAGATGATGAAAAGTGGATCTATTTTGACAATAGCAAAAAACCAAAGAGCAAAAAATCATGGGTAGACCCAGGCCATCCTTCATCACAACCAGTCCGCAATATACATGGAAAGAAGACTTTGCTGTATATTTCGTGGGATAGTAGGGGAGCTGTGTATTATAAACTGCTGAAACCTTGTGAAACGATTATTGGCCATCGATACTGATAACAATTAATAAAACTGAACCGAGCATTGTACATAAATTATTGAACCCAAAGACACGATAAAGTAACTTTTCAACATGACAATCTCTCGGCTTGGCCCCGTGTTGTAAAATCTGGAAAAAACTATTTGGAAAACGTTAAATGGAACATCCTACCCAACCCGCTGTATTCACCGGAATTAGCCCCTTCGGACTACCACTTATATCGATAGATGCACTTACACTCCTACGAATACTTATACCCTTAAATTCTAATAGAGAGTAAAAATTTGGCTTGATAAATGGTTGGCCTCAAAAAACCAAAAGTTCTTTTGGCGGAATCCGCTCTTTGACAGAAACATGGGAAAAAGTAATAGATAACGATGGCCAACACCGTACTGATTATTAACGTAATTTATTTTGTTATGAAAATAAACGCTAAAGTTTTCCGAAATCGACAGTATTAATCGAAACAGCTATGAAATAATAAATAAATAAATTGGGGTTTATTTCTATAAACTAGAGATTTAACATAACCCTACGAAAAATGAACCAAAGACCAAAAATCGCATGATCTTAGTGGCCAATTTACATAACCATTTCATGAAATGATGGCTTCAGGAAACTTTTTTTACAATAAATCGATTGTCTACGATATGTGTGACAGATCGAATCATTTAACAGTTCAGGCCAAATATTTATATCCTGTAGCATTCATCATAACTGATATATTATTTATATTCTTGTTAAAAAAAATAAGGTTCTATTACTCAAAAATCGCACCATACAGTGAGATTCTGAGGACAAAGAGGTAACTTCTGAATCACTTGTTACGTCGGAAAAGGGTATTTTTCCCGAAAGTGGAGGATCACCTTCCAACTCTTTTAAAGCCCAATTCTGCATTCTGCATCTTTCCATGGTAAACTAACATAATATACTGAATACAGCAGTATATAAGTGACATTTATATTTCAAACAGTGCTTAACTCTTTATGATAAACCTTACTCAACATGCGTTAGCAACTTAGTCTCCAACGACATCCTATATGACGTAAATAAGTTTATATTGATGGTTAAAATTCTAAAGCTCTTATATTACAAATATTTTATTTGGCTTTAACTTAACTCATTTTAAACCTTAATGTAGCTGACCAAATAAACATCGTATGGTTTCAAATTATTCAGCATTTATGACTTTATTTTAAAAAAAACATTCGGATAATGCTGACCGGAAAATGTTATAACAAACAATTCGCAGGAAAAACAAACAACCTTTTTAAACTAAAAAATTCCTTTCTCTACCATCATTAATAAAAACAAGGGTATAATTGTGGCTTTTTACGAAAAAAAAAAATAAAACGACAAAAAATATATAACGACGTCAAAAATACAAAAAAGAGGGGCAGTAAAAATTATAAAGTGTTCGTGTTTGCTTACAGCAGGCTCGTGATTTTTATGAGGGTGTTTCACCCTTAAACATTCTGTTCAAATAAAGGGCGTAATTTATGATTTTCGCACGGATATCCAGAAAAAGAGTTGAATAAATATTTGCGAAGATTAGAGTTTTGGCCACTGGATTTCTCGCAGGTGAAAAATATTTGAAGAAGAACAAAATAGCATCGAAAAATATTTTGTTTGAGTACAAAAGAATCAATATTATCCATTAGTCTCATCATTTTTATGTTTGAAAAAATCAATAGAAATAAATGGATTCGATTTTTATTTAATAGGTATAATTTTAATTTATTTTGAGGAAACGAATTTATATAAAAATGATTACCAGAGATTCTTTTGATATGAGGGTTCTTTTAGCCTTGAAATTTTCTTAAGCAATTTAGTAATCTTAATTTTTTAAAGCAAAAACGGATGCAAACATATCTGGAATTCTTAGATATGATGTAGATATCTTAGAAATAAAAATAATGGAATACAGCGAGGCTCAAAAGTATTTGACGATACTATTTTTTTTAACTCCCTTGAAATTATTTAAGGTTCTATCAATACAAACAAACTAGGAGTTTAAAGTTTAATAAGTAATAGTTCATAAAATAACAATTTTGACCGGTAATAAGTATTTGAATACGCAAAAAAGTTTCTAAAAATGGCCAAAAGAACTTTCATTATTTTATAATATATCCACTATTATCTGGAATAGCCTCAATTGTCTAAGCATTGATTCTACTAATAATTTTGTTATATCACTTGATATATTTGTCCATTCTGATAGTAATATTGTTTTTAAAGATTTTTTCTCACATGTTGATTCAATAAATCCAACAAGTTCTCAATAATTAATATCCAGTGATTAGGGATGTGTATGCAACCTTCTGCTACCATTATATAGGAGCCTTTCCCTCGTAACCCTCCCTGTATACCATGTTATGTCATTTTATTGGTATGTCAAGATATCCCTGGTATCAAATTTCGAAGCGTTTTCCAATAAATTGGCCCTTTCTCGTAGTATGTCCTCAAACTTCCAAGCTTTTAGAATCCCATAGCATACACCCCCAAGCCATGATATTTTCACCAAGATTTATTACTGTAGGAATGATGTTTCAAGGATCCAGAGCTATCTTATTTCTTCTTCACACACTTCTATGGCCAAAAAGAGCCAAAAAAACATATATCAGATGGATGCTAGTAATTTCTCTTTTACATTTGAATGTACATTGATGTTAATGTATATTTGATGTTAATACCTGACGGTATTATTATCATATGGTGGTGGGTAGAAATTTTTATTTTAGTTTTAATAATAACCCTGAATGCCATCTTTTCGATTTCATTACCATGTGAATTTGTTTGAGTCTTTCACAACATCTAAATTAATATTTTAGAGTGATATTTAATTCATCAAACAATGCCTTCAATAGCCATAGAAATTTGCAATTTTCTGTAATCTGGCGACTCGGAGGTCGAAATGCAGCATCACTTGTTGCCACTTGTACTTGAATGGGTGACTCTCTGAGGAGAGACCAAGCTTACATACTGAATTTCAACAGCAAACTCTGCAAGCCAACGGTTGACAGTTAGAGGCTTTAATGACCGGGGTTAATCGGTAGCTGATGACCGTGGAATTCAAAATGATTTGACAAGATCGGCAGAAGTAGGATAGGCCTACATAATGACACTTTTTCTGTCTTTTTAAGATCGATTACGGTCGATTATGGAATTAGGATTATTTATTCTACTAACCATTATGATGCATACTGATCGAATCTGAATATTACTCCACAAATTTATATTATAGCAACTAAAGCTTTTTTATATCATATCCATAATTTCACAGTTTTTTATAGTTTTAGTGTAACGATCCATCTGGAATTGTGTATTAAGGAATAAGGTTAACGTTTTCCCTTCTCTTTCTCGTATATATGGTACAGTGGATATAAATGAAATCCTTTAGCCCTAGGTGGTAAAAGTTTCAAATCTGTATATATCCTGGCTCATTTCATCCTATATATATATATATATATATATATATATATATATATATATATATATATATATATATATATATATATATCTGAGCTCTGCAAAACTATAAGAAAACGTATCAGAGAGGACACGCGCCGACTCAATATGCAGCTAGTGCAAAAAACCCTGGAAGAACACAAAGGAATTAACAAAGCTAAACAGAAGCTGAGAAACAAAAGAACGCAAATATATGCTTTAAAGCGTGAGGATGGCACAGTGTGCAGGACGCGTACCCAAATGTTAGAGATTGTCAGAAGGTTTTATTAGTTATATGAAGATCAGAGCCAGTTATATGAATAGTTATATGAAGTTTATCAGTTATATGAAGATCAGAGCCAGTCAGGGACAGCAATACCCACGGAAGAACAATATATAATACCAGATATCCTAGTGGAGGAAGTAACAAATGCTATAGAATTGATGAAGAACGGCAAGGCTACAGGAAAGGATAGTGTAACTGTCGAAATGCTAAAAGCTGGTGGTCGGACGTTACATAAAACACTGGCAAAATTATACTCAAAATGCCTCAAAGAACAAAAAGTACCTGACTTATGGAAAAATGCAGAAGTGATCCTTTTACATAAAAAAGGAGCACAGGAAGATTTAAAGAACTACCGTCCAATAAGCCTCCTATCAGTGATGTACAAAGTTTTCACTAAGATAATTTCTAAAAGAATATTAAAAAAACTGAATGACGCACAACCAAGAGAACAAGCAGGATTCAGAAGTGGATTCAGTACAATGGATCACATCCAGGTTGTACAGCAGGTCATAGAAAGGCACAACAAATACACCATGCCACTGTGCTTGGCTTTTATCGACTACGAAAAAGCATTTGATTCCATCTCAAAGCATGCGATAATGGATGCACTGCTTAGCCAAGGTGTAGAGAGAGCCTATGTAAACCTATTAGAATCGATATATGATGGAGCTACAGCCACAATTCACCTTGATGATCTTGAAGTGGGAATTAATATAGAACGAGGTGTACGGCAGGGTGACGCAATATCGCCTATTCTTTTCTCGGCTGGCCTTGAAGAAGTATTCCGTAAACTGGATTGGGAACAGGATGGGGTAAAGATCAATGGTGCAAACTTAAACCATCTTAGATTTGCAGATGATATTATTCTCATTTCACAAGACCCAGAGGAGCTGCAAAGACGCATACAAGAACTGCAAAGGGCTGGCGAACCATTTGGCTTGAAAATAAACCTGAAAAAGAGTCAGGTTATGTTCAATAACTTCGCTCAGAACAGAAGAATTTCAGTTTTAGGAAGGGATTTAGAGATTGTGGACAGCTTTGTATATCTTGGGCAGAGGATTTCCATGGAGGGGAATACCGCCCGGGAGGTGGAACGGCGTGTTAAATGTGGCTGGCAGGCATTTGGTAGGCTCAACATAGTGTTTAAGAGCAGACTCCCACTTTGCCTGAAAAGAAAAGTATTCGATCAGTGCGTTCTACCCGTTATGACATACGGAAGTGAAACCTGGACACTCACATCGCAATCAATTCAAAAACTTCGGGTGGCACAGAGGGGAATGGAAAGATGTATGCTTGGCATTACAAGACGAGACAGAAAGTCCTGCGCATGGATCAGGGAACAAACAAAAGTCTGTGACATCATTGGTAGAGTAAAACAGTTGAAATAGAGATGGGCAGGCCATATAGCGAGGCGATGGGACGACAGATGGACCAAGGCAATCCTGGAGTGGATACCGCTTGATCGCAAACGTCCGCGAAGAAGACCGAAAGCACGATGGACTGATGACATCGTTAAGTATATTGGACCCGAGTGGCAGAGGAAAGCCCAGGACCGTGAAGGTTGGAAGCATGCTGAAGAGGCCTTCATCCTGCAGTGGATCGATACGGGCTGATGATGATGATGATGATATATATATATATATATATATATATATATATATATATATATATATATATATATATATATATATATATATATATATATATATATGTACATATATATATATATATATATATATATATATATATATATATATATATATATATATATATATATAGATATATTTATATACATATATATATATATATATATATATATATATATATATATATATATATATATATATATATATATATATATATAGATATATTTATATACATATATATATATATATATATATATATATATATATATATATATATATATATATATATATATATATATATATATATATATATATGTAAAATGTACTCAGAATTGTTAAATAAAACCCAAAAATTTAATTTATTCATCAACATTTATTTGTCGCCTTCAAAGTAGGCCCAATCGAGTGTAATACAACAATGCTATAACTTTACCCAATCTTACATACATTGTTCATAGAATGATTGAGGTGTGGCCTTCAGCTCCTTCCAGTCAGACTCAAAACACCTTCCTCGAAGTGACAAATTTAGCTTCGGGAACAAGAAAATGTCGATGTTGTTCGCTGAGTTTTTGGCCAAAAACTCTTGCACAACGATAGCCTCGGTGCATTTTCGTGGTGCAAGATCCATTTTCCAAAAATCTGGCCATTTTCGGCGAATATTCTGGTGCAAACGCCTCATGATGCCTAAATAATTTCTTATTCATCTTTTGTTCCTCTGCAAGAAATTTGTGTAAATCGAGTGCAACAAACCACGGTAATCGAAGGAAATTGTCATCATGACCTTGATTTTCCAGTAAATTTGACGCGGTTTTTTGTTTTTCGGCTCGTTTTCGAGGTGTCATTCCGAACTGTTGGCTTCATTGCATGTCGTACTCGTAAACCCATATCTCATCGTTCATTACGATACGTTTTATGTAGGTGGGGTAAGTAGAACCTCGGAAAATCTTCTGTCTTCAGCAGCCTGCTTTCGATGCTTATTTTGGATAAAGTTTAGCTATTTTGAAACCAGTTGTGCGGCGATGCTTTTCATGCCCAAAATATCAGTCATAATGGACGGACTTAAAAATACAGTGGCGGCTCGTGAGGGAGGGAGTTGGGACACTGCCCTCCAGCTTTTATCACAGTAAAACAATTTTTTCAGACCAAAACACCATATATTACTTCCATTCAATTTCATTCATTTAACTCGTTTTCCTAGTTCACCCCCTATATAGGGTTTCAATAGCACGAAGAGTAAAAATTAGGAAGGGGAAAGCAAAAAAAATCTTCAGCAGCACTATTTTCTTCTACGCCCTCCCACTTTAAAAACCCACGAGCCGCAACTGAAGAGATATGTTTACCTCTTGAGCCAACTCTCTAAGGCTCATATGACGATTTTCAAGCACTAATTTGTTGATATTGTCGATGTTTTCGTCGTTTGTAAAAGTTGATCGACCAGAACGAGGCAATGAACTTCCACCTCTCGACCCTCTTTTAACTCTTTATAACATTCATATGCCTATGTTTTTGATATACGATTCACCGTAGATCTTCTGTAACATTTTCAGCGATTCGTCACACAAAATTTCATGTTGGGGTCCACACCAATAAAATTTTGCGTGTGTTGAGATGTGGCCTTCATCTCGTTCCAGTCAATTGGAACAATTTGTTTCGATTATCTGGTAGATAAAAGATTATCTCGTGTGTGCTGGGCGGCGACAATATTTGTGTGTGACCTTGTGTATCAGAGCACATTACCAGGCACGCACTCCATAACACATACAGGCCGCACAACGCAAATTTATATATCTGTGTCTCTATCATTGTGTGGAGTATCTGATATAAACAAACTAGTTGACCTATCGCACTCAAATTGGACATCGTAAATAGGCACAGTGCTATCATCGTATAGCAGAAAGAAAAATAAAGTATATTTTACGCGGGCTTTGCAAATGAGAAATTCCGGATACATTTTGTACAACTGATTCAGGTTAAATTATTCAGAGACTGGTATATAATCCATTGAAGAGTGGTTAAATTAATATATCAAATATGTTTTTGGATTATTTTGTTTTTATAACAATAAATATTTCAGCTGAAATGTGAACATTGTGTGCAGTATTAATAGATTTCTATAGGTATGTCGATGAAGCGAATTTAAATAATTTAAACATGGTTTCAAAACATTTTCCTTGTAGAGAAATCTGAAAGACTTGACACATGTTCGATCAGAGATTTCAAAAATATATTTCTATTATCTCACTCACTAGGTGTTTTAAATAATTCCTAGCTTATTTATTAAACATATTTTATTAAAATGTACTACATTAAAAATTCTAGTATATTAAAAGAAAATTTTATATTAAAACTCTTTGGTTCTATTCAGATGAAATTATCTATTCAATGTCCACACTTATAGTGATAGGGATAGTAATGGCCTAACAATTTCTGTTTCGATTGCAGGCAGTTGACCATTGCTTTGGGTAAAAAATCCCTTAATCCAAACCTACGTCTTCCAGACCTTCAGAATTCTTCTAAATAAACTAATAATTTTAATCAAACTAAAAATAATGCTTTATATATTTATCTAAAAAGTATGCTTTATATTTCCTCATTACAATTATATGCTGAGTTTAAAATTATTCGTAACCAAGACATAAAATATTACTTAGAAAATAAAATAATCCGGAATTCGGAACTACAAAATATTCAATCAATAATTAAATAATTTTAGTCATAATTGAAGAATACGAAATTTTTCTATTTCGCACGTAGATCAAGCGCTTATTTTGACGTACATCTCATTCTACAGGACATTAGCATCATAAGGAACAATACGAAATTGAAGTAGGTTATATAATGAAACATTTATAATAATTATTAAATCTGAATATATAATGAAAAGTAAGAAAGTGAAGGAAGTTACATTAATACAGAGTAATATTTAAATGGTTAAAAGTTTGCGAAACTCAGTTATAGTGTGAATCCGATATTTGTTTTTATCACATTGATCATCTGTTTACTACAGCTGTACACCGTATTGGGAATGACTTGCAACTTAGCCAATATCCCGCCAAAAACCATCGAAAACCATCAAGGGAAAATACCCAAGTTGAGGGCTGGTCCGCCCCTGTGCGCTTCCGATTTGGGCCTCAGGTACACGAAATGTTCCAACAAAGGAACCCCAAATAATTCGAAAGAAAAGGCATTAACTCCCCACCATCCAACCTTCGTATATAGTCCTTACCATATGCGTGGCTATGGTTAGTTGCTTCGGTCGTCTATCGATGGTCGGATGGGCAGATTGACCGGGCATGGTAGTGTCGTCAGTCGCCAAACGTCGGTACCGTAGGCACCATCGCGAGTGGTTCCATTTTCCTCTTGGATTATTTCTTCTCGGTTCATTCGTTGGATACATAAACGAATATCGTTGATACAGACAGTTTTTCGAGCAAGTAAGTGTAGTTATCTTGTTAATTTTTGTTCTGCTGACCTAATTTGGTTTCAGACAAAAACCATATCATAAAGCATAACACTCCTTGCATCATTTTTCTCTGTAAAAATATATTAAAAACCTCAACGGAAATTTTTAGGAATACCAATCTATGCACTTTTTAATATAGTTGTATGTGAGTTTAGTAATTTTTTTTTAAAGATTCTTCATATTACTGGATTAGTCAGAATTGTTTACATACATGGAATGAGATTTTTAATTTTCATCCTGTCATTTTATCATCAGCTGATCAAACAAACCAACAGCTTTTTAGTTACCCACAATATTGTGAAGTATATATGGACGGTATTAAATTAATTTATGTTAAAATATGTACAAAATATTAAAAAATGAAATATTTTTACTATAAAAAACGAATTCTGCATTTTATCACTTTGGGCTTTTTATTGTAGGATATCAACATTTTCGGTATATGGTATAAAGAAAATCGAACATCATTTGCCAGTGTATGTAGAGCGATAAAAAATCTAGTTTAACATATTTAAAACGAATGTAAAGTGACCATTGAACTGCTAAGCTATAACGTTTATGTATTTTGTATCTACATGATTGAACTTTATATTTCAATTAAACCATTAGAACTGAGAATCAATGCTTACGATAGCGGAATAATATTTCTTGAATTGTTACGGAAACATCTCGAATAAGAAAAAAGGTGTAATGCAAATTCCACAATTTTTTTCATATATAAATGGAATGTCTTAAAGCAAATAATATTCAGTACATTACGTCTCATTCCTGGATGATTGAGAATATTAGATTATAGTGTTATGGGTTATCTGTTTATGAGGAATATGTTTCAGAACAAGTTTTGTTTTTTTCGACATTCTCGGTTTGCTTCGACAAAAAAAACACAGTTTGTATCGGTTTTATTCGAGACAATTAAATCAAATTAATTGTTTAATAAAATCCGATTTCACTGTTACATAATAGACTAATTTCTTCCATTCAAAACAAAGTGTTCGAAATTCGAAGTTCACAGCTCAGTCGAAAGTAAAATCAAAAATTTTAAAACGTAATATTTACTCAATACATTGGGTTATATTAGGTCCCCAACTTTTTTTGACTACTTTGACAAATATTTATGAAAAAGTAAAACAAACTTATTTTTCGAAAACTTTATATACAGTTTCTAACTATCAAAAAACATTTTGTGAGAAGAGTCGACTTTTGTTCAAGATTTCGACTTTCTCAACCAGGTGATCGGAAGGTATGAAAATAAGATGGCGTCAAGCCTGGAGAATATGCCGTGTGCGATAAAATATCGAGCAACTCATAATGCATGACACCCAACTAATCGCTTTTTGTAGTGGATATTTAGTATGGCGAGATTGGTTGATACCTTACCAGTATTAACCCACAAGTTATTTGGATTATTGTAGAACATCCACTTTTCATCACAGGTTTTAATCTTATGTAGGAACTTCTTTTTCTGGAACCTGGAGAGCAGTAACATGATATTATTAAAGCGTCTACTCTTATTCTCAGTTGTGAGTTCATAGGTGACCCAATGATCCTCCTTTTACATTTTTTATAGCTTGTGTGAACAATTAGTGTGAATTTAGTGTGTTACAATTTCTGTTTGAGCTTTAGAAGTGTACGGCAGGCATTTTCAACCTGTGCTTCCAATTTTTCATCCTTCACTTTTTTGGACACTTTCTCGGACGCTCAATCATTTAAATTGAAATTTTCCTTTTGTAATTTTTGGAACCACTTTGTACAAATACTGTACTATACATTATCTTCCAAAGCTTCAAAAGTCATGTCTTGAGCTTCCGCAGCATTTTTTTTTCAGTTGTAAAGCGAAAAGAGTCTCCCTAATGCTACTTTTCAAATGATATCACGTCTACAAGTGATTTTTTACATTATATTTACTGCAGGCTCGTATATTATATATCGTTTTGTAACTGAAAGATGGCGCTTTAAGTTAACTATTCGGATTCGAATAGGTTTTGCAGTCGATGATACATACAAATGGACCTAATATAAAACATTGAAAGTACCATTTTATAAATCCTAAAGAAACGATAATTTTATTTAGGGATCAGGACTTATGGGCTATATCGATTTAGTGAGAGATTTAAACTGTAGTTTTCAACTAAATATAATCACTGCATTGAATATATTAAAAACTATACATGTTTACAGTAAAAAGTAAACAAAAAACGAAGCACATTGTAATTATACGTGAAAGCTGTTATTAAAATCGGTACAATTTTAATGGCTTCAAATTAAAGGGTATCTTCTTCCAGTTAATGATACATCATGCTGTTTTTTTTTCAAATAAATGAGTAGTTTTGCTTTGTTATAACTATTATTTCTCTAGATAGTATAGTAATTCTTATTTGAGTGCCGTTATATAGGTGAAGCTCCGAACAAGATCTATGTTCAATTTATTTTAAATGTGGATATAAACTGGTTTTTCCATTAAGGTATTTGAGATACTAATAACAGCAAGCGATCAAAATCATGCAAAAGGAGATTTATTACGTACATTTATCTATGTTCGAAATGTGTTAAAAATTATGTACATCTTAGAAATGATATTGCTGCAATAAATATATATTTAGATCACCACCTGATTAAATATAGTAGTCTGTATTTAAAATTATAATTTTTTATCATATTACATATAATTTATTGAAATTATTTAGATAAGAACCTCATAGAAATATCAATAAATAACATGATAAATTTTCAATTTTTAGCTTTTATAGTAAATAAAAAAATATATATTTGTTAAATTTATTCAAAGATTTAATGTATTGCTTTTTGTATTAACAATTTTTTAAACGAGTTTAACTTGAACATATATTAAAGCGCTGTCATATCTATTAAAAATTAAGTACTACTATGATCAAAAAGTAAGAAGACTTTTTAAATAAAACACAAAATATTTATTTACACTTTCTATTTTATTTTGCTTTCTTCAAAGTAATCTCCTCTCACTAAAAACACTTATTCCAATGTTTTTCAGTCTTTGAAAAAGTTTCTATACTAGTTTTCTGGTATTTCCTTCAAGACGGCCAGCGATCTCTCTTAAATTGCTTCTTGGGACTCGACGCCCTCGAAGTGATTTTTTGAGTTAACATGAAAAAGTCACACGTTGTCATTTGTTTGATTTTTACCCAAAAAAAATGATGAATAATTATTGCGGTGTGCGTTGGAGCGTTATCGTGATGCAAAAACCATGAATTGTTTTGCCACAATGTCTCTAATACTTAATTGACCATTATTCAGTTCATGGTTCTTGATTTTGGTAATGTTTTTTTTATTGTTGATATCAAAAATTTTCCTGAACGGCGTTCATCTTCAACTACTTCAAGTCCTTGTACAACATGTAGGTATTTCTTTCTGATATAGCTTCATAGCCGTATCACTTTCTAAATAATTTTAACGCATCAACATAACAAATTTCGTTTTAAGACAAAATTTTATGTAAATTTTTCACTCGATAAATCTATCAATTTAAAAAAATCTGTATATTTAGATCACTGTATATTTAGATCACCAGTAATGAGAAAATAGTTAAAGGTACACAACTTTTCTTCGCCCCTTTACTTCCCATTTCGTTTCCAAGTATGTTTTGACCACTTTCGCAACATGAGGCCAAGCATTGTCATGCTGTAAAATCATTTTATCGTATCTTTCGCGGTATTGCGGCCGTTTGTCTTTCAATGCTCGGCTCAATCCCATTAATTGCGATCGATAATCATAATATACTACACCGAGCTGGTCCCACCAAATATAGAGCATGTGAATATTCGGAGCCGTGAATATTCGGTTTGGCCGTCGGAAGCGTGGCCGGGATATCCTCATGATTTTCGCCGCTTGAGGTTATCGTAATAAACCCATTTTTCGTTCCCAATCACAACGCGATGCAGAAATCCCTTCCGTTTTGCAACTGTTCACAAGTAAACTTTTTCAACTCGTATGGCATCCAATATCCTTGCTTCTGGGTCATTCCCAGGTCTTTGAGGCGTTTTAAAATTGCTTGTTGAATCACTCCCAATGATCTTACCAACTCTTCTTGACTTTGATACGCGTCTTCATTAAGCAATGCCTCGAAATCTCCATCTACAAAAACTCCTGCCCTTCGAACGCTCTGCCAGTCTTCGACGTGAAAATCACCGTTTTTGGAGCGTTGAAACTACTCACGAGACGTTCTTTCACTCATAGCAGCCTCACCATAAGTGTCTGAGAACATCTGAGTCTCAGCTGCAGATTTCTTCATATTAAATAAATAAATTAACACCTCCCGCAAATGACAAGAATTTGGCTCATAAACTGACATTTTTAATTGCGAATAACTTTATGATGTAAACACAAATCGCCTACTGGTGCTATGGGGTTATGTTTACAAGATACCCAAAGGTATTGCATGTCGTCTATGATGTATTTATTTTGATGACTACTTACCGGTAATGCCATCTATAGGAAAACGGCGGGAGCAAAGTTGTATACCTTTTAGATTAATCGATCTATTGGAACCTCTGGAACCAAATCATTCGTTTTTAAATTTTCGTTTCGCTAGCCATGGCGATTAGATCATCTCCTGATGATTAGTTGGGTAGTTTAAATTTCAAATAATGACTTTATCATATTCTACATTATTTCAATGCCATTACAGAGATAATGTCAAAATCGTAACCAATCACAATTTTGAATGGAATAAATTCAGTAGAAAAAAATCATATTTGTTTAAAATGTATTTTCTTTCTTCTCTTGCAAACTCTCCTTGCCTTTGTTAATTAGTAGCAATGACTGTGGTTTAAAGGGCACCTGAAGTTATAGGTCCAGTCGCACTTCAAACATTAAATATTTTGGTCATCATAACCATTAAGACTACAGTCTGACATTCAAACAACGACACTACAAAGACTATATTTCTTGGCACATTGTTATTTATAATGCAAAGAAATCGAATAACTCAAGCAGTCTTTATCATCATAGTTTTAACTGTTGTCCATCCATTGCAAAATAAATACTTCGTTAGCAAGTCTTCACATTATAAAGGTCCAGTAAAAGTGTTAGGATGAAAGGAATAGGATCTAATTTTTTTGAAGATGATGAATATACAACAGAATATATTTGCCCTAAACTTATAAATATAGATGTGAACAATGTTTTCTTTCAACAAGACGGTGCACATATTTCACTAGACATACGATTTATTGCAATAAATGTTTCCTGGATGCGTTACTTCGTGAAATGGTAATGTCAACTAGCACCCTAGATAATGCGATCTCACTCCCTTGGATTATTTTTCGTGGGGTTATATTAAATCTTTGGTCTACAGAAATAAACCTCGAACAATTCTTGGCCTTAAACGAAACATTCAGTCCACCACTGAAAATATTCCACCTAATTATGTTAAAGAGTAATCGAAAATTGGGTCTCCAGAATGCATTCCTCCAGGTGAAGCTGATTGGGATATTTAAATGACATTATTTTCAAAACATTATCAATTTATTAACATTATTAACAATTATCTGTTCAATATAAAATAAACATTACTGGCTTATCACTTGTTTATCATTGTGGCTCATTTAAAAGTTCTGACACTCTTACTGGACAACCGTTTACAAACCCTTTTTAGACATTCGTACTTGTCGTGTTCGATTCGTTCGTGTTTGATGCTTTTCGAGTCGTGAAAATTGAATATTTAGCAATCTGTAACTGTTCCTGATCATTAGCAAATTTTTCTTAACATCTGGATATTATTTTGGTCTATGTACATGTTGTGTTTTTTGTATCTTCAGATATGTAAGAGAATAGTATATTTAAAACTTGTAATTAATTAAATCCCTAATTCATAATGGATTTTAAAAAATAATTAAATACTTATTTAACTTTAGTAGCTGATTTAACAAATAGAGAACCGATATATTTTCGTTGTGTGTGGCCTAGTAACTAAACAAATTGTCACAACTAACTGATTTTTTAGAAGTCAGTTCCGAACCGTAATCTTCTCGCCGGCGGAATTGATTAATGGCAATGCCCAGACCGAGTTGCCGGTTCAGGTTTACGGCTCATCAACACTCGGAAAATACTGTTAATCAGCAGGTTCACTATCGATACAATACATTCGATCGAACGATATCTTACCTGGGTCATCGAGTTATTACCTTTGTTTGAATTATTTAATAATATTATGCTATTGCAAATATAATTTATCGAATAAATTGGAGTAATAAGTATTTTAGTATTCCAGTATGCAGAGTGGGTCACGAGAAAGGGACGTTTTGCAAATGGGTAGTGGTCGATAGACCAAAATGGTAAAAACACGAAAAGGGCGCATTCAACTTTTCGAAAGTATGCCATTATGCTTCCTTGCCAATTTTTAATGTGCAATAGTCCTTCACTATCTTTTATTACATAGTCCTACCATCGTGTCTTTGATCTACCAAAAACACGATTGCATTTTTCTGTTATATCTTATTTCCTTCTCCATTTTACTTGGAATTCGATCCTATGACACGTGTCTCACCCACGTGTCCCACCCATCTGAGTCATTGAACCGTCACATAATCTACAATATCCAGATTTTTCTTTAATTGCTTTAGTTCAAAGTTATATATGATCCTACAAATTCCTTTATCATTCACAGTACTCAAATTGTTGTGAGTGCTCTTCTTTCAACTACTGTAAACATATCTTCTTTTCTTTGTGAGGGTCCGTAGTCATAAGTGACTAGGATCCATCTTTTATTCATAGTTATATAGCAATGCCCAAAACTGATTTCATTCCTGAAAGTAGGCGATCCAAACATTGCCCAAATATTTGCATTAGAAAGCTTTTTGAAAGTAAATGCAGAATTCATATTACAGCAAACTTTTTCATAGATAAATATAGTAAAAAGAAATATCAATTATTTTCAAATTTACTCGTCTTTACATATTTACTCGTCTTAGCTTGACACTTGAGGCTTGACATATGAGGTGTGTAATCGCAAAGCTCATATTTTTCTCCATAAGCAACTTTTGGGAAACCAATAAAAACTTGTAGCTTGAAATCCTTACATTTTTTCCAAAAACACATTCAATATACAAAATAGAGAAAAAAAGCTTTTCAGTAATGTACATAACACTTAATTTAATTTAACGCAAACAAAATTAACAATTTTGACTTCTTGTTTGGATAATGTGAGTTGCAGCGAACACATTTGGAGAATATTATCACAAATATTATTACAAAAGATTTACAATGAAACAAAAAACCAACACATTTTTTACTTCAACCAAAAGAAAACAAGAAGATTAATAAATTGTTTTTAATCAAAGATTTAGTAATCTCTTTTTGAGGGTGCAAATGCAAATGCTCAGTTTTATAAAATGCATCGTCAATAACATCTTCAGCTTCACCAAGAGTGTACTTGTAAAAGTCGAGATTTTGATTGTTGTTTTCTCCCCAATCATTTCCATAGTGTTTAGATAGAAGCGTGTTGATGTCAGTTATTTTACTTGAATGTTAAACATTTTCTTCTAGTACTAAATTCTGTTACGATTGCGCAATGGATTTTCCCCTTCTTGTAGATATCGTTCCGCGCACCGACCATTGGTTTTTAAAACACTTCACCCTAGACAAAAATTTTAGTGCTAGTAGTTCTTTAATAATTCGTTTAGATTGTTTGGGTTTGAAATACGGTGGTCCCGGTAATTTTAATACGTCGTCCTTGGTTGTTTTCCAGCAGCGTACATTTTTTTAATGCCATATTGCCACATTGCCATAATGTTTAGCTGGAACTTGGATACTTCCAAAATCCGTAAAAAGGGGTTAAGCAAATAGGTCTAAGCACATCTTTTAATTTGGCACATTATACATGGACATATTACGGATAATGTGAAATTTATCAAGCAAACCACCGATTTTGGAATAACATTTTTATTGAATAATGCCACTGTTCTAATTATGGTACGTGTTGTTCATGTACATGTGAGTTTTGCAACTACAACCCTCATATATCTAATAAAATCAAAATATTTTATTAACTGCACATGTTGATTAATGCTTATTATTCCAAAGCTGAAAGTTTTCTTTCAATGTTACGTTGAAGATATATGCTTAGTAATGTTTTCATAGTTAAATAATAGCCTGAGATAAGAACGGGAGATCTAACGTTTTGTTTCGAGGTGTGTGTTTATTTTGACCTATCGTTTCATTACAATTCACGAACTAATTTATTACAGGATGTTTAAACAGGCACATAAAATTCAACAGTTGAATAACGTTCTCGTTATATTTCAAAATATTATGTTACCTTTCCGATTAAGCTCACATATAATTCTTATCTAATGTAAATAACAGCAGTCAATATTTTTTGCTGTTGTTGCTTGAATGTGATCATATGAAGGAAGCACTATTTGGTTTTTATTTAGGTTTTTTTTTCAGTCGGGTGTAAAAGTGTAGGGCAAATATCACGCTTGCATTCACGTCCATTTTCGTTATTTATAATATTTAAAAGAAACAAGACAGGATATTTTGTTATATAATAGGTATATTTCGTCTATAAATTTTGTGTTAATTAATTTTTGAAAATTATGTCAATCAGATGTGGGTCATTAGCAGCAATGCGGCTTTGTGCCCTTGTTAACACATTGTCCATAACGTTTAACAACATATCTGGTGTTAATGCAGAGATTTCAGCAAAAATGTTGTTGTCTTTGAGTTGCTGTATGTTTTGGGGCTTATTTATGTAAACTTTTACCTTTAAAAATATCTATAAAAATAATGCGGAATCGTCAAATCAACTTTGCATGAAAATTGTCAATTTGGTGGAAGTACCATGATAATGTTGTAATCGCTTATTATTATCTGTAGGCAACAGGTCCTGAACAATTTCAACCTTATAGGGAAATTTGTTCCGCCCACTTCTCAAAATTCGACGTAAACTGGGTGTAGAAATTCCTAATTGTACACCACATCAGCGAATCGACGTTTCTTGAGACTCCTCTCCACTTGCAATACCTTTGCCCTGCATGTGCAATATATATTTTTAGTGCGTCGCGCTGTTCTTGGATCTCTGATACGGAGCGCTTGGAATTCATGAAATTGCTCAGATAAACGATAAATTGTCGTTTTATGAGGCGCCGAACAAACAGAATATTTTTTTTTAAATTCACGTTGAGCTACAATAATTGAATTATATTTTGAAATGAAAATTACAACAATTTCACTGTATTCTTATAAGTAGATTTATTCAGTTTCTTCCAGTTCTTCGAATTGACTATTGCGAAGTTTCGAAACCCCATTATTCATACTATACATGATCCCCTGCCACTAACTAGAGGGCTACTAACCCATAAATCTCATCCTCCGGTTCAGGGATAATCTCACTCAAAACAAATAAAAATCCCAGGACCAGCTTAAGAATCTGACTGAAGAAACAAAAGGACCAGATAATGTTTTTTTTAATTCATACAACATTAAATGAAATTTCGAAATAAACTGTAATATCAATGACTGCAACATCTAACATAGATATCATCAAACCTCTGTCGTGGTACGCGAAGCCTGGATTGTATGGATTCAATGGCAACTTTACGTTGCGGGGTTACGTATTAGATAATCCATACGTTTAAATACAATTAAGTGCTAAATACCAATACAATTAATTTAGATACACACATATTCAATGATTTTTAAGTTAATGCTGCTTTTTTTTTCAACAGAAATGATGAAATTCGTTATTTCATCGTTCGATGTAGCTTGAAATTGGTTATTTCAAGCTACATCATTTCAAAAAAGAATCTTTTTTTTAGTTACAAATTGTTATGCTTTATAAACATATTGATTGTAGATTGAAACTAAAATTTCAGAAAATGTTGTCTTGCTTGAAATTTATTTACTAACCACATTATTGATCTTGAAAAAGCAGATCTTTATTTATAGTTGTAAACCGTGAACCTTGATTGATTTTTTACGTTTTACATAAGTAAATAAAGTTGGCAAAATTGAAATCAGAACATCGCCGAGCTCGAATATTAATTCACTGAAGTCATTTGAATTTTAGAATCGTTTTCTGTGTATGTTGGTCTCCCAAAAAAGGGAATTTTAATAAGACTCATAAATCTTTGGAGAGGCAGTTCGTCTTGATTTAAAAGATTTATTTAAAATATAGCGAGCTGGGGATTGGAGTAATCGATTTTCGTCGTTCTATAATGAAAAGGAAGGCGATGTTTGTAATACTGTAAGATATTTAGATGAAAAATGAGAACGTTTAGAGTTTGTAATGTGTTAATCTGCATGTTAAAAAACCAATTATCATTTTTCATTACATGGAGATAGGTATATAAAGAAAATTTATTTAAATTGATTTAATAAACATTTTAAGTTCCTCAACGTGTTTTTTTAACATTTTTTAAATATGATGCAAATAACTTGTTACAAATAATTTATTTAAATTTTCAACCCATTTAATTTTTTTTTTTGTATATACATAAATCTTTGGATTTCTTTTTCATTTTCACAGTTTTTGGTTGATTTTTGTACGATTTTTTCTGCGGTTTATTTTAATTGGACATGGATCAATTTTTACTAATTAATACTTATCTAACCAAAAAGGGATTTTCTTCAAAATACCAAATCACTTGTTTAAAGTGATCACAGTTTTCAAAACGTATCTGATCAGTATTTGTGGATCTAATGAACCCCTGATAATGCCAACATGATTACCAAAACACAAATTGCATTTCTTCACGATATTTCAATTAATTTCTAATTTTATGTTTACTATGACATTCTAATTCTATGTTTTAACTTGGGTTAATAAGAGTTTAATAGGTGTACCTATAAGTAATGCCTCGCCTTTTTTCAAATTTTGAAAACATTGCCATCCACTGACAATAATTTTATTTAATACACAGTGCGTCCATTAAGTATCAGTACATAAGACATATCTCAACAACCAGTCAGGCCATCTATTGATGAGCGGCGTCCTTTCAAAACTTAAACATTTATGGACCTAACGAAACCTACTTTACCACGATCGGTTGACATTTGTTGATTTTATGACGTCTTGTTTACAAGCCACACATTTTTTATGTATAAATAAAATCATGGAACAAAAAGCTGTTATTAAATTTAACGAAAAACTTGGTAAAACTGCGTCGGAAAAATTCCGGTTGATGCAGCAAGGGTACGGTGATGATTGTTTAAGCAGAACAATTTTTTTCTGTGGTATAAATGTTTTTTGGATGGCAGAGTGTCGCTAGAGGATGACAAACGTGACAGGAGACCAATTTCAGCTCGCACTCTCGAATTGATCGAAAAAGTTGATGGAAGAGACTTTGAATATTGGCAAAAGAAACGATTCGACTAACTTTTCACAAGGATTTGGGTAAAACAAAGGTGTGTGCAAAGTTTGTTCCACACACGTTGACGGAGGAGCAGAAATCACTTCGTGTCAATCATTCCAGAGAGGTCGTCGCAGAAATTATTAAAACTTCCTGAATCAATTGTTATGGAGGATGAAACATGGTGCTTTCAATAGGATCCAGAAACTATGCGCCAAAGTGCGGAACGGAAGTATTTCGTTCTAATCACATTTTCCCGGATCAGTATTGAGACTTAATGGACGCACTGTGTATAACAACCTCCATATATTCAGTTAAATATATTGATATTTTGTGTGCTTATTATTAGATTTTGAAAAAAGTTGTTGAACGTTATAAGAATTGAAAAGTAAAGTGTGGTTAAGTTCCATATTCACTTGACGCTTTATAAGTTTTTGAATCTTTTCGACGGTATGAAATCTGGATGCCTTGTTGGGTATGATAAGGATCTGTTGTTTGCTTAAATTGGAGCTAACTTCAAACAAGCTATCCAGAGATTAGTCACATAAAAGTGAATTCTATACAGCAATCCATATAAGAAAAAAAATTGGTGAAGACTAGAACTATAATCTTTACCCACTTCAAAACCAGGTCCTCACCCTAAAAAAGTGGAATTTTCCCGGAACTATTCACTATGGGGTTCTGGCTCCTAAATGCTAAATGAGTTTTGATGGACTAAACGTAGTTTTTATTCAAAATCACCCAAGACTGATCCATGCAAAATATGTTATTCTACAATATGATAATTCAAAGCTGCAAAGTGCCAGAATCACTCAAGCAAAATCAAGGAATTAGACGAGAAATACTTCCTCATCGACAGTATCGCACTATTAAATTAGTATCTTTTCAGGTATTTCGTGGAAAAAAATCTCTGCTGCTACAGCTATCAAAACTGCTCTCAAATAATATTTTACTTCAAAATCACCCCCATTTTACAAACACGAAACAGGCAATTTGTCAAAGAAATGGGCTAAGATTGTTAATAAAAATAGAGATTATATTATAGATTAAAACTTTATTAACTCTTGAATAAAATAACATTTTGTGCAATTGATTAATTCGTCCGATACTTTGTGAACGGACATTTTAACTATGTGAAAGCGATAAAGTAATCTAAAACAAACTTGAAGAGCTTTTTGTAACATAGTTAAAACGACAGTACTTATAGATGCACTCAATATTTCAAAGGTATTTTAACACAGCTCTCCTAACGTCTCCCTTTTTTTTTATTTGAACTTATTAACTATGAATAAAAACAGGATGATTAATGTTAATACTGATGAAATAACACAAAAGCTGACCGTTTCTCTTTGGCCCCTTTATTTAAACTTATGCCATTATTATAATTCAATTGGCAATGATTCAAAAAACTTCGAATTGCATTAACCGAATGAGAATTCCCGAGTACTAATTAAATTTGGTGTAATACATCATTTAGTTTAATTGGAATAACCGTGTTCGAATGGGAAAATAACTACGAAACAGCTATAAATTTGAAAAAAAATTAAGAATTGTGATTAGAATCTTTTCGACGGTATGAAATCTGGATGCCTTGTTGGGTATGATAAGGATCTGTTGTTTGCTTAAATTGGAGCTAACTTCAAACAAACTATCCAGATATTAGTCACATAAAAGTGAATTCTATACAGCAATCCATATAAGAAAAAACATTGGTGAAGACTAGAACTATAATCTTTACCCACTTCAAAACCAGGTCCTCACCCTAAAAAAGTGGAATTTTCCCGGAACTATTGACTATGGGGTTCTGGCTCCTAAATGCTAAATGAGTTTTGATGGACTAAACGTAGTTTTTATTCAAAATCACCCAAGACTGATCCATGCAAAATATGTTATTCTACAGTATGAGAATGCAAAGCTTCAAAGTGCCAGAATCACTCAAGGAAAAATCAAGGAATTAGACGAGAAATACTTCCTCATCGACAGTATCGCACTATTAAATTAGTATCTTTTCAGGTATTTCGTGGAAAAAAATCTCTGCTGCTACAGCTATCAAAACTGCCATTATGCCATTATTATAATTCAATTGGCAATGATTCAAAAAACTTCGAATTGCATTAACCGAATGAGAATTCCCGAGTACTAATTAAATTTGGTGTAATTCATCATTTAGTTTAATTGGAATAACCGTGTTCGAATGGGAAAATAACTACGAAACAGCTATAAATTTCGTGAAATTACAACCGAAGACGTTCACGAGATACCATTCCGGATTTACATGAGACTGATGACCGATGGACCCATCCGTCCCAGCTGGGTCATTACGAAATGGGGACCCGTTCTTTGCGGTAAATAATGCACCTAAAGCTTCGCGGTAATGTCGTGGCAGTCCGCTTTGCTACCCAAGACATCGAACGTTGGCCATAAAAGATTATTAATTACCGTTGTCGAAGATATAGGAACGCTTTGCTACGGGTTTCTGTGATTTTGCGGTATGACCGAGAATGGTGAACTTGGTGATCTATTGGAATTGAGCAATTAAATCACGTAAAAACTCTACGGGGAATTAAAGATTTTTCATGATCGATAGGATTGAATTATAGGAAGCTCATTTAAATAGTTTTAAAGCATTATAAATTCGATACATGTTCACAAATAAATGGAAAGTCAACATTTTGACAAGAATACATGACAAATTAACTTTAATATACTAGGGTGTAACAAAACTATTTGTGTTTTTGATGCACTTAGTTATTCACTAGAGTCAAAGCTACTTTTCGTGGGGGATACGTTCCGTAAATATGCCGAGAATACAGAAACCCTGAATACGGAATGGTAATTTATACGTGATTATAGGGGATATGTTCCAAGGTTACAAAATAAAAAGAAAAAATATAAATAAAAGCAATTTAATGCGATATTTTATAACAATATTAATAATTTTTATCAGACTTAGGCAATGGTTTAAAGAATTTAATATTTTGTCTTGTTATCCCTCTTAAAAGGTTTTTCAATTCAGATTGATATACGGCTGTGGCATTAAATATTTGCCTTTTTAAAGTAAGATTATTTTCCATAGACGGATCAATGTTTATGAAGAAATCACAACGTTCATTTGCCATTCGTAAACCTTCATACAGGTTTTTAAGTTTAATGTCACCTTTTCAGTGCTCGTCTGAGAGGCGTCTTGAGGCTTCTCTTCAATGGAATGGGGATAAGCATTTCCACCAAGTCGGTTTCAGTCAAGTTTTCATGTTGCGATTCAAGCATCTGTTCAAAAACATCACGTCGTGTGCCATTTGCAACTTGAGCAAGGTTTCAAGGTTTTCAGTTAATATTTGAATTTGCACCGATAATTACGGACAGTTAGATCAGGCCAAAGTTTTTTCCAGCATGATTTCAATGTGTATGGCTTCAGCTCTTGCAATGATTCTTTTATTTTAACAATGCACTTAGATATTTCAATTATTTCCAGCATTGCATAACATTCATATCAAGATCACATTCCATGGTGTCTAGTATAATTTTTTAGGTTTGTCTAATGTAATAGCGCTTAAAGACCTGGATTATTCCTTGGTTCGTAGGTTGGAGTAAGGCCGTCGTAATAGAAGGCAAAAATATGACCTTTATATTTGGATGTATAGCTTCAAGCTATCGAGGGTGACCTAGAAAACTGACCAAAATTAGAACTACCTTGAAATTTAAATTAGTTTTCTTTAAATAAGTTTCAACTTCAGGAACAAAACAATCCCAGAACCAGTCACAGAAAATCACGCTTGTAACCCACGCTTTCTTGTTTGGACGCTGAAACACTAGGTAGGTTATCCTTGTTTTGATTTTTCAAAGCACGTGGATTTGGCTGTAAAGCATAAGTGGGTTAGTTAAACAATCTCCTGATGCATTAGAACAGAACAGCAGTGTAACTCTTTTTCTACCTTAAAACCAGAAGCGGACTTTTCACTTCTGGGTATAAAAGTTTTGTTTGGCATTATTTTCCAAAACAGGGCAGCTTCGTCTGCATTAAACAGTTGTTCAAGTTTGTATCCACCAAGAGCAATTAACTCTAAAAATTCTTTTGGATATATTGCTGCTGTTGAAGTATCTGGAGATACAGCTTCTCCAACAATTTTTATATTATGCAGTGATTGTCGCACCTTGAATTTATTGAACCAACCTTCCGATACTTGAAATCTGTCCGTATGTTCATCACCAGGCGTGTAAAACGGTTCATAAAATATGCGTAAAACACCACTTATTTCCACTAGCTAGATTAACACCACTTTAGGGGCACTCTCTTCTGGCTACAGTTTTCAGTCCATAATGTTAACTTATAGCTTTCAACCACTTTTTCAATTGCTGGATCAAGAACAATTTTTACTAAGTGTTGGGTTGAAGCTGTAGAATTCCATATTTTTTGTCTGGTTTCTTAATGAATCGTAGAGTTGATTCGTTGACGTTAAAACATAAAACGTATTATAGATATAAACAATTCGCCAAAGTGTCAAGATGTTAAACAGCCAAGCATTTATATTTTTACCTTAAGGGGCTAATTTTCCTTTGCTTTTACTCGATATTATAAATCGCGAACAAAGCGGAAGAGACACGTACTATTCACTCGAAATTATTGCGTCAAATGATATGTTGAAGTAATAAAACAAAAGATTCGGCACTGATCGTGCGAAGGCGGCTTTTATCAAAAGCCATATCATCACGCGTAACCCAGTGTGGCGTGCTGCGATGGCAGCTTATTTGTCAAAGAACTTTTAGCCAAGCGGCAATAAGACTTATTTATTTATAAATACTTTGATACTTTGTTTGAAAGGCAGCGAGTTTTTCCTTCGCAAAAAGTGAGCTAGGCACCGGAACAAGTGGTAATCCGACGAAGCGAGGTCGTGGTCTCTATGCTGGGCGATGGGGACGTTCAAAGTCTAGTTCGTTAATTTTTGAGATGGTCATATGTGACGTGTATGATTTTGAATTGTCTAGTTGCAGGAGGACTTTTTTACAGTTGACCAAAGTTGGATATTTTTCGATTAGAACAGCATGTACTCTACCAAGTTGAACTGAGTAAAAGTTATGAATTTATCAGAAGCTTCATTCATATCATTACAAGATATCTTTTGTTCTAATAAATGTTTATATTATGGAGAGTTAACTTGATGAGAAAGAAGCACACCTTTTTTTTCTAGTCATTACTCGGCCAAACCATTATACTTCCTTCCTTATTCCCCCCCTCCGTCTCGATAAAGCATTGTCTCATCCAAAATAATTTTTCTTTGCCAGAAAACATAATTTCCTTCCACTGGTCCAGTCTATGATATAACATTTTCAGCGATAGCTATTCGGGCTAGTTTGTGGGGAAAATTTAATGTTGGTTTCAATTTTTTTCTTACAATATTTTCGGACTATTTAATAACCTTCGGACTACTCTAACTCTTGTTTACACTTTAGTTTCTTGAGTTTGTAATTGTTCGAGTTCCTAATTGTTCTTGCAGTCTTACAGGAATTCGATGCAATTCTATTAGTATTTTTGCTCTGCTTGACAGGGCAAGTTGCTTCCCGATTTTACGATCAGTTCCATATGGCCCGTCAAACCGTGTCAACTTAGTAACCCATGAAACAGTTTATTTTAATCGGCGCCCTAGGTCGCTACAGCGCATCTCGTCTAAGTTGATCGAAAAAAATAATAGTTTTTCTTCTTCTGAAAAACACTAATTATTGATATGAAAATTACTGAAATGAATCATGATTTTTTATTTTTTTCTCTACAAATCCACAAGAATAAACTGATGAATAACTGAACTATACTGAAAAATTTTTAGTAACCACTAGGTTGAAACATCATGTGTGTCTAACATTTTAACGCTCAAAAAAGTAAATACTAAATAATAAATGTTTTGTATTAAACAAATTAACAAATTAAAATCTTTCCCTTTTCCAATACTTTAACTTGTAATTCCAAACAAATAAAAAATACTGAAAAAATATTTAAAATAAATTATATATATATATATATATATATATATATATATATATATATATATATATATATATATATATATATATATATTTGTTTTTTTTAATTTTCTATGGTGTCTTACATTTTGACACTGAGTCAATTATTTAGTCACTTAAACATTTCTCAAGGATATTCTAGAGAGATTAACACTAAATATATGTGGAAATA
Organism: Cosmopolites sordidus; assembly: GCA_031761425.1. Lineage (NCBI taxonomy): Eukaryota > Metazoa > Arthropoda > Insecta > Coleoptera > Curculionidae > Cosmopolites > Cosmopolites sordidus. The sequence continues at coordinate 326,306 of JARFXV010000690.1, forward strand.
GATTTCTCGTTAATTTCATGGTCTTTATTGAATTAAGAACATAGTTTTAGTATATCACTTAGGTGGCTATAAAAACAATGAGGGGGAAAAAGATATCATTTCACAGCCAAGTTTAATTCGAAACACAAATAATCGGAACAAAACAAGAAATAGTTAATATATATTAAAAAGAAAAATGTAATTCGCTGAATTGTCAGTTTTTGCATCAATTATTATCCATTGCATTAAACTAGATTTGAAATTTTGCTTCAGACATGGTCTACTTTGGATGGAATATCTTGTTAATATTTGTTTCTTGATAGTTTCATTTCGACAACAGACAGATTAGGAACAAAACATCAGAATAATATTATGTCTTTTTTTGCATAGCCTACTTTTCCTTTAAGTGTACGAGGGAGGTTCGCTAATTATTCTGCCTAGGATCGTTGCATTTGATTTATAAATAAAAAAGAGCAGTGATTTATTAATATCACTGCACACAACATTTGTAGAGTTGTTTACATTTATTCAAAAATAGAAACATTTGAAACCAGAACTCTCTAATAGTGTTCCTGTCTAAAATCTAAAAATTTGGCATGGCAGCATTAGTTTTATTTCATTTCGCATCTGTTACCCTTCAATGTTTGGAATAATTGTATGTTGCTGTTCTATTTCTTCAGTATATGAGAGTTTGCAGTTAAGCTTCTAAAAGTCAGGTTTAAAAGCAACCTTTCTTATACATTTTGAATGGAAAAGTTTTTTTAGACTAAAATATCTGTTTTAAAAATATATAAATCATTTTAGTGCTTTCACTTGATTGTAGATGATGTATGTACTAACGACATCTCTATGTGAATGTTAACAGTAGATTTATTTAACAATTTATTCAAAACATAAATATATCATTATTTTCTTTAATTCTCTTTCCTGGTAGAAATTCCCGTTAATTCGAGGGCAATAAATCAAAATGCTTGCGTAGGCGGAGATAGGATTATTGTTGTAAGCGATCTGGCAACAATGTACCCGTTATTGGCTGTTCTATTAAGCGTTGCAGTGCCTTTGCAGTAAAGATCATTTCGCTTGAAATTAATGCACATAATCTAAGTTGAGTGACTTATTGTTAGATGATCGATTTTTTGTTTTATTAGATTTCCGGCAATCTAGATAATAGACAATAACACAAACTGAACTAATTAGAAGTCAATTATTTTAAAATATGCAAATAACTTAACTAATAGCTTTTCGTTTTTAACAATATTAATATTTTTTTAGAATTAGTCTTTAATTATTTTAGATCGATTCAATCTCATGTGATCATACGTGCCTTTTCATCTGATTTTTATATGTTATTAAATTTTTTTGTTTGCAAAATAATTAATTGGTTTTATTTGTTGCATTGAAAAGTTTGGTAAAAAAATTATAAGAATGTTATAGAATGTCTCAAATAATCTGTTTGAAATAATTCAATAGATATTTCGTTAACATGTTTAGAATCATCAAGTACTAAAGCTAGAGCTAGAGCGAAAATCTCCTTCAACTTTGTATATCGTTAGTATATGTTAGCATAGTAGCAAATTTTCTGCTGTCAATTAATTTTGTCAAGATCTTTTTTGATTTAAGTAATATAGTGAGATAATTAAGTGACTAATGCAATTGGTGGAGTACCATTCCATCTGGCATCTCTGGTGGCTTCTCAGAATATGAGGGTCATTTTCAATACCCCTTAAAAATCAAAACATGTTTTTCACCTTTTGATACTGCAGACGTTTTTTGGCAGTCATTCTTTTTCAAGTCCAGTTTATTTATCAACATCTAATGAACGGTTGTATAAGCTAAATTCAACTCTTACCCGATCATTTCTCAATCCTTACCCTGATACTTCAATAGCAGGCCTATTGAAGTTTCCATCGCACGGGGTTCAAGTCTGAAACTAAACCTAATAGCTCTTATTGAAAGTATCACTCATTTTCAGAATGCACTAGATTCGGTGTACTAAAAAAATTACTAGGAATCACAAAGTGATTTTAGATAAATTAAATTAATACTGAACATACACACCCACACACAGCGCCTTCCCCTCCAAAGGGGAAGCCAACAGTGTTGCCAGATGGAACGTATGGATTAGGTATTAGGTAACGGATTAGGTATTCAAACTTGAAAAGAACATCATTTTATATTTTAAGATATAACTTAATGCTATTTTTAGTTTTGTTGTAAAGATAAGTGATTTTAGTATAGGCGTGTCTACATTAGAATGGTTATCATCTATAAATTAACCTTGGTCAGTACCTCCAGTTAGGGTTATACAGTTTTGATTTTGTTTGGACTTAACCTTCAGTTCCTGGGCGGCGGGTGAGTAGTGCAGATCTTTTATCCAGTCTTACCTTGCTGATACCTTACCTTACTGATAAGTGAGTTCTTGTCGAATTTTACATTCTTGTCTAGAGAATAAATACAAACCCTTAAAGAGAATAGAAACGCCCATAACATGAGCGGGAGTTTCAACATGTGCCGTTTTTGCACTAAAAAATTAATGAAAACATTAGCAAATAGTTTCAGGGCTTCATATTTTTTTCTTTAAATATGCACCATTAAAACTCTGTAAAACTCTTTAAATATTTCATCAACTTTATAATATAAGTAGTATTAAATCGAATAAAACAAGTAGTATTGTCAAAATAGCTTTAAGGAAACAGAAACAGTTTCTACAGCTCTTGATATTTTAAATTAAGGCGTTCGACAAAATATATAGCAATATTTATTCGAATATCATATTTATATGAGAAAAAGGGAGAATATAAAACTCTTTCCATTTATATATTCTCAAGGGCATAATGTTAAAATCGAGGAAATCCCATTCGGAATTTAGAGCTTCCTGTAGACATTTTTTATTCGATTTTATTCCATTCAGATGAAACAAAATAGAAGTTAATTTAACAACTGTTTTCGTTGGCATGGATAGTTTGGTTTAGTGCTGCTACAATTTTCATTATTTTCAAATAACTTTTATACTAATTAATTAATAACTTAAATAGTTATCTAATCCTTAAAGTAGTCCCCATTATTTTCTACTAATCTGCGATATTATGACAAAATAAAAAAATCTTTGTTTTGAGTTAATATACTTTACAATAATTCTGTTGGCATCCTCGATATAATTTAAGTGAATATTAATGATATTGGGATCACGAAGTGTTAGCAAAGTATGGACAAAACATCGAGTATAATGATATTTCTTAGACTTAGAAATAAATCGTTTTAAAATATTTTTTCTCCATGTGGTCCTGAAACAAAATAATCTTGCCTCATCCTGATTATATAAAGGGTTGCCCAATGAGAATGTCAGAAGTTTAAGATCAGGCACAGGTGATAATTCAGATTTTCAATAGTGGCCTGAATTTTGTTGCCTGTTGGTTAAGAATTATTTGGGGTTTATTTCTGTAAACAGGAAATTAAACATAACCCCACAAAAATAATCCAAAGACATGAGTCCGCATGATCTTGGTGGTCAGTTGATATTCACTCCAAAAAGTGCACCAAACAGTTAACAAGAGGTAATTTGTGAATCATTTGAGAATCTTCATCGGCTCCAATTATATTTATTTACAAACCCATTAAGCCCGAAGTCCTCTTCTCGGAAAAGTCTCGCCAGAACTTGATGGTAGATACAAATAATTTATAGGTGCTGTTGAATCGTGTATCTTTCGATGGTGGTTTCCAGTGAAGTGAACACAGCAGTCCATGAGTGAGATTTAATGAATGAAGCTTGCTTCATCAATGAAGCAAATCTGTTAGTCGCTAATAAAAAATGTCAACAATGCCACATCAAGGTATTTACCTTTTAGTATCCGAGACGTTCTTTATAAGGAAGAAATCCACTTTTAAATTATTCGTTATAGGAATACAACGTAATTTCATAATAGAAAATAATGTTCTTTTCTAAGGATGTCCTTTCCCAAGGTTGCATCAATCATCTCTTTAGATTCTGCAGTCCTTTTTTTTAGTTGAAAAAAGGAACAGTGTTTCAAATGTTACTTCTCGAAAGACATTTCTTTGGCTATTGTCTTTATTAGGTATTATTAGTACAATTGCCAATTGTTATATATTTAAGGCTTGAAGATGACTATTTAATATAAACTTTAGGAAAGATACATGGATAAACGAATGGAGATTTATGTCTAAATTTTCACCATATTTAAAAACTTGTTTAACAATTGTTTCCACACATAGTGCCTTTTTCAAATACGGAACTGCAATTTTAAAATGTAATATATACATATATTACATTTCCTTACTGTAAGTTTTAATATTGTAGTTTGTTGTATTGTATTATTTGAAATACGCACTGTGTGTTGAAACAATTGTTATACATGTTTTTAAATATGTTGTAAATTTAGACATAAGTTACAGTTCATTTAAGTATAGACTACTTCATACAAAATATATATGAAGATATATAAATATATATATATATATATATATATATATATATATATATATATATATATATATATATATATATATATATATATATATATATATATATATATAGGTATAATAAATATAAATATAAATTTGAATGGGTATTATTGTAAGTTGAAATTAATGGCCATGAATTAAGTAGCAACACTTATATTTGTGTACGTTTTATTAGAGTTTAAGCATTGTTTTTTATCGTTTGAAGAAATATAATCTTACTGAATAAATTCCTTTAAAACTGTTTCTCGTACCGCAAAACGTGCTGATTATAATTTATGACCCGTTTTTGTCGGGTGACGAGCTCAATGTTTTCGAGAACTCGTCAACTGCCACACACCTTGCGACCTAAACTCATAATTAGGAATTTATCGCCTGTAATTATTGTTATTATGGGCTGATTGTTTTTGGGAATTCTGCCGTTTTAACTAACGGTACTTTGGGTTAAAGTTTGTCAGTTCTTTTAAGTATGTACGTACTGTTAAACTTTATGGGTTTCATTATAAATGCATATTGGAAATAAGTTTTTTATGCTGCAAGGTAGACGCTTGCCATAAGGACAATCTGGTAAAAAATATTTAATAAGCAAAAGCTAATTTCTGCATCAGCAATGGACTTTTTAAATTCCCATGAAGCTTATTTATAGTTTATTAAAAAAAAAATAAGTATAACATATGACCTGTCAAAATAGGTTCCTTTTTCCTAACTATAAAGCGAACTAAATGTCAGACATTACAATCTCAAATCAAATTTTATGATGAGGTTTTTGTAAGTTTACTAATTAACAAAAATATTGTTCGAGCGGTAATTTTATGGATCTAATTCGGGTGTAGATGACGATATATGCAAAATTCACCATAAAGAGCCATATGACAGACCAAGTAGCTGCGATATTCTTAGAATCGACATATCTTACAATCGACATATCTGGTTCTTCAGTCACAGTTTTGCGTGCATCAGCAGCATTGTTGTGCTAATGTGCTAGACGACGCAATACAGGTGTCAGATCATCTAGATCCAAAACCCTGCCAGTCTCTTCAAATTTTGTATTCAGCATAGAAATACAGACTGCAATTGGGTGATTATTTCTACTGAATCTTGACCTACGGAGATTTGTCATTTTCGCGGTATGATTTGAATTTGTTTTATGATTAATAAATGATCCACTCTGTTAAATAGAAGACTCTCATATTATAGATATGCCAAAACATTAGCTCTAGATATTAATGTTTAAAAAACAACAGGACTGCAAGATTCATTCCACGAAGTTGAAATTCAACCTTTAATATATCTATATATATATATATATATATATATATATATATATATATATATATATATATATATATATATATATATATATACATCGAGAGACGCTCCTCTGATAGTAATTTCAGTACATACGATTTAAAAAATGTTTAATAATTCTGATAATCACAAATGTCTACACTGTAAAAAAAGGGTTATGGATAAGTAAGGATAATTAGTATGGGAGTAAGTATGTCAAAATTTGTAAAAGAGAAAGTTATTTCTATAGTCTTTTCTAAGGTGAAAATTCAGATCGATGCCAGATTTCAATGAAAGACGTTATTAAATAAGATGTTTTTCATGTAAATTAAGCCATAGATTCTTCTCAAAACTTAAAAAAAAACACTAGTTATGCTACTTTAAAATAACCTGATGTAACATTTTTTTTGTGTAGTAAATATTTGACATCAATATATACTTTTTCCAAAAATATTGTTTCTATTAGGGTTACTTTAAAATATCAAATTTAGTTATGTTTTCATTAATCAGTTAAGTGATAATTTCATGGTAAAATTGATGGAAAATTTGATGGTGGGTGTGTAGTCTTCATATTCTGTATTTTAAGTCATATCAGGGCAATACTACTTTATGAATTTCTTCTTTATATTTCACTAATATATATATATATATATATATATATATATATATATATATATATATATATATATATATATATATATATATATATATATATATATATATATATATATATATATATATATATATATATATATATATATATATATATATATATATATATATATATATATATATATATATATATATATATATATATATATATATATATATATATATATATATATATATATATATATATATATATATATATATATATATATATATATATATATATATATATATATATATATATATATATATATATATATATACTAGTTTTTTTTCTGTATATACTAGTTTATTTAATTAATAAAAGTAATAATTTTAAATTCTTTATTTAATTCTTCTTTATATAAATAAAGAAGGCTAAAACACTATAATGCAACTTGATCCTAAATATTTCGTCATGTTGGTAAATTATCATTCTAGCTTACTTGGAAAGTATCTCGCCCATCTATAAAGATACAGTTTACTTTGCAGTAAAACTTTTTATTCGTTTAATAACATTCCAGTAGAGAAATATTAACAGTACATCACGAAGTGCTAACAAATATAAAAAAAAATTGAAAGAGTACCGATAATTGCCGTAACCATTTCTGTAGTGTTCATCTAAGTCGGCGATAACTTAAATGCACTTAAATTAGTATGCACCTATAAAAACATCTATTGGATTCGAATCAATAGCATCGATACCAATAAATTCCAATAGTCCGCTCAATCTCGAGCCGACAACTTGTCACATTAGTCTGCAAAAACGAGCTCGTCGCCGTTTAATCAACAGGTCCCTCCTAGAAAACGTAAAACTAAGAATCTTTTTAATTGAAATCGATCGTTTATGGTGGAAATGACCATAAGGCACGTGAAGTCCTTTTTTGTCTCTCTACTGCCGGCGTGACGAAAGGAGTTTTCAACGAAACAGGGAGGGAAATATTAGTTTGCCAGCGGTTTTTCATCTGTGAACGAGAATGGAATAGTTCCGCAGTGTTCAAATGTTTCTTCGATACGTATCTAGTGGAATACCGGGTGACAGATGCATGTTCTCATCATTATTAACAAGCTGAGTTTCTTTTGATCATTAGAAACACGACCGGTAAAAGAGACCTTATCTGATACGCGACGGTTGACATTAAAAAATACGCGACATGTGTTGGTTAATTCATGGACGTGGAAGATGTGACAGCGTAATTGCAATTACCGGTTTTGATTTAAATTTCAATTCACCGCGAAGCGTTTAGCATTTTTGTGTTCGGGGGGTCAAAAAAACATACCTCTAGAAACATATACCAGGTATGTAAATTTGAAACCAGAATTTTTGTATAGAAATACACGTTTATTGTATGAACATGACAAAAAATATTTTATTCAAGGTATTGCCCATCGTTAACTATACATTTTTCCCACCTGTCTGAACAATTTGTGGATGCCACGCTAAAAAACTGTTGTTCTTTTGAGGCAAACCAGTCATTGAGCCATTTTCGTACATTTGAAGTACAGTGAAGCGCTGCTCAGAAAGTGCGTGTCCCATCGATGCAAATAAATAGTAATCGGACGGAACCAAGTGTGGTGAGTAAGAGGCAACTAAATGTCTCAATCGTTTCCTTGACCATCCATTTCTGTTGTTTTTTTGTATTAGTTTCTTTTTCCACCAAATCTGTTTAATTTATATTTATTTCCAGACCGACTCTTTTGCCTTTCATCTTTATTTCTTCTGGATCGTGTTAATAAGGTTTAGGTTATCTGCATATATTATGATCTGTTTGTTTTTCTTCATTTATCATTGTTTAATTTACGCCTATATCTGTTTCGCTGATAGCTTTGTTCAATACTATGTTAAACCGAACTGGCCCTAATCTATCCCGCTGTCGCAAAGCTTGACCGATATTAAATTTTACCCCGGTGTGATGCTATTTTTCTTAAATTAGTCCTTAGATTCTCATTTACTCCATAGCTTCGTATACTACCGCTATTTGTACATGGTCATATGTCTGTCTCCTTTTTTATGAATCTCCTTTTTTATGAATCTCCTTTTTTATGAATCAGGCATATTAGCGTCTGGTGCCACTCCTAAGATGACTACAACCTTGTATTCTTGTATAGTTCTGATTGTCAAACCAAATTATCCATGTCCTCATAACGATTGAAGCAGGAATATCCAATTGTATGGTTATTTCAAGAAAATTTACATTTGTCTCAATCATATCAATAACCTGAAATGATCTGGTTCACTAAATGTATTCATAATATTTTAACACTTATGGCAGAATCACACTGCTTAGCTTAGTAACATATTTCAAACTGTTCACTTTGTAACATTTTTTACAATTCTATAAAGTGTAGAGGAACATAAAGTCAACCAAGCAAAAAGTTTATCGGGATTTGTATTCAAGATACATAGAGTGAGCATATTTTGAATACATAGTTTGGATGAGTTTGATTTAAATATGTATACTCGATTCAAATGGGTATACTAGCTCTTGTACTTTTTCTGTATCCTTGCATGTATGTGTAATTGGAGAATCTTTTTGATAGAAATTACTGAAATTGTTATAACATTATGTTTAACTACCCCAATAACATTAACACTACTTAAATATTATCAAAGTAAAAACAATCGACAACCGGTATATTTAACCATGTTAGAAATTACTTTGGTTATTAGATTGGTATCAATGCACAGAGAGTTAAGGATTAAAAAATATTTGCAGTGGATTTTACACCAAATAATAGAATGTTAGCAAATAACTGAACAAAAAGCTGTAAACATTATTTCAAAATAACGAAATATAAGTGGTCATATTCTAAGGCCAGCTAACACCGCTCTCAAATCTGTTATGGGACATACTCGAAAAGTAGATCAAATACCACATGGAAGAGAACAATAAACCAGAAGAGAACAGATAAAACCAGAAAATCGCAGAACTAAGGAATATTCTTAAGGAAGACAGCACAGTCACCCTAAGTCCCTTACGGAAATAAAGGGTTTAATTAATAATAAACATATAAATAGGAACATATCTAGGAAATGGAGAATAGGTGTCAATATTCCTAAAGTAGATTCACTATATTTGGCAATTTATGATTGTGAACTGTAGGTTAAAAAGTCAAATCAAAAATAATTAGCGTGGTTGTTTTTAATTTAACGATATTTCAATTAATTATAAAGTTAGAACCAAGGAAATATTTATTAGAAAAAAATTGATTTAAACTCCTAGGAAAATGACTGGGTTGACTTTCCATCTTATGGAAAATGCTTTATAATAAACTTTGAGTTTTTATACAATTGATTTTGATTTTCGTTTCTGTACATTTTTGCTGTATAATGAAATGCTAGGGGATATATCACCCAATCCCACCCCGCACAATCTATCAATAAAAAACCAAAGAAAGTATAAAACGACAATAAAAACCTGGAACGTCTACAAATTAAATACATGTTGTCCATTTAAATTACCTAGAGATACTTGGAATGACTTTTAATCCTCTTCTAAAAATTAAAGTCTTAAAACCACCATTTTACGGGTCGTGCTTTTCCAATATCGGCCATTAAGCGATTCAGTTCCATTTCAACCGGTCATCTTTTCTCCTTCTTCCGCCAACGTCTCCGTAAACTATCTCCGTTCTATTTCGCTCGATTGCGATTTCGCAAAGAGACTTCCATCGGTCCATCTCCGCAATCGCCATTTACCCGTCTGTTCCTTTTTTTTCCATAGCTGCTGTTTTAAGTCGTAAAATTTACTGGCATCTTTTTTTTCCAGTTTCTTTTCCTAGACAATCGAAGTGATATAAAAGCGAATCTCAGACTAGATTGTTCTGCGATTATTTGCATGGAATCAGATACGTGCAATTAAACTGGTTGATGTAATGATTTTGAGGTGGAAAAATTCAAAATGGGTGAACGAAATATTTTAGCAGATCTAACAGTGAATAACAAGTATTAATATAAGTCGAATTTTCGAAACTTTCTAATATTCTTCAGTGAAAAAAAGATTTCTAATATTCTTCAGTGAAAAAAAGATAAATGATATTGAATGCAATCTCTATTGCCCCCAAGGTCAATATGAAATATAATATATATATATATATATATATATATATATATATATATATATATATATATATATATATATATATATATATATATATATATATATATATATATATATATATATATTAACGAGAAAAAGATTTAAAACTAAAACCGGTAAGGCAAATGATGAATGATGGTACGAGAATCTAAGGGTGTTCCTTGGCTGGGCTTAGAGTTTTACAGATTGAGAAGTCGATTCAGTAGCCAATAAACTGTATTCAACAACTATGGCAAGTCATCGAAGCCGGGTTTAGTTTAGCCTTCTAATCTTTCGAACAGCGGACTGATTGGTAGGTAACAATGTAGAAAACTCGTTAGAAAGCTATATAGCCATATAGCGATTTCTTGTCTCAGGGCAAACAGTATTGCATGGTGAGTTCTTGTGATCTGTCAGGCATTACTTGTAGTTCAAATACCATCATTGATGATTAGATAATGAACGCATGCGAACCGTAAGCGGTGGTTAAACCAGCAGTCGACATACTATTATAACGTTTTTGCGTAACAGACATTGCGAAAAAACTCTGGAAAATTTAAAATACTCTGAACATGTCAGCATACATGTCAACGTAAAGAAAGATATAGTAGTCAATAAATGATAGCCTATAATTAATGCCAAACGAAGCACGAACATTATTAAATTATTGATTTGAAGAGCTGTATTTACCTGATTCAAGTCTGGGCGATTTTTAGTTTATTGAGAATACGTTATTTTTCTGACATTTGGGTTTTAGTTCAACCAAGAACAATTTATAACTATGCTTATTCTCTACATACTACTAGGATCAAAAAGTAAAGTGTATTACTGTTTCCTCCACAGTAATTCCCTCTCACTGCAAATCAATTTATTTCAACTTTATTTTGTTTTGGAAACAGTTTTTATAGGTAGTTTCTGGTATTTCGTTCAAAGCGACCAGCGAACTCTCCTAAATGACTTCGATGGACACAAAATGGTATCCACGAAGTGGTTTTTTTCAATTGAGGGCATATGAAAGTCACACAGTGTCATATCTGGAGAATATTGTGTTTCTGGAAATGTATTTGCTTGATTTTTAGCGATTAATCATATTTCTAATAGTTTCTTCATTGGTTGACGTGGAAGACCTTCTTGAAATACATCTTCAACTACTTCTCTACCATCAATAAAGTCGTGCCGATTGAAAAATCGTTTTCGGCATATATTCATTGCCCTAACACTTTCTTGACATTTTTTATACATCAACACAAGAACCTTCGTTTTTTAGACAAAGTTTTGAATAATATCCATTATTAAAATTCACCGACAAAAATATTTAACAAATTCAAAAGCGAAATTATATGAAACTTGTATCATATATCAAGGATGGTCATACTACATAAAAAATAAATGGCTGTTTTGATACTTAAAGCGCGCGATTTTTAAAACAAAGCTGACCTAACTTTTGGATCATCGTAGTATGTACATTAGATAATATTTATAAACAGAATATATGAATGTTAAGTTATATCATATTGCTATTAGAATTACTTAATAACTATTAATACCTTGCTAAACAAAAAAAAGTGCTGTTCACGTGTTCAACTCCGGTTAGCAGTGAATAGGTTCAATTAAATTGACTACCAATCAGATCAATAAGAAGCTGTATAGAAATGCTAAAAAGGAAACTGTTTATTATAACATAGGATTTTTTTGTAATAAACTCTTGTTACTAAGAACACCATTCGATAAATACTATTATTTTCTAGAAAGAAAACGTCATAGTTCACGTTTTCAATCCAATTTTCATTACAGTCTTCGTTATCTGGCCGTTTTATTACCGACTCTGATATTTTCCTCATTATTTCTTCACAGTAATGCACCGATTGACGTAAAACCAGCTATTTTCGCCATTATCGGGTCACAGTCCTTTCCAGAGGCGATTCTCTCGACAAAACCAAACGAACTGATTGGCTCTTATCGACACTACGTGCCTACTTTTTCCAGTAGAACTTCGTGATTGGTCGCGTCTCATTTTTTCTTCCTTTTCAAAGTTAATCCGATGCGGCGAACTGTAAATTAAGGAGTCAAATATACAGTTCGGTACCATTTGCGATTGATTTAACGGTATCGTGACGGGTACACGAAACAATCGCGGGATGGGCGGAAATTTAGACCATCGGTACCGCTTTAATCGACGTTTCTTTTTACAGTTTCCGTTTCTTTTCCATAATTGGTACATTCGAAAATTTTAATTTATGCCCATATTGTTACATTTTTTATCTGTGCCAATAATATTAAAGCTCAGTTTGATTTTTGACGTCTGAAATGGCAAAATTTGAAACACACACTCCTGTCCAAACGTCGGTAAACTGGATTATGTATTATATTTAGGAAGGTTTTCAGTAAATAGCTCATTAAAGAGATTTCGTTCGATGTTCTTTAAACTTTTTTGCGTTTGATTTTTAGGAATTGCAACGCAAATTGGAGTCAATCATTTTGATAGTTTATTACCTGTGCTGTAAATCGAGTTGAAATGGTTTGTTATTATTTGTAATTGATCTTCTACCAGTAATATTAATAACTCTATTGTTATTGGATATGATGCACGTATTTTATTACTTTTCATACTTTAAGTTATAATGCTTATAAGTTCATGTTTGACCTCGTCTATTATTATGTCAAGTTGGTCTTCTTCATCTATTATCATTTGTTCTTGCGGCCCTTGTTTGTGGTCTGTAAAACGTTGCTGTCATCTTTGGAGCTTCTTTTCTTTGTGTATTATCACTTTTCTATCTTTATTTTCAAGCATAATGCTTGACCTCCGCCTCGTAATTCCTATTATATCTAACTTGTTTATATATATTAAAGTTGTTGTATCTTTCCTCCAACTTTTCAATTTCTGCACCCAGCAGTTTTCTTTTGCTTATTCAATTTTTTTTCTAAATAGTTTTTAGAATATATAGTATGCATTATGTGTGTTCATCATAATTATTCTTTGTTTTTCTTTCTTACTTTGAAGATTTCTAGTAATTTCTTACTTCATTATTATGTGTCAATTTATGATAATTTATATAACTATGATAATTTGTACAACAATTGATAATGTGCACATCTAGTGCTTTCCAAGGTTAAACTGGTTTTCTTGAACCATTTTTCACTATTTATTAAAATTTCGCAGTAATATTAGTGCAGATAATGAAATAAGTGGCTCAAATGTCATCAACTATAAACTAACAATTTCCTGGAAAGATCCACATCTTGTTATAGCATTAGTTGTCCCGTTAGAGTCATATATCACCTTTATTTTCCTCGGACGTCCATAACGTGTCCAATAGAACGGTTGCACGTGTAGTTAACGCGTATAGCTAGAACCACGATCATTAATTGTATGCAGTGAGGCAGCTAATGTCGCAGTTTATTAACAATACGTAATAAGCTCGAAAATTACATATAATTATTTCTGGGCCATGAGAATACTACTTAACCAGCTTCGATCGTATCAAACAATAATAGATAGATTTTAAAGTAGAAAACAGAACACTTTTGTTACATTATGTCTTATTTATTAGGCACTTGACTTAATTCAAGGCCTTTTTGACTACCTATGAAAAAAGTAATACAAGCTTAACCTTTGAAGTAATCTCTCTCACTTTCTATACACTTTTGTCATTCGCGTAACTATTGAATTCCAGATCGAAAAAAACTTGATGATTTTAATGTGGGTCATTGAGGTTTTTTTCGACTTCCTTGGGAGATGTGAGGATAATCAACTAAGCGATGATGCAGAGATCCGAAGATATGTAAAGACCAAGCCCTCTCCCAGCCCAACTCGGTAACCGTTTGCGAGTTATTCTTGCTCTTTGTGGCCTTGCGTTGTCCTGCAGCAAAATGACTTCCCTTCTTCGATTGCTCATGTAAGGCATGTTTTCCTAACACGAACTTTTTCCTAACACGTTGTCACTAACACGAATCGGTTGTAATTAATAACGGTCAGCAATGATCATTGAACCAAATTAGAGCAACTCATAATGCACCACTCCTAGCTTATCCTACCATATATGAAACGTGTAAATAAAGTAATGAGACTGGTAGCGTATCGTGACAACACTGTTGGCTACGGCTTAGGAGGGTCTAATGCGTCTTCAATGCAAGTTTGAGAATTCTTATAATAAGGGACAACAATTTTGAGCAACGGTGCGCTATCAAGTTTAATATCATGTGTTTAAACGAAAATCATACTTTGAAATCATATTTTAATCGTTCTTGATTGAAATTGATCAAAATCATGCTTTTGTGACGGAAACTTTTGCTACGGTTCAATTGAAGAAATAAAGCTGTAAATATATGAAAATATATGAACACAAAACAGATTTTAAATAATACCAAAGAATACTAAAAATACAAAAATATTATAAAATTCAATTTTTAAAAGTAAATTTTCCAAACCACATATACGTCAAACAATTAAACTTTGAATTGTTCATAATTCTGAAGATAGACGTTGGGTATATATATAATTTAAATGTTATATTCTCATCATAATATACCTAGCATTTTAAGAAACCTGTTAGCTGTTATTGTTAAAACAAATTGTGTTATACTTTTCAACATTTTCTCTATATGATTCTTTAAATAATGAGGAGTGAACTTTTTAAAGTAATTTATTAGTAATTGGTGGAAGATATATAAATTTATTGTTTAAAATGGGAATCCAAGAATATATACAATGAACTACGTATTGTTTAGAACTGGGATCAATATATCCTTTAGTTCGATAGGCAAGCCAATAAAATTGATGAAGTGAAGTTAAAAACTCGTCGACAACAATCGTTTGGACTGAGGCCAAAATTAAGATAAATATGTGTTTCGGTGTCCAAAAACGAAAATATCTAAATAAAGAGATTACACAGTTTGCTTGATTTTGATATGTTCTAGTTTAGTTGCAGATTTGCATTCAATTCTACGTTATTTTTAGTTGAGAGAGATCGATTCAATTTATGTGTTGTTTCTATCAGTCCAGTCAAGTCAACTGGTCACCTATTTTTATTTGGATCATCATATATGACCAAATTAGCACAGTCCGAAAAATGATGCAATCTAGTACATTGATAACTAAGCACTGTTTTTATTTACAGATAGATTGCCTCGAAGATCCGTAAATCGCCAAATCTAGAACAAGAAGGCGAATGTATCATATAACATAAAACCACTGGTGCCATGTGTCCAAAAGAAGAACATCTGCACTTCTATTTTAGTCATCACAGGTCAGTAGTAAGGTCAAAATACGAGGATGGTCTGATAACATTGTGGGCTAAAAAAATATTTGACTTGACGTATTTCACCCCAGTTATTTTGCGGTAACTTAATGATATATCATGAATTTGTTCACTCATAATGCGAGGAATTATTATTTGCCTACCTATAATGATAAATATTTTTCTGAATTTCATTTGGACACAACCTTTTATTGTAAAGATTGAATAAAATCCTGACATGTGTTTTATTACATCTAATAAAATTATATGCTAAAAAAATTAAGCTATATTTATATATCAGATGCACATTCTGTATTTCAATTGTATATATACAAGTTGTTTAAAAAGAAAATGATTAATTCGAACTCTATATTGAAATATTCCTTGAGATATTTTTGTAAATTAGTGTATAAAGTGTTTCCCAATAAGAGTGTCACAACTTTGAAACTTAATAGCGGCAACACTGTTTGAAATGCAGATGTCAATTTTTGACTGTTATGTTCAGTACTTTATGTAATTCATCATGAAAAGATATACAATTCGCGAATTGGGTTCTAGATATAGTTGGAAGGTAACCCCCACTTAGGGAAAAAAAAATTCCGACGAAACGCACGTCTGGTTTAATGGGTTTCTGAACAAACATAATTGCAAGATTTGTGCTAATCCTCAGTAAGTCACTGTTTGGTGCGGTTTGTGAACTCAAGGAGTGATATGAGGAAGAAGTGGGGCTGAAGATGAAATATGACCATCTTTTTTTTTAAGACGATGATAGAAATTGTATTACTATTAATACTGAACGCTGTACACAGGAAAAGCTTCCTCGACATGTTATTTCGCGAAATAGTGATCTCAATTGACCATAAAGATTATGTGGTCTCACGCACTTTTATTATTTTTTGTGAAGATATGTTATATGTCTTGATCATTGAAATAAAGCCCGAACAATTTTACTATGCGATATGTGTGAAAGAGTAATCGAAATTGGATGCTTAATTTTTGACACTCCTATTGGACAATCCTTTATTTATTCTGTGGCATTTTGACATTTGAAATATTCATTTAAAGTGAGTATTCATCTAATGAGCGGTTTAATCAGATTTCCGAAGAAAAAGTCATCACTGGCAGTCAAATCCGGCGCACATGGCCCTCATGGAAGCATTTTTTAGCGTGGGTCCTGGAGTTTTACAGCAACAAATCAAAGCGAGTGTGCAGACTTATTATCGTGGTGATCTTTTTGGTTAGGTATGGACTTTTAGTATGAGCACCACCTTCCAATTGGCCAGTAGTTAAGCACAATACTCTATAGTGATAGTTCCATCTTTTTCCATTTTTATGATCACACCATGAGATTTTAAAAAACCGTACTGATGAGTTTTCTTGCAGAAGAAACAGTTTTCACTTACTTTGACCTACTTTCACCTGCTCCCATCCAATGTATAGATTGTTACTTTTTTCAGACATATCATTGTGAATTCATGTGTCATCTAGTGTAATAAAACAAGAATCGTATTTAAATAAGTCTAAACACTATTGAGAAGTGTTCATCTAAATGCATAGCGTAAAATGTAGCCGATAGGATATATCAATATGTTTTCAATGTTAGGATGTTGGGGCACCTCCAGTCAGTGATCGTTTAATATATCGTTGTGGATTAGGGCATCTAGATCATTCATCATCTTCAACCGATGTACGGCCATGTTTAAACTCAGCAGCCCATTTTTTTGCCATCGAAAATGAAGGGGAAGAATCCTCTAAAGTGGAATCTAATTCTTAGGATGTCTATTAGGGTTAAATCCTAATAAATTAAAGTTCTTTTTAATGGTTAGAACTTGAATGTTATGCATATTCCAAAAACATGCCAAAACAAGCAGTTAAACGCACGGCACGCCATCTTGCGCCATCTTTAAATCAGATCGACAACTTTTCGAACGAACTTTGTACCATCAACTGAAACTAGAGCCTGAGATTTAGGTTAGGCACTTAATAAATAAAAATACATTTCCGTCTTTTATTCATAAAATGTTAATTAATTTATAAAATATGGAAGCTTTTTGTCAACATTTCGAAGTAACTTCTTCATTTTATTAACACATCCTCAGGTTATAAGCCACTCCACTTTTATAAATAATATATAACGGTAAAGAGTTTACAAAAGGTTAACTGAATGACCGAAGGCGAGTCATAAATAAATTTTATCTCGATCTTCGCACTTTAACGTTGTATAAAATGCTTATACGTGAAGGATTTAAGATGTTTCGGATTAGTGATTTATGAGATAAAGATGGGACAGTTTTAGCTGACCCTTCATTATAATATATATACATTCGCATTCAATTATAACATTTTGTATATGTTAATGATTGTACTAGAAAGGATTAGATTATTTTATGCCTTGTTTCATGAGACAGATGGATTCTGAAACACATAAAATCTCGATGTACAATGAAGATGGTGAATCCCGTAGAATATCATCTGTTTGGATTTTTCTATGAATGTTTTTTAATTCTTTTTAGCTTCGTTTATATTTATAATTATGCAACTTTGAAGTACATTATTTTAATCATCATTATGAAAATATAGATTCTAATGGAACAAAACACAGCTGGATTTATCATTGCTTAATCATTAAATTGGATTGATAGACCATAAATATTAGCGGTACTTTGCTTTTACAGACGACATAGTGCTAATAAATAGAAGTAAATGAGAATTACATGAAATGTTACTGCAATTATAAGCAACAGCACTAGATATGGAATAAGAAATAAACGAAAATATATCAAAATGTATGACTATATTTCAGATAACAATACATAAGAGGAATTTGAAGAAGTAAAGTCGTTTGCATACTTGGGTTCAGAATTTAGTACAAAATCGAATATATATCATGTCAAAAAAGTACCGGGAATTGGCCAATAAAACACAAAATGTTTATTATTTATCCAAATTTATTATATCGCCTTCAAAGTAGGCCCCTTCCGAAATAATACACTTATGCCAACGAATAATCTAATTGTCAAAACATTTTTTAAACGCATTTTCCGGAACCGACTTCAGTTCTCACCGCGAATTCTCTTCTATGTCTTCTATCGACTGAAAAAGTGCCTCAAAGTGGTAATTTGAATTTTGGAAAGTGATAGAATTCAGCCGGAGCCATATCATGTGAATACGGTACTTTTTTGACAGAATGTAGAAACCGAAATACTGAAAATAATATTAGGAGTAAACAAATTTATGTATGAACCCAATAACTTAATTAATAACAAAATACTATATATAAAAATCCCTTGTAAAATCAACAGTACTGTTTGATTGCGAAGAATGGACAATGAGTGGCCTGAATAGAAAAAACTTGCGGTGTAGGAAAAGAAATGTTATAAAGGAAAATATATAAAGGTGAAGAAGTAGGAGGTAGTTAGGAAAGGAAAAAGAATAATGAGTTCCGAGAACTGTAGAAAAACCCGACATAATAGCGAATATAATAAGCTATAAGCTGAGATGACTAGGACATGTAAAGGGTGAACGACGAGCGGATTCTCAAGAAAGTTTTGGAAATTCCTATATTGAGGTGGTTGGATGAAGTGATGGAAGATTTAACATAATTAAATATTACCAGTTGGAAGGAAAAACCGAGAGACAAAAACAAATGGCGTATAATAATTAACCAAACCTTGGGCTAGTTACGCCTACCGAGCTAGCTTACAATACAGCCAGTGGTGGTTGGTCCATAAGGGCACATGGGCACGTGCCCCAGCTATACAATTAAAAAATGTAATGAAATTTTGATGTTTGACAGTTACACTCATATTTCTATACAGCAAAGTATGTGTATGATACTAAGAAATGTAAAATTTTTTGTTGCGGCGCATTTCCCTATCCCCATTCCAAAATTTGGTTATACGTGCCCAACCTGTTTTTTCCTCCACAAATCGCCGCTGAATACCGCAAATAGCTTAAGTCTTACATTCAGCAATGTTTTCATACAGACTTTCCAATTTGCTTCGAAGTCTCCTCCATTTTCTTCCTTTACTGGGTTATATCGTTCCGTTATTCTATATTAGTTCTTTTTGTTCAAGTTTATTTTGTACTGGCATTTTTCATGAACTTACCTAAATCCATCACGTATACCTTTGGACTCCTCTGTTACTTCCAACAAACGCTTATTTTTAAAAAATTATTTGCATTTAAGATATAGAATTCTTATGTAGGTTTATAATTTTTATCCTTCGAAGACTCAAATCTCTATAATGAACTAGTGAAACTAAAATGTTTTAGTTTTACTTCCTTGATGGTTGCGATGGGTCAGATTTTGAGATTTTATTATATTTCATTTGTTCATATCTCTTTCAAGTTCCCACACTTGAGCGGACTAACCTTCTTAACTAATAATATTTTATGAGGATAGAGTGAGATGTGGGAACTGAAAGAGTCGAATACTTATGAGATGGAAGTGCGATTAGAAATGTGAATGAATTTCTGAAAAGTATACATCAAGCCCATATTACAGTTTTGATTTTACAGTATTTGAAAGCAATTTCGAGTTAAATGGGGAGTACTAAAATGAAGCAATTTTAGAAAAAGTATTTCAATTTTCACTCTACCCCCGTAAGTAATACTTAATAAAAGAGACAAAAATCACAAGCGTGTGTTATGAAAAACAAAAAATATATATAGCAAAACTATATTAACTTGATTGTAACATAGATGAAAGTCTCACATAACTCGCTAGGTTCTGCTATTCAACATGACGTGGGATTACGATTATATACTCTCAAGTTTCAGTGACGATATTTAAAGTGGGATCTATTTTAGTTGCATATTAATTTTCCATCGTGATACTTCGGCCCAGAAGCGGCCATTTACATAATATTTATTCAGAACATCCGTTAGTTTCTGAACGATTTGGTTTCGATGAAGAGGAAGGAAAAAAGGCCGACTGGTAAACGGTGCAGATGATCCGTTTATTGATGAGCAATCGACATTTTTCGAACAGTTCTGACAGAGAGTACTGTTAATTGCTATTTCAACTGATTTAAATATCTAGATGAACTTGTAACGGTATTCAAGATGTAGAAAAAAACAACTTAGATATATCGCACACAAGTTTCTATATGTCGGTGGCACGTTTCAAAAAGTAACTGGACTTGTTGGTATAATATTGAAAAAAATGGTACGGTATTAAATATGCAGATTATACAGAAAGAAACTGAACTTTCGCTCTAGTAAAGAAATAAATATAAGTAATAATTTTATAAGTACCATTATTATTCTGAGAATATTCACATCTCTACCGTTCAGAATAATTTACAAATCTTTCAAAAAGTTTCCTTCGCATTCTGCTTTGCTACTATTGCTACGTTTACTGTTAAAGTTATGACAATCCCATAGAGAGAGATATTTGGTGAATTTTGGCTTAAAATTCCCAAATAATATTTCCTGGTGATATCCAGGAAATTTAGGAATTTCGAATTTTTAAATCCTTTTATAAAGAATTTTCCAATAAGAGTATCAGAACTTTAAAATGAGGCCCAATAGACAAGTGATAATCCTGTTTCTATTTTATCTTGAAGGACAAACAATGGCTTTAAGTTTTGAAAGCAATATCGTTCAATTGTCCTCTTCGGGTTCCTCTGGTGAAATGTATTTTGTAAGCTAAATTTTCCATTACTCTTTTACATATACCGCTGAATGTTTTACTTAAGATCAATAATTTTTCGGAGTTTATTTCTGTAAACCTGAGATTTGATACAGTTCCATAAAAATAATTCAAGGGCACGAGATAGCAAGATCTTATTAACCAGTTGACATTACCGTTTGATGAAATATTGCGCCCAGGAAACTTTTCTTGCAATAAATCGATTATCGGGCGAAATGTGTGAGAAGTCGCACCACATTATTGGTTATGGTTAGTCTTCAGCTCAAAAACCGCACCAAACAGTGACATTCTGAAAATGAAGAAGTAACTACTAAATCACTTGAGGATTTTTTCTATTTATGTTTGTTTACAAATCCATTAAATCAGAATTTAATAAAATTGAGCATATTAGTAGATTATGGTAAGATAACGATCCAATTAAATTTTTGAAGAGCTACAGAGGACTAGTAAAAAAAATATTGACACATGAAATTTCATGCTTTTAACGTTGAGCCTTATGAGAAATTACAGGTTTTATTATATTTTACAAAAGATTTCAGATTTCAATAAAAATGGAGAAAACAAAATAATGTTCTAAACAAATATCTTTGCTTGCACTTTTCAAGCTACTCTTGAGAAAGCCCAAGGCGAAACATTTGAAGAGCAAAATCTATAATAAAAACGTGTGAAACGTTAAAAAGCTACTGGTGCTAAGCTAAGTGTATAATTGAAAATACTAGTAAATAATATCTCTTCATGACGTATGCTGCATCAAGTAATAAACAAATTAACCAAAAAAAAAAAAACCAATATATTAAAAAAATAATGAAATATAAAAAAAAATAACCAAGAAATCGTTATTATAAGATTAATTATTCACAAAATGAAATATTATTATCTGTATTAGTCATTTATTTTTTATTAGATTTAACAAATTTGTCTGTGTTCATCAAACATACGTTCATATCATTTTTATTAAAGAAATTTTATGAAACATACCTTCTCATATTCTATGAATTTTGAAATTTCGTGCACGTTGGAACCTCTTTTACGACGTTGCAACATCTAGTGAACTACCATATAAAAAGTACATTTTTTATATTTATTAGCTAATTACTACTATCAGATGCTCTAAAACTGTACTTTTAAGTGTCTTAAATGTTTTACATATTATTTTTTTTCATTTTCTCCTTTTTTTATTGAAATCTGAATGGTACTCTTTGTTAAATATGATAAAACTTGAGATTTCTCATAAGGCTCAATGCTAAAAGTCTGACATTTCAAGTGTCAATATTTTTTGTAGCTCTTCAAAAATTTAATTGGATCATAATCTTACCATAATCTACTAACATGTCAATTTTCATTAAATTCTGAACGGTAATTCTAAAACCGACAGTACTACCTTAAACCAGAAGTGCGCTTCGTTGGAAAACATTTTTTCCCCAAATTGGGGGTCGCTTTCCAACTGTCCTATAACCCAATTAATATATCGTGTATCTTTCTATGGTGAATTGATATAATGTACTGAACACAGCAGTTTATGAATAAGGTTTCCATTTCAAACAGTGTTGCCGCTATAAGCTTTCAAAGTTCGGACGCTCTTATTAAAAAACTTTTATTATCGTCTGAGTTAATGCCTGCAAACCATTGTTCGTCATTTTCAATTACGAGATAACCATTATTGCTCGATTGTTATGAATCATACCAATAGTTTTTATTATGATTGAAAAGATTTCTAACAGTTCTTGGCCTAACAACGAAAAAACAATATATTGGTCTTTTTTATATTCTTCAAGGTAGCCACCATGTAATTTAATATATACGTTTAGACCAACGACGTTCCAACTTTTTAACACCCTCAATTTAATGTCATTTGTCCAACTCTGTAAAATGAACAGTTGTCTCATCTTTGATTACATTATTAATTTCGTTAATTTTCGTTTAGCGAGCCATTTCTTCAGCTTTGGATACATAAAGTGATTTCTGGGAGGGTCATTTTTCGAAGTGTAAATCATGTAGTTTTGCAGCAACAACCGATGACGAGTATGCAGACACTTATTGTGATAAAAGAGTACTTTTGTTTAGGCTAACTGTGAATGTCTAGTTCACCACTCCCTGCTTAGGGTCTTGCCTCTTGCCAGATAGTTTGTGAGCACTACACAACGAAAATCCATCAAAATCGTAACCATGACTTTTCTGCTGATAGAATAGTTTCTCTGGCATGTAATAATAAAGAAACCTGGCAGTATCGCATTTACTGTATAATGTGTATAATGTGTGTATGATGTATTTATAATATCACTAAGCTCGTGTACTTTCAGGCGGTGATCATTTAATTCGATATTGTGCATTTTTGTGACGATTTTGTAGGTCGTAATAGTTTTATGACCGCGTTTAAATTCAACAGCCTACATTTTTATTGTCGACGATGAAGAATCGGTTTTCTTTACAATAACGTATTTAACACTTCGAAATTTGGTTTAACAGTTTTTTAAAAATGTTTGCTTTATTATATCGCCTGAAATACGCAACTGAACGCACACATTTAAAGCATAGTTATTTGGTCATGCTCGCTACATCTCCATGTCAGATCGAGAACTTTTCGAACGACTTTTGTATTATAAAAATTTCACTAACTGACCTATGACGTATTCATTTTCTATTCAACTCTTAAATAAACTATTTTTTAATTTATCGAAGTCCTTGTAATTTCTACAAACGCATAAGCTTTATTTCATTATTGTAGATCTTTAAAATTATTTCCTAGATATTTTTGGGTGTTTCAAGATGTTATCTTCAAAGATAGAATGGAAATGTTTAGAAAAGTATCACTATATGATAAGCGACAGGGTGAAACCGAGGTGTTCTTGAGTTGACTTACCGCAGTTCATATTATCTTCAAAGGTATGTAGATAGCTCAAACATATGCCAAACTTACCTGTAACAAAAATATATTTATATTTATGTATTTTCATGGAGTTATATATTTTTCAAATATGTTACTAAGTATTGCTCTAATATCCTATTAGTCCTATACTATCAATATTAAAAAATATACAACACTGACTATTAAGGTATTGTCAACATTTTCTGATATATAAATAAATGTAACATTTTATCTCAGTTCTAATTTCAAATTCAACCTAGGGTTATTTTACTAACTATACAATTTGCAACAAATGTTCTATATAGTAGAAAATAAATCATAATTTGCGAGTCTGTCGTATGTTAACGTGGTGTAATTGATAATTAGAATTGCGGTATAATAAACTTTATTATTTAAACAAGCATTATTTCTTTATGGTTACATCTTAGATAAGTATGCATTAAAGTTGAAATATAAAATACGGAGGAAAATTGAACAGATTTTTTATGATATAGATTTTATTTTGAAGATAAGGTACAGATTGAAAACAAAAATATATACTTTCTAAAAATTTAATTTCTGTTTGTTTTACCCCAATATTAGATGTGGTTTTTCAACATTTTTTTTTAATGTGGACTTCGCAAAATATTAATTAAATGTTTTTAATATATTGGGTTGATTAGAAAGTTAGTCCCATTTATTTGAGAAAATTGAAGATAAATTTTATTTACTAAAAATTACACTTAATCAATATGGTGCACGCAATTCTGTTCGATGACCTTTCTCCATATCTTCGGATGCTGCATAATCCCGCGCTCATAAAAATTATAAGGTTTCTGGGCAAGTTTTTCAACGAATTAATGTTTTTACCATCTAAGATATTTTGAAACCATCAAAATAAAATGGTAGTCCGAGGTCGCAAGGTCGCAAGGTCGGGAGAGACGGGTGGATGATCCAGTTGATCCCAGTCAAGTTATAAAAGTATGTGTCGGGTGGTCAAAGACACGTATATATATATATATATATATATATATATATATATATATATATATATATATATATATATATATATATATATATATATATATGAACATTTTTTGTTGGCTGTTTGACTGGGCTGATGAGTCTGGGCTTCGAGAGGCGAAGCATGTGTCGTCTAGTTGAGGGGATGGGTGGGGTTCCTTTCCGGTCAAACAGCCAACAAAAAATGTTCATTTACACGAAGACGCGGGTTGTTGTGTGTTGCACATGGGATTGTGGGGCTCGGCGGTTGGGTGTGTGATGGCGCTCGGCTACTGCTGTCTCATTGGACGCAGTCCAGGATAGTCTAGCGCTGCATATATATATATATATATATATATATATATATATATATATATATATATATATATATATGTATATATATATATGTATATATATATATATATATATATATATATATATATATATATATATATATATATATATATATGTATATATATATATGTATATATATATATGTATATATATATATATATATATATATATATATATATATATATATATATATATATATATATATGTATATATACACACTCTGTTGAATAATATGTACAGTCAGAAAATTAATAGTTCGAACTCTATGCTGAAATACTGCCAGAAATATATTTGTAAATTTGTATATAAATAAATAAATAAATTGTTTTCCAATATGAGTGCCAGAACTTTGAAATGTAACATTGTTTGAAAAATGGAAATGTCACTCATAGGCTGCTGTGTTAAATACAGTATGTCAACTCACTATGGAAAGATCAACGCTCACGATTCAACAGCGTGTAGAAATAATTCGTATCTACCGAGCGTTGCGTGAGATTTATGGTTAACATAATACGTCAATCAAACAAACATAATCGCAGGATTTAGATAGAGTAAAAAAAGTGATTCAAGTTACCTCTTTATCCTCAGATATTAACTGTTTGATGTGGTGTTTCGGCTGAAGGAGTTGTAGGACCCTATTTTTTAAAAACCGATGATGAAAATCATGTTACTATTGATGGTTCATGCTTTAGCATGTTATGACAGACATGGCATAACATATAATATGATATAACAGAATATCGTTGATCTCAACTGATAAATAAGATGGCGAAACTTGTCAGTCATCTCGTTACACAATCGATTTATTGCATTTTTATGGGGTTATGATAAATCTTTGGTTTGCGACGAACTCCGAACTGAGCAGATTATTAGATTTGGAGTTATAACAAAACTCTAGCTCCTCAACTTCTATAACAACTGCCTGATAGAGGGTAGCATACCAAAAATCTCGTGGAAATTCCATGTCATAGCTATCCGAAAATCCGGGAAACCTCTCAATGATATAAGGAGCTTTCGACCAATCTCATTGCTCTACATCTTATTTAACCCATTCAGAAGAATGATATTCAACAGGTTATCGCCAAACATCGATGACCAGCTAATGCCTGAACAGGCGGAGTTCAGACCAGGCCGAACATGAGCATCCCAGATCCTTGATCTGACGCAGTACATAGAGGACAGATATGAACATCAACTTGCTACATGTGCCGTTTTCGTGGATCATCCAGCAGGCTATGACACCGTGAATCACCGCCTCCTTCTGTCAAAAATCTACAACCTCACGAGTGATTATGGTCTGGTTCGGTTCATTTCCGTATTTCTTTCCAAACGAAGATTTGTAATATTTAATTAGAAGAGTAATCAGATTGAGTCTGGACGTCATTTTCAGAACATAATGTCATTATTTGTTCTTCAAAATAAAATACGAATTAGTAGATTATTTTTTGTAATTATCATTGTTCCTTATTTTAAATTTTTGGCATTTCTTATTTTATAAGGTTTTGAGAATTATAGAATGTTCAGATTAAAAAATTAATATTTCTTGAGACCATTCACATGATTCATCACAGTTCACATGATTGATCACATTTTATTCTGCCCTGTATATTCAGGAATGTTTATATCTATAACTGTACAAAAATAATTGTTACAAAGATGACGATTATTAACGATGAGAACTTAGGAGCCAATTAAAGAGATATTCTAAAAATGGAACCTCTACATCAGGCCTAGATAAATTATTTATTAATAATGAAGTTATAGTTCCATCAGTCAAGCATATATTTCTCGCATATAATTTTATCAGCTTTAAAATGACTGCAATTTCTGGTCTAAACAAAAGCAAAACGTCAATTTAAATATACGAACGAAGAAGAAGAAATGTACCAAGTAAAAGTGTGATAACGAGAATTGGAAAATATATCTGTACTCTCTTTAGTCCGTGATGCGTGACAATATTGTTATGTTAGACAAATATTGCACTAGTCCCGGCCTATAGAGGGCACACAACACTGCCACCGTCATCGTTGTCTGCATCAAATCCACCATGATGGAAAAACGAAACTGTATTTTTCAACGAAACAGGTTGTTTTTTTTCTGTTCGCAGCACGTTAATTTCTTCAACAAAGCCGACCACAATGCCGGCGTTATATTGAATAACGGACAAATGATGTGCTAATGCGAAAAACGTCGGTACCTTGAGATAACGGAATAATGAGAGGAACGAAAATAATGAGTCATATTAGATGAGACAAAGGCGACTCGCCGTGCATAAAACGGAAGATATTTAGGGCATTACAAAAAAGGAGAAATGTAAGAGCTATTTCCATTGTTCGTGTCTGACGTCAAAATTTGTTGATGCGTATAATATAATTATTGATACCGGGTGTTTAACTAAAATAATTTTTTGGTTCTTGGTATCCGATTGTCTGAGAAGTTCAATTAACACTTGTAAATACAAATATGTATTAGATGAGTAATGTTTATTTAAATACTAATAATTTTTGTGATATTTATAATGTTTATGTTCGTTTGATTTACCTTTAGTTAAACAAATTAATTCAAATTGAAAATGTCGGCTGAGAACTTTCATTTATGTCACATTATGCTTATTTATTTCAAAAAGGACAAGAACACTGGTCAAACAAAAAACAAGATTTGTGCAGTTTACGGAGAGAGTTTTGTTAATGAAATCATGATGCAAAAGTGGTTTAGTCGATTCAGGGACGTCATATTTTGACCTTAAAGATCAGCATCGCTCTTTCCGTCCTCCAAGCACTGATGTCGACTATATACAGGCCATACTAGCTTAAAATACAGTCTCTATGGCTCGTCAGATAGCAGATAAGTTAAATATTGACAAACCGACAGTTTTTGGCTATCTGAAAAAAAATGGGTACGCCGCTGATACGATGTCGACCTACTGAATCAAATCTCTTCGTGCAGTCTCTTGCTGAAACTATTTTCTGAGGTTCCATTTCTGAAGCGGATGGTAATAAAAAGTAGATTGTATACAGCAAAGTGCAACGAAAAGCGTTTATGTACGGCGAAAGACTATGTGCGTCCGAAAAATTATGCTTCGCATTTTGTGGGATAGTAGTGGACCACTTTAAGCTTTTTCCACGCAACGAAACTATCAACATTGGCCTCTACTGTTCACAATTAGGTCAGCCGAAAGCAATAATTGGAGAAAACGGGCCATAATTAGTGAAGAGGAAGGGCGTCGTGTTTCAACATGACAATACACGACCACATGTTTCGATCAGGATCGGGCAAACAATTGTAGAGTTTCGATTGGGATGTGTTGCTCTACCCTCCTTACTCACCAGACATCGTGCCCTCAAATTACCATCCATTCCACTCCATCCAAAATTGTTTAAAACGGAAATCTTTCAAAACGGGAGAATAAGAGAAAAACAACCTGTCAATATTTTTTGGCCAATAAAGATGCTAAATTTTAGCAAAAAGGAGATTTTATTTCTCTGTAATCAAAGTAATTCGATTTTTTATTAAATTTTATTATTAATTTCTTCAATTAAGGAATTAAATGAATTATTTTATTTTTATATTAAAAATGAATACTAAAAATCAAAAATATCGCATTACTAAACACAATTAATTAGTTCAGTATATACTTTAAATATCTTTTTTATTCATTAATGTTATTATATTACTAGTTTATTATTCTATATTATCACAAGTCTTTACACGTAAGATATCTTTTACTACTAAGTTAATATAACAATTCTACTAGATTCACTTCCTGCAACAATATCTTCAACATCATGAGCCCCATCGTCGGAATCTAAATATCTACGAATTAAAAAAAAAATTATTATTAATTATGATACATATTTATTTATATATTTATACAAAAAATGTCTGTTTGGTTTTTTTTTACAGGAATGATCAAATGTAAAAACTTAAAAATTCTGATACAAGTTCAATTCTACGGTACATTATTATATAAATTCTTGTTTATTATATTAAAAATTATAAATTATAATATAAATTCTATTTTATACTATGGAGCACTATTTATAATGGTAAAAAAATTAAAAAATGTTATGCAAATTCAATTGTATTGGGCATTATATAGATTATTGTATACTTTATGTATTGTAAATTGTTGTCAATATGTTTAAATTGTACTACGCTACCATTATATTACAAAATTTGTGTATAAATGATATAAATAACCTTCGTTACCCTTCGTTCTCAATGGTTAATTGTTTTTTCCATTTTTAACGCTTCATGACAACTTTCTTTTGCGGCAGTTTCAATAGCTGGTTCTACTAATCTTTCGTACAGTTTGTTTAAACTATGATGTACTGTAGGCATAGCGAATATAGATAGAATTGCATTTAATTGAGTTTCTCCGATACCACCATCTAATATTGCTGTAACATTAATATATAATATAATATCACTGATATTTTTTTCCATTCTATATTTTTTTCGCAACCACCTGTTGTGCCTGAATTGCTGTTGCTGATCTCTTATTTTAAATAATAATTTGTAGGTTATAACCACAATAACACATACAAACACAGCTGTTAGATGCGGTGTTGCCAGATCTATTTCACGCAAATAAATACCATATAAGCCAGATAATATTTGTTTATTTTTTTAATAATTATATAAATAACTTTAACAATTAAATAACAGCGCACTTTAAATGGTCTTAAATAATATATAAATTAAATATATTAATTTACATTATTATTTTTTTTTATTTTAAAACTAAAATAAATTAGATTTTATTTCGACTCACTGCCTAGTGCGCATACAACCTAATTACCTTTATGGAAACTATTTTAGAATATTTTCATGTTTAATATATTTTTTAGTGCGACATATACTGTAATATGTATTAACAGTCCTTACATTTTTAGAGAAGCAAAAAGAATACGATAACATACCTTTTACATAAAGTGTTTTTCATATCATTATTTAATAAACAATTAATATTATTTAAAAGAGCCTATTCGTCTCAATTGATATGTCAAATTTCGCTGTTTTGTTAAATAATATAATTCTACTAAAAATACTTAAACAAAATTACAGTTCCACACCTTTTTTTGGAAAAAAAATCCATATCCAATATGTTTTGTTTTCACAATTATTTAATACCGTCGAATGGAGGTACTAATTCATTAATTGGACTTCCTCTTTCAAAAGCTTTTTGTTTATAACGTACGCATGTTGAAATATATAATATTTTCCAGAAACAAAGAGAAAATTCGCGGAACAGTATTTATATGTTTATTTGCCGGAAGATATATCAAATATTAAACATACACATTCCGAACACAGAATGGATATCGAGACTTTTGTTAGAAAGCTTGAAAATTTGAAGCTTGGAATTTTTGTTTTTGCCTTTTTTAAGCCTAATAATGAAACATTAACATAAAAATGTCGTTGGAACAAAGTTTTTGTTTGTTTAGTAAAAGTTTGAAATTATATCCGGTGTGGGCAACTTTTCATTTGATCTTTCCCGGCTAACATGCCATTTATTATTCCAGTTTATATATATTTTTTAATAAGAAATTTTTGTTGTTTTTATTCCAAGTAATAATAAAACTTTGTAGTTATGCTTTTTGTTATAGAAAAAATAAACAGTGGATTAAAGGAGCTCGTTATGAAAATGTACAGCTTTTATATTTATTAATTACTAGCTGACCCGACAGACGTTGTCCTGCCCAAGTTTCAATAAATTTGTTTGTGGTCGTTTTAAGGCCATAACGATCAAAACAAAAAAAGGCTTATGCATATCAATCATTCGAATTGTGAGTTATGGTCTTGAGTTCATACAAAAATCTCATAGAAAAATGCCCTTTCGGTTTTTGTTCAGTTTTTCCCGAATTTTTCGGGCAAATATTCCAATTTTCCTCAAAATTCCCTAAAAACCTCATTCAGATTATTATGTACACTTAAAAAAGTTCTTAAGTGATGCGCTAATCAACGAATAGCATTTAATTTGTATATATATATATATATATATATATATATATATATATATATATATATATATATATATATATATATATATATATATATATATATATATATATATATATATATATATATATATATATATATATATATATATATATATATATATATATATATATATATATATATATATATATATATATATATATATATATATATATATATATATATATATATATATATATATATATATATATATATATATATATATATATATATATATATATATATATATATATATATATATATATATTTCTGAAAAAAATCAGTTATTATTTCACTACTACTTGCATTAAGTTAAAAAAATATTAACCTAATGTTTGCCTTTCTTCACACTTTCCGAAAAATCGAAATATCTCTTGACATGTCAGAGATATCGATTTCGGGTTTTCACTGGATTATTCCTCTTTAAATTACTGTTCTAGCCATGTAATAAAAGCTGTACCATATTAAGACCAATTTTTAACTTAATATTACGGTAAAAATTAAAACTAACTGATTTTTTCAGAAAAATCGAAATATCTCTTCACATGTCAGAGATATCGATTTCGGGTTTTAACTGGATGATTCCTCTTTAAATTACCTTTCTAACTTCTTTATTCGCGAAGTTACGACAAAATGTCATAAAACAAAGTTGTAGGAGACAGTTTGCTAATTATAACTGAGAATTTTTCTTACTCGGTTAACACTTGAAAATACACACAAAAAATGATTTTTAAAAGTGTTTAGCTGGTCACGCCCTCTTGCGGTCGTTTTAGAAGCTTAAAAATATTTTTGGTGAATTTCTCACAGTCAGTTTTAGTATAATATTTTTTTCTGCAAAGCTGTGGGATAAATAATTTTCAAGATACGGCCGCGATCCATCCTTAATGGGACACCTGGTATATATATGTATATATATATATATATATATATATATATATATATATATATATATATATATATATTATATACATTTTGTTTGTTACAGCTTTTCTAAATCAGATATTGAAAGAAATGCAGTAAGGAAAATCGCACAACATGCACGCTAATATCAAATTCAACGCTCCTTAAGTAAGATTGTGAGGATTCAATGCATGTAGGCTCATCATAAACATAATTGAGTGGCATAGATGGAGATATTAACAGGTAAAAAATAATATATTACATTATTCCATTCTTCTTATATATAGTGAAATTTTAAAAATCCTCTATCATCGAGTATTTACGTTTTATTATTGAAATATAATCGATATTATGCATCGTTTGTAACTATGGATGGTCCATCAGTCCATCAGAATCGAAACAATACTCAACACAAAAGGTAGAAGCCGATGAAAATGCACCAAAAAAGGCAAAAATGGATTTAAATTTTTTTGGGATGCAAAAAGTATTTTGAAATTAGATTTTCTTTAAAAAGATAATCGTAGATCGCTTCGCAAGTCTTTTGAAAATGCTAAATTAAAAAAGAGACCCGGATTAAAAAAGATCTTTTTTTATTAGATCAATACATCTGTCATCTGTTGTGCCAAAATTATTTTGGTGACGGCCAAACTGAATAAATTGTATTTAGAATTGTAAGAACATTCACTGTGTAGATCAGATTTGAGCCATTCTGACCTCTATTTGATCATAAATCACAAAGTAATCCCTCGGTGGTCCAAGTTTTCTATTCCGTCAGGAATTTAGTAACTTTAGTAACTGGACATAATTATTAGAGAAACCTTAAATGCAATGTATTAAACTTATTTGAGACATCTATTGAAAAATATATGTAGGTTTGAAAATTTAAATATGCTTTTTCATTGCTAGGTTAGTCTAGGCTAGAGCTTATCTTTAGACATTTCTTCAAAATTACTAATTTTAAAACAGAATATTTGATGTATTAATTTTCCAGTAGCTTTAGAATATTGAGAGTACTGTATAGAATATTTTATAGGTTGAAGCTATTAATTGATTCTCGTTCTTTTTTTCACATATGCTTCATTTTACCCATTACTAAGCAGTTTTATCAAAATTCCTAACGGACCATTCATAACTCTTTCTTTTAATAATAGAAGTGGAGTGACTTAATCTGTATATGCTAATGACGCATTACTGACTGATTCACTCGCTGCAACGCTGCTGTTTCTAACAATTGCCATTGTTTTAACAATATTTTTCAATGTTTCTGGTTACTAAATTGACATAGTGAAATAAATTATAATTTATTTTATGATTTACGCAATATTTTTTAAAATTTTAATTCGAATTTAATTTCTGTTAACATTTTTTTCTCTTGTAACATTTTTCACGTCAGTTATAAAATATAAATTGGAAGGAAATATCTATAGTCCAACGATTATTCGAAGGTCTTAATGAGGATGGTACTTATATGGGTGGGTGATCTATATGAAATACTTGATATATTTTAAATCTTCGAGTGCATAAAAAATGAAAAAAAAATCATAATGGGCAATACATACATTCTGTCAAAAAAGAACCGGGAATTGATAATTTGAAAAGCCCGCTTAAAGGGATTGTCAATTTTTTTATCGCTAAGTTGGCACTTCTCTATACTGACGCGAAGCTTGAACGTAATCTGTCATTTAGTTTGTTTACAGTGCTCGATTTTATCAGTTCATCTCAAGTGTGTTTTGCAATTTTTACAATAGATAAAAATATCGGACCAAAAATTTGTCTTAAATTTTGTTATGTGAACGGAATTTCGTGTGCCTAGTCGCTGAAAATGTTGCAGAAGGCTTACGGTGAATCGACTTTATCAAGAACACGTGCATATGAGTGGTACAGTGTATTCAAAAGCGGTCGAAGTTTGGTGGAAGATTTGCCTCGCTCTGGTCGGCCATCAACGTCTTCAACTGAAGTTAACATCGCTAAAGTGAAGGAAATGGTGACTAAAAATCGTCATTTAAGTTTGAGAGAGATAGTCGGTGATCTTTTACCATTTTAAGCGATTATTTGGACATGAAACGCGTTGCCGCTCGACTAGTGCCGAAAAACCTGAATTTTCTTCAAAAACTCAATCGCGTAAAGGTTGCCGAAGACTTGCTAAAACGAATCATTTCAGACCCCATGTTCATAAAACGCATTGTAACTGGTGATGAGACGTGGGTATACGAGTTTGACATGCAAACCAGTCAACAAGCTTCGGAATGGCGTCTTCAAACTGAGTCGAAACCGAGAAAACCACGTCAAAGTCAATCAAAAGTTAAGGTGATATTGATTGTTTTCTTTGATTATC
Source organism: Cosmopolites sordidus (assembly GCA_031761425.1). Lineage (NCBI taxonomy): Eukaryota > Metazoa > Arthropoda > Insecta > Coleoptera > Curculionidae > Cosmopolites > Cosmopolites sordidus. The sequence goes on from JARFXV010000690.1 coordinate 361,101, forward strand.
GCGGTATTGTGCACTCGGAATTCTTACCAGAAGGTCAGAGTAAATTCGTCGAAATCTTTTGGGGAAAGAAAACTTTTAGATTTTGCATGACGACAACGCTCCATCTCACAAAGCTATTATTGTGAACGAATTTCTGCCCAAAAACTCAACAAACACCATCGAACAACCACCGTATACACCTGATATGGCTACAGTCGACTTTTTTCTCTTTCCAAAACTTGAATTACCACTTCGAGGCATCCGTTTTTAGTCGATAGAAGACATAAAAGAGAATTCGCGGCGAGAACGGTTCTTAAGGATTTAATAAGAATAATGTTCTTAAGGATTCAATATTTTTTGAATGGTTGAATAAATTGTAAATGAAGCGATAACCTATTGGATGTTGATTATGTGTCTGTGGGTCGTTTATAGCATTTCACCTGGTAAAGTAAATATTTTATACAGATTTATACTACTATAATCAAAAAGTAAGATGACTTTTGTTTTGAAAATGTACGTATTGATACAACCATTTGTTTTTTATATTGACATGACAATCCGTGGATACTGGTAGCATTTTGCTCGTTGGGTTAAAAACTATAGCATCTTTTGTCATTGTTAAAAAATTTTGTCGCCGGTTTTTTAAAATAGGTAAATTTTCTAGCAAAGAATTTGCATTAAATTTTGTCTGAAATGCAAAATTTCTTCAGTTGGTGTATTTCAAATTTTAAGAATTTTTGCAGCGATGAAGCTACGTAAAAAAATATTTACAGGTAGTACAAGGACTTTAGTTATGGTAGAGAAGCAGCTGAAGATGAACGCCGATCAGGAAGACCTTCCACATGTACTAATAAAGAAAATAACACCAAAATCAAATATTTTGTACTGAGTAATCACCGATTAAATATTCCAGACATTGTAGATGAAACGTTCGGATTTGTGGCAACACAATTCAGGCTTTTCCCATCACGATAACGCATTATCACACACCGCAATAATTAATACTCTTTTTTTGCTAAAAATCAAACAAATACCATTTCACGAGTAGCATATTGAACAGATATGGAGTCGTATGCTTTCCTGTTGACTCCATTGAATAAACCAATTTGTGGACACCATTGTGTCCGTAGAGCTCATGCAAGATAGTTGCTGAATACTTTGAAGGAAATACTTGAAATTATAGAAACAGTATGCCTTACTTAAAAAGTCGCCTTACTTTTCGATCAAAGTCGTATTTTTTACTAACATTGAGATGATGGAATGGAAAAAATTACTAACGTATTTAAATATATGATTCAATGACAAATCTTTATTGTATTGTATATGTCAAACCATATGAAGTGATTAAGTTTAAGTGCGCTAGAGTTAATCTTTGGACTACCAAACATTTTTTGACTCGATTATAAAAACAAGGTATTTGTTTAATTGATTAAGGCCAAGATGTCGCTGAAAAAATACAAAAAAAAACCCATTACCCCGGAAAACCTAGGAAAAGCGGAAATGTAATGGGACACATTGTCCCAATTGTACTTATAAGTGGGATAATATGTCCCATTGGTACTCAGAAGACTCTAATACAAAATATAATATAGATGTAAAAAGTTAATTTATTTTCAACGTAAACAAAACTCAAGATAAAATAATAATTACATTAACTACGTTACATCATATCATGTTACGTTACATCATATATTATATATAGTAAAGCAATTTGTATGCGGAATGTTACATGCTGAATATATGTACTTGATCGTCTTATCTTTTTTGTCCAGGGCATATTTGGTGCATCTTCATCGGCCAGAAGTTGGGACTGGCACATGATCTCCAATATTCAGTAGAAGTTCGGCCTTCTTTGATCGAGGATCGCTTGACCCACTGAGCTTTCTAGTAATTTTAATACTCTGACGTCCAGAAGAAGCTATTCTACTAGATTCATGAGAAAACCTGGAAAATTTCCTTTTTTTACCACCACTTGATGTACAATATTGGCATTTACATAATGTCTGAATGATTGTGGCGTGTTCATATATTTTTTCTCCTTTATTTGGGTTTTTCACCACTGTCTAAAACTCAAAAAATATCAAAAATACCTCTTCTTATTTAAAGAAAGAATTTCTTTAAATAAGAACAGGTAAAATTTCTTTAAATAATTAAAATAAATTATTTTAATAATTTCTTTAAATTCTTTCTTTAAATAAGAACAGGTATTTTTGATATTTTTTGAGTTTTAGACAGTGGCGAAAACCCCAAATAAAGGAGAAAAAAAATATTGGCATTTACAGTCGTTACTTTAACAGATTTATAAAACATTTCTTCTACCACTTAGTGGATCTTCTGTCGGAGTCGTAGACCTGAATTCTGTGATCTGCTAAATCTTTCCTTTCCATTGTTTTGTTATATGTTACAGTAGAGATAGGGCACTTGACTTAATTTTTTACCATCTTTTTTTTTATTATAGCATCAGTTTCTGAATAGTCATTCACCTCTACCGCTTTAGAATCCAACCACCTAACTGCAAGTAGACCATCCTCAGTTGCTAAAAACTCCCAATCCCATTTTTTTTTAGTTTAGTTGCAAAAGTCATCATATTTATTTTGTTTTTCATACAAGTTCCAACTGCTGCGCACGGTAATTCATTCCAAAGCTTTATACTCGAAAAAAATCAGTTCAAAGCAGTTAGTCCAATACGATTTTGTAGACTTCGTATATTTTGTATACAACTCGTTCCCCCAATGTGTTGTTATTGTTGTTATTTATCATGTCTTTACCTGAATATATATCTAAATCATAAATGTAGCCGTTCAGAGTATCGCACCGCTGTCAAACCTTTATTCCCCGTTTTACGAGTTTCAACGGCATATATTGTTTCAGTATAGATCTGCCTTTGAATTTTGTCTTTGACTCATCAACAAATTGATAATTACCTTCTCTAACAGCCTTCTGAAAAATGTATTTAAAGCAATTTATCAACTCTTCTGCATAGAATAGCTTCCCAGCCCCATCAGGTTTCTCAGAGTGATTGCAGGGTAAAGTATAATTTTGATATCAAAAGTTTTGATATCAGTTTGAAAACAATTTCTTGACATGTGACTTGACATGACATGAGAATGGATTTTCAATTGACTCATTTTTTTACCACTAGCTGCTTTGACTGGGAATATAATTGTAGTACATTACCAACATCAGGCCAGTTCTTCTGTCAGTGGAATATTTGGGTCCATAAAGTGGGCCTTTCGTGCACACAGTTATAAAAATAAAACTTGGGAAACATCAATTTGAATGACTGTAACTCGGTTTGCGATTTATTGAATGGTATTCGTACTTAATATTTAAAATGCTCAGGAATCCTATGTTTTGGAATTGAATCTTCAGAAGGCTTTCCCTAAATAATTGGGTTTCTAATTGACGTACTTTGGTTCACATTTGTGGGTTCAGAATCTTCACCTCGTTCTTCATTTTCGACACCATCAACATCACTTTCTCCGTTCGAACTTTCATTTATCTCGTTATTGGATGGCACATATTTCGATTCTGTTGGTGACGAAAAATCCTAATCTTTTTCATCAGTCAACTCTTTTTTTCTAGTGCTTTCAATATTTTATGGTCAGCTATTTTTCTTCTACTCATTCTAAAATAATACATAACATTGCACTGAAATTTGTTTTATTACCAGTGAGATATAAGGTCTCAGTAAAAAATACCACCGGGGCATTATATCCCAAAAACTCTAACCCAACAAAATTTTTACTTACCTAAGTCAATATATGATGTAAATATACAATTTATTGTAAAACACAAAACATCAGCTCATTTACGAAATAAACATATAATAATAAGACATAAAAATACAGAAAAACACTTATTTGGTAAAAAAAATGCACAACCGGTTCAACGTATTGGCATCTGACAACTAAAATGTGAAATGATGAACATAATAATGGCGGATCAAGGTCAACAGCTGATTTTACGTCATTGAAATAAGTTCAAACTACCACTGGTATGAAGAGAACCTCAGTTTGAATGGATCTTTGTCCTATCGGTGCCTAAATATATTTTCTCTGAGATGCATTGACCCATTGGTAGTCAAAAGGTTAAGATACAGAGTTGTACTGTAACATACTAATATATATCAACAAAAATTATGCCATATAGAGGTTTTCCAATTATCAAATGTGGACAAAATATTTTAGAAAAAAAACTTTTTGTTCAATGAATTAATCATTAATTCAATTTGTATTATGTTAGTTAACTGATTGGATTCGCGACTAGTGATTAAGAGGCAAAATCAATGATTAAAGCTCATGTATCAAGTTAAAACTGTATTATTGAAAATCATGATGAATATTGTAATATTCAGCAGATGTTTATTCTGAACTCAAAGCTGCGTCAAGCTAGATGCAGATAAATATTTCTGGAAATGAATTATAAAATATTCACAACGAAATGATGAAGAAGATTATCCACCACTGAGAATAATCGACCAATTTAAAGTCACGAGTACATTAAATGGAGCGTACAGTTACCAAGCTTTAACCACTACACTTCCTCCTGTAAAATATGCAACAGGTTCTTTGAAGCAATGTTAATCGTCGCAACGATAACAAATAAAAAACGAAGTACAAAAGACCATGAGAAATTATCTTGGAGGAAGCTTTTAGATCAGCGGTATTCGCATTACGTCGGACACTGCTTTTAGCCGGTGCCGCAGTAAAGTCCTTAATATTAGATATAAAATGTATTTGCTGATAATTAATTACTGTTTGTAACGGCGGCGATAAACAGATTCGACATGGACCCGCTTTTGATTTTATTAGCTCTTAAATAACCAATGATATTGCATCAAAATCCAGATAAATGGTTGGTTGGTGAAGGGACATTTCCAATGCGTAATTAAAGAAGTTAAACTACCTGTTTTATGTTAGATTACATCAGAATAATATTAACGATAATGTGTGTGTACTAGCTTGGATTTTTAGTATTGTAAGTTAATGTTAGGCGGTTCAACTTTGAAAATATTGTTTCTTTAGGTAATATCATTGAATTATTACGAAAATAATAATGAATTCAAACTTTGTTCATAATAATATTTTGGCAATGGTACTCTTATTAACAATAGAATTCAGCTTTTAATGCTCATAAGTACATTTTTCATGTCTAATCACTCTACTGATTGGATATCAATATGTGTATTGGACCAAAATATGTACATTGTATTTTGGTACATATAACTCAAGCAGGCACAATATTTTTCAATCAAAACACTTATTAGCTCCTCAACTTACTTTTCGTCCTTGTTTGGCTACCTTTGACGTTTATTTATGAAAAATGTAATAGAAATTTAATCTTCGAAGTTTTCTCTCACACTTTTTACACACTTTCGCCATCTTTCAGGCAACCGTTGAGGCCCATGCCGGAAAAAACTTGGTGGTTTTGATGTGATAGTCATTGGGACTTTTTTCGACCTCCTCAAAAGATGTGAAATGGCTATCAACCAGGTTATGTCGCAGGGATCAGCAGAAATGAGAATCCGAAGATTCCAAGTGTGGAGAATACACTAGGTGCGATAAGATATTCCAGTTAAGTTCTGTAATCGTTTCAAGAGTTTCTTTTGTTAAAATAACTATTCGGAGAGAAACATTTCTGTTTCGAATATGTTCTGTACTGGATGAAACGTAGGGGCCGAGAATTAAGTTGAGAGCCTAATAGGTATATCAACTTTTCAAAAACACTTTATTGTTGACATGTTACCCCATGGCTCCTCTTATGATGGTTAATAGAACGTACAAAATATTAAATTCCACTGGAAATAACTTAACATCTTTAGAACTATTTATTCATTTGTTTAGATTCTTGTAAAATATGTTTATGAGTTACATAAGGATTGGAAGTAATTTGCATAGTTGGGAAGTATCTCTCAATTCATTGAATAATAGTGATAATAATAAAAACGAAGGTAGATAATTAAAATGTCCTACTTAGCGTTTTTTTTTCGAAATTCCTAATAGATCATTCATAACGTTTTCTTCTCTTTTAATAATATATGTAATATAACTTAATCTGTATATACTAATGATGGATTACCGATTCACTTAATGCTGTTATTGTTTCTACCAAAATCTGCCATTCTAATATATTAAATGTTGCAAATTATATAAAATTATGATATGAAAAAAAAGGTATATTAGAGACAAATATCACGCTACCATTTTGATTTGGCGCTAATTATGTTTCGTGGATTCGGGACAGTTTGGATTTGGCTATTGTGTAGTGCAGACGTGAAAGTTTTGTTATGGATAAATATAAGCTAAAATTGAAGAATTCGGTGCACGGGATAAGCCCTGCATCAAAGGTGTAAAATCAGAACAGTGTGAAGCCCTAAAAATTTTGCAAGTGTACAACAAAGTGTCATTAACGTCGTTATAACGATATGCTGAAGTTTATGCCGAATTTTGAGAAGCTACTTGAGCTGGGTCCACACCACTAAAAATTTGCGTGTGTGTTGAATGTATAGGGCGGCGAAAATATTTACAACGCAAAATTACCACACACAGTCAATAAATATTGTGCGCGCTGAATGCCTCGCCCCGACTATGTGTGTGCGTGCAGTGGAATGTTGGTAGGATATGTTTTATTAGGTTATTTCGACAAGCGTCAAAATTAATGTTTATGTTTATTTTTTTATTTTCTGTAGTTTATACTTTTCGGTTTTGGTACAAATGCTTCATCCACTAACGCCTTTCCTTGTGATTTTTTTCCCTTTTTTTTTGATTAAATTATTTGTTATTATTAATGCAGCACACTTCTTCTTCAACATAATAATGGCAATAATATGAGATTCCCAAGAAAATCAACAACAGATGGTTCGTGTGCGTACTGTTCGACCAAAATACTTGTTTGTCACCTTGTGTGTCAGAGGGTCTGCATTGCCATGCACGCATACTCTATATAAAGCTGGGTCCACATCAATAAAAATTTGCATTGGGCTGTATGTGTTGTATGTAGTGTATGTAGTGCACATAAGGTCACACACAAATATTGTTGACGCACAGCACGCACACGAACAATCTGTTGTCCACCAAATAATTCAAACAAATTGTTCCAGTAAATTCAACACACACGCAAATTTTTATTGATGTGGACCCAGCTTTGCATATGTTTTCCTATAATATTCAAATTGTTCAAAATCTGTTACCAAGAGACAATAACAAGCGATTAAAAAACTGTAATGCCATCATAAACCACTTCCATCAAATTGACAATTTTCATGTAAAATTAATTATTAAAAATGATTATTTTGTATGGGAATTTTTGAAGAAAAAGGTTCGTATAAATATAATCGAAACCACACAACTCAAGGGCAACAACCGTGCTGAAATCGCTGCAGATATGTTGATAAAGCTTATGTAAAATATGCATTGCTGCTAATGACTCACATTTGATTGACATACATTTTATAAATTAATATAACAAAATTTATAAAATAATAAATTATAGAAAAACATTCTCTCTTGTTTCTTTTAAAAGTTATAATTAATTAAAATGGTAGCATGATAATTACCTTTTTTCATTATGTGAAAATTGAACATTTTTTCACAAAACTTTCTTTGTCATGTTTTCTATCGGTGGTACTTTAATGGGTAATTATTTACAGATATTTGACATCACACATCAATAAAGAAATACTTATTGCCCCACTAGTGGACCGCACCTTCGTCAAGGCTGTCCATTTTAGACTGTTCAACTCAACTGAGCATGGAAGTACTCCTGATTGCCAGTTAGTTGACGTTAAGGAGCTTCAATTAACTGGAAATTTAGGGTTATTGCGTCCCGTTCAAGATTGCTAAATAATTTTTTTCAACTTGACTGAGCAACCAAGCTTTTCCCCTTTTTAAACGTGTTACTAAAACTGTTTCGTTTATTTTTGAGTCATGGATGGGGTTCTTTAGGACTTCATTATAATATTCGCTGATAATGAATGAGCAGTGCCTTGTTTATTATTTAGATTTTTTAGTTTGTAAAAATGTATTGTATAGAACCAGTAATAGTTTATTATTAAGTTTTTTTTGCGATTTAAATTATTCAATGATTTTTCAATTTTGTCTTCAATGTATTAACAAAATAATAATTGACAAATAATTTTAATACAAAAAAAATCTATCAGATATTAGTGAGAATCCTAATTTTTCTGATTTGAATAGTAAAAAGAATTTAGTGCAATGCAATTTAATGCCTCAAGACTACTGAACTTGAACTTAATTCACACAAATGGCTCAATGCATGCAAGACACTACATAATTTTCGTTTGAACCAAATGAGCACGCTCGTTATTTTTTCAGTTCTATCGTTTCAATATGATTTAAATCAATTGATTTAGAGACAGTTAAAAAGTAGGACATGCACTCACCGACGCAGGAACATATATCTGCATCAAATATTTACTTTTCCAGCTGAAATACTATCGCGACTCTATATAGAAAACCACAAGAAAACAATCTAATCTCAATTTGCTTTCTGGCGTTATCTTTTCTGGAGTCGCGTGCTGAGTATTTGATTATTCAGCTGCTCTTAAACAAATATGAACCATATACGGACTTTGTATCATCGATGTGTTATATTGGCGATGTAAATAAATAATATTGGATATTGAATCGTTGTAGGGTCTTTTTTATGAATATAAATATTTTAACATACAGGGCATGTGATAACTAACGCATCAGTTTGAATTTCGATTATTTTTAGAAGATAATTTAAACCCAAATTAATTTGGTGAATCTCGTTAAAATAACTGGGATTATATATATATATATATATATATATATATATATATATATATATATATATATATATATATATATATATATATATATATATATATATATATATATATATATATATATATATATATATATATATATATATATATATACTTTCAAAATCCTCTCAGCATGTCTTCTCCAGAGAACACAAGAACAATTAAGACACATAATCGGCGAGTACCAGGCAGGCTTTCGCCCTGGTCGCTCATGCACTGAACAAATATTTAACTTAAAAACAAACAATACTGAAATTCAAAGCTATCAGGGACGTCCCAATCATCTGCAGGTTCATGGACTTCAAGAAAGCATACGACTGTAACGACCGAAAATATCTGTTCAACATCCTAGAAGAACAAGGACTCGACCCCAAAACATTATGATTGATCAAGCAGACACTGACTGACACAACCTCTAAGGGGGGAGAAATGTCCGAACCTTTCCTGATTAAAACTGGAGTACGCCAAGGAGATGGGTTATTCCCACTCCTCACCAACCTGGTCCTGGACAAAGTCATAAGACAATGGAAAAAAGAACTGAAAAATCAAGGTCACTAGAAACCAATACGACTCGGACGATCCAAAAACAACATAGAAATATCATGCCTGGCCTTCGCAGACGACCTAGCCGTACTCGCAGACAATGAAAAAGGGCAACGAAACACATCGAAGTCGTCAAGGAATGTGCAGAGAAAATCGGCCTACAAATCTCCTTTCAAAAAACGGAATTCTTCTGCTCAAAATTAGATGTTCAAAATTTGAGCACCAAATACGGCAAAATAAATAGGGTCACTCACTTCAAATACCTGGGCGAGATCCTTAAACCCACAGGAGGAGAGAAGATTGCACAGAAGACTCGATTACAGAAGATGAAGAGGGCATACGGCAAGACACACAATATCTACAATAAGAAATGTCTATCCACACACGCAAAAATAAGACACTACAATACAGTAATCAAACCAGAGGTATTATACGCCAGCGAGACACTTACACTTAACATACAAAAAGCGGCATAGAAAACATACTAAAAGAAGAACGCAAAATTCTGAGGAAAATTCTCGGCCCAAAACTGACAGAGGAAGGATACAGACTATATTGTCGAAAGACCACAGAGAGAATGTCCAACGTAGCAGCGGACATAAGAAAAGGAAGGTTGAAATTCTATGGACATATCAGTAGACTCCCACCGACAAAACTCACCAACAGAATTCTTACATACATACAAGGAGTTAATCAACAGTACCATGGATCACACAAGTCAGAGCTGATCTGGGAAAGGCACAAATGGGTCCGACAGAGATTGAGGATAGAAGAACGTACAGAAACAAAATACATATGTGGAACTTGATCCTTTCGAGCTTTGCGTAATCCAACCGGGTCGATACGCACCTACGCACATATATAATATTAAAAACAAGGAAAAAACACCCGCGCTCTCTGTTGGTGCTTTGTCGTTCCCCCATCCGCTATCCAAAGAGCCAGCAAGCATCTCCCACGACCAGTTTCTGGCCTTAAGTCGTCATCAGCTGGGCTCAGGCTGAACGCTTAGAGAACGAATGAAGGGAACGACTAAAACCATGACCATATAAATCGGCCATGTCGATCACCCTGGATATATATATATATATATATATATATATATATATATATATATATATATATATATATATATATATATATATATATATATATATATATATATATATATATATATATATATATATATATATATATATATATATATATATATATATATATATATATATATACAGACTGTTTTCGAAGTTGAGTCATTTATATAAAATTTGCAAAATAAAGAAGTTATTAACAGTCACAAATTTTGAAAATAGACCTGACTTTTTGATATTCTCGACCACTGCGTTCTGAATACATAAAGTATTTGTTTACTGCAGATACTGGGTATGACTAGTTTTTTGCCGTTCGATTTGAACAGTGAACAGAAATATATTTATATATATATATATATATATATATATATATATATATATATATATATATATATATATATATGGTACAGGGTACTGGGTGGTATGTTATGGTACAGGGTACTTAAAGGCACAACGAGGAGATCACTCTGGAAGAGCTCCTAGTAAAGTGTGGAACACAATACAAGGACACTTTTATCCCTATCATTAACAACGGTACAAGCGGCGTTACAACCCGAAGATTATCCTAGAAGAGTTGAATTTTATCAGTGGCTTCTACATTAGTATAACAGTAATGAAAATTTTACGAAATTTACTTTAGCTACCAATGAGGTCACATTTACAAGAAATGGAGTAAATAATTCTTTCTAAATTTACTTCTTCTTGCGAGTTCTACAACGCAGTGGTCGAGAATATTAAAAAGTCAAATATGTTTTTGTACCTGTTAATAACGTCTTTATTTTGCAACATTTATATAAATGATTTTTGATAAAATTACTTCTTTTCATGAGTTCTACAACCTGTTAAAATAAATGACTCAATTTTGAAAACACCATGTATATATATATAAACATACAAGTTTAAAAAACAGTACTTTCGTAAATTTTACCAACCATTCTTCACATAATTTAAAAAAAGTTCTTTGCAACAATTTGTCAGGGACAAAAACTCAAACCCGAAAAAAATATTGCAAAGTTATTAAACCACCAATCGAAAAGATATTATATTGATTAACATTTGAAGCAATTACGTGTAAATTCACATTCACAACAAGGGTTAATTGGTTATTACTTAATTAATTGGAATTTACGAACTTTTTTTTTTATTTCGAATCATACTCTGCATTAACCTCGATTTCGAATCATACCCTGCCAAGAACGATGTGACAACGTCGCAACATCGGCACTACAAAGTATGGTATTTCAGAAGAAGCTAGGCGTATTTATAGGCAGCGATATTCAGAAAGACCGTTTCTAGCTGGCAAATATCGGGTAGTGTGGTACCAAAATTTCAAGAAGTCGAGGGAGTCCTGAAGTCGAGAGACAAATTTTACTATTTTTGAGCATGATTCTAATGATTAAGAAGCTAATGAAACAAAAGACTGAATTGGGTTCGATCTAAATAAAAAGGACGTTGGGAATTGTTAAGAAAATTTGTCATTTTGGATATATATTATAAGAAAACTTTTTGTTCAAAATGATGGCAAGAGCGTTTGTAAAAATTTACGAAAGTACTTTTCCTTACATCCTATATATATATATATATATATATATATATATATATATATATATATATATATATATATATATATATATATATAGGATATGTATATATATATATATATATATATATATATATATATATATATATATATATATATATATATATATATATATATATATATATATATAGGATATGTAATATATATATATATATATATATAGAATATATATAGGATATGTGGATTTTTAATAAATACATTTATATCTATATTTTTTACAGTAATTTTACTCAAAACTATTGGAAAAGGCCTGGTATTTGTTTAATTTTAGACTAGACTTTATAATCTGCTTGAATGCTTGGAAATTTTAATCAAGCGGTGAACTATGATGAAAAGCCTGCACTGTAATGCAGTGTAAAACTATGTTTGTGTGTAATTAAAATAGTTATTTAATTAAGTGAAAAAAAGTGTCATGTCTAGCAAAATCTCCCTTTCTTTTGAAATGAAACTCCCCGACAGCACGGCGAATGCTTTTTAAAAACTCCTTTTTAATTTTAACCATCTGCACTTTCAGAAAAATTTCCTGTCCGTTACGCTTTCCTTTTGATTCCGGATTGCGGAATCCGAGACCGAACGAAATCAAATTAAAACTGCAATATTATTAGAATTTTCTACGGTTTTAAATTCGGAACTTCACCACCACCACTTCCTGAACCCCTTGCGAAGTTTGCCGTCCTCTCTCTTCGGAATTCCTTAAAATAATCAACTTTGTTTGCCCGGCAAACCTATTAATTCCTCTTCGATTCGCATTTGCGGCCGGTATGTTTTTTTTCTGTTTATTCGACGAAGTTAAAACGGAGGAATTTTCTAGCCGCGGAAAGAGCCAGATGAAAAATATTGGAAAAAGTAAAGGCGCCGACGAAGCAAATCTCATTTGATTGCGGAACTAAAAGTGAACAGAAGTCATCTTTTTATCGATTAAGCAAGTTATTTTCTTTTCTAGTACCGATGTTAAGTTTAAAAGCCCATTCCAATATTTGATTCTTGGTATCGACCAATTTTAAAATGGTCTTGGTCTAGTATTTATAGTTTTCAATGTTTATTTATTATAGACTTCCTTTGAATGTAGTCTTGAGATTCCTATATATTCTATATTATTCCTATATATTCTATATTATTCCTAATATAGCTCATTCCATTAATCTTTATCCTTTTGCACACATTTTGTTTATGTTATGAATACCTATGTTTGGGAACAATATGTTAGGATAAGGAGGGTATATTGTCTGTACATAAATATTGGAGTATTCTGATAATTTTAGTGTCCATTTAAATTTCCCGGAAGCTGGCATAGTCAATCTGGTTCTCTGCTTAATTCTCGGCACTTGCTTTTGCTGTCTATCTAGAATACATATACTGTTTCTGTCTGTAATTCTGTTTCATTTACTGTTTCTAGATTGTAATTATTAAGAGACATATATTTAAGATCTATTCTATAGATTTCTAAGATCGATATCTTTTATTTTTACCATTATTAATGTCATTATCTTTGTTTTACTGATGTACATAGTGACAGCTATTTTTCCAGAAGCTTTTGACAACTGTTTATCTGCTGAAGTTGTTCAAAGTTCCTTGCTAGTAGTACGATGTCGTCAGCATATCTCAAGTTTTCATGAAAACCAAGTTTCTCAGTATTTCCATCATTTTGGTTATACCTTCTTTCATCATCTATCAGGATTCCATCTGGCCCCGGAAGCTCTGTGTTTTTTTTAACTGTTTTTGTTCATATTAGGCTTAAGCTTCATATTAGGCCAATTGTGAAATCATTTTTTTTTGCAGGCAGTAATGTTGTTCGTTCACATGTTCAATACAAATGGATTTTTCAAAACATTATTTTCATTATAGGGGCTTGAATTTTGATGCTATTATTTTTTTTTTTACTTTTGCTTTTTCTATTATGCGCCCAACTGTTCTAGTTTCAAAAGTATAGTTGTTCGTAATATTAAAGTATTGCCAGATTATTGTATATTTTCAGAACAGATTATTAAAAATGACAATATATCCGAATAGATTCCATACTTATAGCTTACCTCATAAAATGAACTCTATTGGAGAACATATTCCAATATTCAAGTAGTGAATGAAGGTAAATATATGAATAAAAATGCAGGACATTAATAATCGTTTGAAAATATTAAGTCTAATCTAAAACTATTTCTCTATTGGAAAGTTTATTCCTCAAACAATAAACCATATATATTCCAAAAAAATGTATACTTAAAAAAAAGCCAATGATGATTTTTTTTGATCATTCTTAATTTTCAACTCCTAATAAGGTTTAAAATAATAATTTAATTAATAATTTCTGGCTCTTTTTCTTCTACAGTGTTGTTAAAAAAATACAAATTCAAACGAATTTTTTGAAATTTATTTCTATTGACATAAATAGTGATTTAAACAAGTAGTACAACTAAAAGTTAAATTAATATTCTTTTTATTAAATGAATGAAATATAATTCGTTTTTTGTTATTCCGAATGATAAGATTAAAAATCACGTTGCGAAAAATTATCAACTCAACCTTCTAAAATGGCCTATGATACAGTTGATACAATTAATATTTTATCGCTTTTCCATATCTTTTTATCTCCGACAATAACCTTTGAGGAGCACTATTTAATACATTTATTAGTTATTTCCTATAATTTACTCCATGCTTGGTATATGTTTTCTTTGCATTCCTCCGTTGGTTGAATTTCTAGTCTCTGTGCATCGTAAACATCCCTCGGTAAAATTCCCCATAAATTATTAGTTGGATTAAGATCTGGACCTAACGGAGGTCAATTTAAAACATTTTTTTTTGTTGGTCTAGCATTATAAACAGGAGCGTTGAACTGTTAAACAGTTACATCATCGTCTTCTATATACAATTGCAACACGTTACAAATGGTAACAGGTAATCATCCAACACTTTTTAATATTGCACAGCATTAATGTTTCCAGAAACAAAAGCAATTTCACATTTAAATTCTTGTTTGAATGCAGCCCATATCGCCCCCTAAACCCCGACGAGATCGGCGTGATATGATTTTCTCTTTCCTTAAATCATGCCAATAAGAATTAAAATCATCAGGCCCATCTAGAATATTTTTTTTTCGTCACAAAAAATTACATGTGACCACAATTCACTGTTTTGAATATGATCTTCAGCAAACTTTAACCTCGGCTCGAATTTAGCTAATAGTAATACTGCACAATGATGTATGATAAGCAAAATAATGTATTGCATAAAGAAGTTGAGTTTATATTTATTGGATATAGAATTCGCCCATAGTTTATTAATATTTAGAGTATTTATCTTCATTACCACTATCCTTTTATAAACTACTCTTTCTTATAAACATTAAAACTTGGTAATTATAGCCTAACATCAATTAATTAATTAAAAACCAAAAACCCAATTGTGACAAAAAAATTTCACAAGGGTGTATATATGTTTACAAACAGAATAATGTTAACTTGATCTAGCTTAATTATTTTAAAAATCAATTGCAGCTGTCAGCCAAAAAGACAAATAATATAAGAAAATATACACCATGCAATGGAAAGGGATATATATATATATATATATATATATATATATATATATATATATATATATATATATATATATATATATAATCAATTCAATCGGTAGTGTAAG
Source organism: Cosmopolites sordidus (assembly GCA_031761425.1). Classification (NCBI taxonomy): domain Eukaryota; kingdom Metazoa; phylum Arthropoda; class Insecta; order Coleoptera; family Curculionidae; genus Cosmopolites; species Cosmopolites sordidus. The sequence continues at coordinate 376,765 of JARFXV010000690.1, forward strand.
TTATAACTGTCCGGGAACAAGTCATGCATTGTCGACTTGTCATCGCATAAAAATATTTATGTGCGTTCAGTGGGCGAAAAGTTGGAACCGAAAAACAACAGTTCCACTAACGGTTTAAGTTCAGCACGGTAAAGAAAGGCCAAAGGAATTACTTTTGAATAATTGATTGATCGTCGTTAAAATTCTTAGCGGCTAATCAAAAAGCAGTTAATCATTCTACCTGTCATATTTCATTATTTCCTTTTTTTATTTGTTCGTGTACCGGAGCCTGGATCGGAGATTCGCGAAGAAAATAAAGCTGGATGTGAATATAATTAGATTGTAGGCGTTAATATTTACGTCAGCTGAGCCGTAATTCTCTATATACCGTATTGATTAGGCGTTGAAATAAATTGGAAAATATTATTTGCAACCTAGAAAAAAAAGATATAAAAAAACACAAATATTGTTCGATAGCACTGGTAGTTGTTTTGGTGCCGGAGTATTTGGAGCTGATTTGATGCGAATTTAATGCCCTATATTTAAATATGGCATTAATTTTCGCCTAGGACCTCAAATTTCTAAGGTTGAGATATCTGATAAGGTCATTTAACTCGTCCTGGTGGAACGTTCATGAATTGATGCTCTCATAATCACTGCTATGTTCATTAGTATCAGAAGCGTGATCAGAGGGACAATATTCATCCTCACAGAGCTCTGGTACCTGGTCAAACGTTGGGATCGACAATCAGGATAAGTCCTCTTGCTACGGTTGGTTTAATTCATTTCAGCATTATTTACTAGACAGAAATAACAGTTATCGAAGTAGTTTTTGGGCTCTCCAAACCATCGGTTCGCCGAATTTTAGACTTTTTCGTTTCCCGGACACTCTCGTAAACGTTCTGTACAAGTTTTACAGACCAGATGCGGTGCCCAGATTTTATCTCGATCAGCAAGCTTAACACCAAAGTATCCAAGATAAGCTCTCTTTAAAAAGTTTATAACAGTTTTTCTGTTTTCTTTTAACGTGTATTCTCCACATATGTAGCAAAACACATCAGGATGATTTGCACAACTTCTTCTACTTGAACTCATTTTATTTCTATGCAATAACACACACAACATACAATAATCTACAACGCGGTACGCTTTAGGTTAACTTCATAACTCTTTCCCAAATACAAATAACATGCGAGGCCAACTTCAATTTATCCTGCACGGCGTGAACTGACAAATTAACCTCAACTCTAGTTCAAGTGTTGAAGGTCACTTCAGTTAACGGAAAGGTAAGGCTTATGCCATCTAGTGGATTTTCCTGAAACTAACTCAACTGCAGACTGACAATAGGGCAAATATACAGAAACCAATCTTTGTATAATAATTTTAGAACACCCATGCTTGAATGTATTGAATTGAAATAAAAAATTGATAGATAAGTGGATCTAAAATCTAGATAGGTATCTAAAAAAGTAGAGCACCGAGAAAAACTGATTTCATATTTAGATTTAGCGCCCCAAATATAACTAAATCAGTTCTAAAATTCTAGGCATCCAAAAATTTATTTTTTAGGTACGTATAGTGTTTTCAATATAAATTGTTAATTATTATGGAGGAAAACTTCACAATAAGAAAGTAGCATGCTTCATTCCATCTATCGATTGTCAATGTCGATCAGAATCTAATAGATAATGTAGATATTTCACCCAAAAGAAGAAAAAATATCTCATTGTAGCACTGATGTTTATTTGTTTCAGTTTGAACTGGATACTTTGGACATTAATCTGCTATGGATGTGGTGAGGAGATGACGAAATTGTGGCGTTTAGGTCGTGACCTGTGCAAAATTTGTATTTTATTATCAAATTGCACTAGTCCCGGCCTGCTTGTCATGATTATACCACGTAGAAATCAAGCGAAAGTCAGAGACCAGTTCATTGAACGATGCAAGACGTTAAAGTCTAAATTAAAGTATACGTAACATATTTACAATAATTGACCAAATGGATAACCAAGCAAGACATTCATTCTATTTAGTTCATGATAAAATTAACCAAAAATATATATTAGTGATATATAAATATATAGGGTATAAATATATAGAGAAGGTACTTTCATAAATTTAACTAACGATTTCTCACATCATTTTAAAGAAAAAAAGATAATTACAATAAGGGTTAAAAATTTAATCTGGGGAACTCCCAGAAAAAAAATACAAACTTATTAAATCGCCATCGAAAAGCTGTAATAGAATTTAACATTTTAAAAACAAGTTTAAAAGCATATTTGGCAAATATTAATTACTACTATACTCAACGAATAAACTACACATAAACTAATGAATATTGTTAAAACATTTTTTAATAAATTAAGAATCATGCCATACATCAGCCAACAGCGATGCGATAACGTTGCAAATCAACGCCAAATACCATTATTTCAATATTGCGATGAAATTTATTTCAGTGTATGCCAGTGCATATATTTTGTATGCGAATATCACGATATGCTTCTTATTTACGTTCTTTATAAGTTTATTTTAAGAAATACGTATTTTTGCTGCTGTTGGCTAGATTGGAAATGTGCCAGGACGTTTTGAACGTGTTCGGAAACACTGGTTAAAATTTTGCCAAGTTTATATAGACTTTTAATTGAATTCAATTAAGCATTTAATTTAATATAGTTATTATATCATCTTTTTCTTAATGTGACGTGAATCGTATAAAACGTGTTATTGTGTGAAAGTAATTAGTAATTTCAATTTTGACATTAAACGACAATAATGTTTAAGTTCCCTTCCCAGTAGTGTGTAAGTCAGTTTACAAGTAAACAATCCAAATTTATGCTGAAACATATGGAATGAAAGGCTAGAAGAATATTACAATTTATTTTCAAACAATATCTTAAAAGGAAAACAATTCAGTGAAAGTGCTTGCATTTTGGATACTTGTTTTAAGGACAGTTTTTATTCAAAATGATATAAATAATTGTTGGTTAAATTTATGGAAGTAAATCTTTCTCTTATACCCAGTATACGACCATATACCCTTTCCCTTATACCCAGTATAGTGACGTAAGTCAGTGAGTGCAGCGAGACTGTAAGTCCCTAGAGTCGGTCAGTACAGAGAGTTTAGTCGTTTCATTAGGAGGTTCCTGAAATTTTTCGTATCGTGATTTTTTACAATTTTACAACAAAACGTTTTTGTTGGACTTTTGTTAACGAGGCACTCAAGACATATATTTATAACTGGTTTAGAGAATTTATGTGTGGAAACAAAGTTCTCAGTTGGTAATTTCTTGAAAATTATCTATGAAGATCTATTGTTACCCAATATTAGCATTGTAAGATAAAATGAATTCGACATTTGACATCCTCAGCTATAGACACGAAACAAATACGATATTGCATTAATATTTGATTGCCAAAAAAATATTTTCGGTGGATTCTACAGAATTTGAACGAAGCGCATAAAATCTCACGTCACTTAGTGGATGTGAATGTTTAAATGATTTCAATGTAAGCTAAAAGAAACATACTCTGTTCACTCACTGTTTCAAAAATTATATATGGTTTCGTACTGTAGTTTTTTTTGCTGTGTGACTAATGTGGCTTTAAAGAATAAAATAACTTTCTTTGCTAAATGATATACAATAATTTGTGTGTTGGAAATATGAATTTTCTAAAAATAATCGAATAATCGAAACGTGTTTTGATTGTAATAATGTAATTAATATAATTATTCTTTTAAAAATGACTCACAAAATTTCAATATGCAGTTTCCCTAAATCTTTTTCTTTCCAAATATGTAAAATCATGAAAAGATACAGGATGTCTCAAGAAAAAAATACAAAGAAAAAGACAACTTTATTATCCACTCTTGGCCATGTTTCTGAGGCATATAAGATTGCGGGGGCCGTTTGTATTGAAGACTATCAACTTCGTTGTATTTTCTATTTCTTTTGACCTCAAAATTGTTTTATATATCGCAGGATAAAAACTTGGCTACACAAAAATCTTAGATTTCATTCATAGTTAGAATCTTCTTCAGGAAGCCATGGTCTTTAAGCATTTTAGTTTCAGATATCTCAGAGGTCACAAAGATGAATAATCGGGCTTGTATATTTCAAGCTATATTTGTTGATGCTTTTTTATATTCAATTTTTCCTCATCCTTTAATACGCCCCCTGGAATTCATAACATATTACTATATAGATTTATATTTCTGTCTACTGTTTTTGTTTTTCGTGAATTATCACTTTCATTTTCGTGAAATTAATTTTCATTTATTGTTTCACTATTTTATAAATATTCAATTGAATTTGAATATTTTAATATTCGCCGCAGGCCCACTATGCAATTTTTCATGTATCTATATTTTATGTTATCCATATGCTAATAATTCCTTACTTCTATTAATACGATGTCGTCCACACTTTAATTAGTTTATTATTGACACCTAGATCTTTAGAACTATCTATGTTTCATCTTCATCTCGTTAATGGCTACTTTCAAATCTATGAACACAATTAGAATTCCTTTTCTTTTGTCCACCAGTCTTTATAGTTGAATTGTTTATCCAGTCTAAGTGCAGCTTGTTCTTTTAGATTCCCCTCTGTTTGTTTTTCTCCATATTTTTTTCTAAAACGTATATAACTTTGCTCCCGCCGTTTTCCTATAGATGGCGTTAGCGGTAAGTAGTCGTCGAAATAAATATATCATAGACAGCATGCAATGCCTTTAGAAGTCTTGTAAACATAATTCCGTAGCACCAGTAGTCGATTTTTGTTTACATCATAAAATTATTTGCTATTAAAAATGTTAGTTTATGAGCCAAGTTCTCGTAATTTGCGGGAGGTGTTAATTTATTTCTTTAATATGAAGATATCTGCGGCTGAGTCTAACCGAATGCTCTCGGACACTTTTGGTGAGACCAATATGAGTGAAAGAATGTGTCGTGGGTGATTTCAATGTTGCAAGAGCGGTGGAAGAATTAGAGCCATTGCTTAATGATGACTCGTTTCAAAGTTAAGAAGAGTTTGCAAGATCATTGGGAGTGACTCAACAAGCAATTTCAACAAGGCTTCAAAGACCTGAGAATGACTCAGAATCCTTGCTTTTGCGTCATTTTCAGCTCTATTGGGTGCCATATGAGTTGAAACCGAGATATGTTGAAGTCCTACCCATCATCTCTGACCATCACCTGTCGATCGATAGCTGCCAGAAAGATGGAAGAAAGTAGTGGCCAACGATAACACTTTGAATTATAAATGTACAACCCGTTTTTTACAATAAAGCGTTGAATTAAAAAAAAAAAACGGCGGGAGCAAAGTTGTATACCTTGATGATATTGGATACTTACTTTGACTTACACGTATTGAACTTACTTTGTATCATCCATGTCAGGGTCTTTTTACAGTATTACAATACAAATATAAATGAGATTAAAAAATTAGACTTTTTAAGATATATCACCTCATAAATATATATATATATATATATATATATATATATATATATATATATATATATATATATATATATATATATATATATATATATTTAATATACTTTATTAATGAATTATTGAGTAAACAGTACTTCCAGAGACTGAGAAGCAAATAATATTATATATTCACTAAGACCTTCTCAAAAGCTGTCTTATCAATGTCAGTGAGTCAGTCAACATTCGAGTTGCTTTTTCGTTTTTGGAAAAGATGGATATGATATTTACAGTATTTATTAACAAGATGCGGCATTTTAGACATCTAGACCATGAAATGAATATCAACATTCATCAGAGGAAACCTATTTACCTCTATTATGTAAGACAATATAATTAAATTCTAACTGAAAACATTTTTCTCGGAAGGTTTTATAAATATGTAGTATCCTATTCCCATAAACGTATCTAAAATGTAAACGGTATTTCTTGGAGCTGTCATTATATATTAATTTATTAATTAATGTAATTTAAAATATATGGGTCATCTTTAACAAAACAACAGCTTTGACATGTAACAAAAAAGAACTACGGTTGTTAAGATTCAGTGCATAACATAATATGCCTAATGAAGTATTACATAGTACACTGCCGGTAGGCTGTTGTTATAATCTGTGCTGCAGGAAACATGGTGACACCTCCAGAGTCATAAATTGACGATTATCGCGAAAGAAACTGTACGTATCTGGGAGGTACGGTCATAAAGGAAAGCCGTAAATAATTTTAACAAGGACTTCGTTATTGAATTTTCTGGTACGACTTATCATTTCCAGGTGATCGCCTGTGTATTTAGTTTCTAGGCACATGGAAAGCATGGAATAATCGCTGATAAAAACCATCATTAAAACGGCGAGATTTTCGTAATTACTTGGAAATTATTATATTTAAATTTTTCGATTGAAAATAATGATATGAAGCCTTTCTTCAGATAATTTCAAAACATTAACGTACCAATAAATCAAATATATAAGTGATTTGTAAACATTCACACACACATATATATATATATATATATATATATATATATATATATATATATATATATATATATATATATATATATATATATATATATATATATATATATATATATGTTCAATGTTCAATGTTCAATATGTTCAAATATTATATATGTCAATGTTCAAGGCATGGAAACGGCTTGTTTGACGTAAATTTATAGTGAGACCTTTTTTGTAAATAATTCAATTTCCCTTCAAGAATACGTATTGCACAAATTTTTCAAATTGATGGTTTAGGAGTTTTGGATGAAAGATGCGATTGCTATTAAAAAACCGGAAGTCGCGATGGTACACTTCTTAATATAAGTATTAAGGGCTGTAACTTTCACATTATTTTTTTTTGTCATCACAAATAATATTTTCGCTATCCCTTCTAAAAAAAAAATGTCGAGTCTAGTATTTATTGTCTGTTGTATCATCATCCCCCGGAGATTTACTAATTTGTTCGGAATCTTAAATTTTTATATGTTGAGCCGCCTTTATTGTTATTATTGTTGTTATTATCTATTTTAAAATGAAATATTTCATCAGAGGTAAATCCTGATTTACGGAAATTTCTTGTATTAATTTTATCATTTTCTTTATAACTTATATTCCTTGCTGTGATTCCACTTCTTTCTGGAAAATTGTTGTTTTTAAGACTCCAATAAGTGGGTTGGATAAGAGTATTCACGAGGTGATAAGGGTATTTAAGAAATAATAATCTTTATTTCGTGAAATATAAAGGTGCTTTAAATAATTCAATAAAGACAATGCTAACGTCGGAAGTCGGAGCATAGAATGATTTTATAAATATAACCCGATGATTAGCCTCCGTATCTAAGCAAGCCCAGACTTAAGTAAGAACTTAGAACATATTACAGCTGAAGAAAAGAAGAACCACCTATAATACTTGGTGAAAGTTTAATTAAATTTAATACAGCTTTGATATATTGATATAACGGACGTTCAATGACAAACAGCCAATATAAATGAAAAATAAGTATTAGGTTTATTAATTTAGACTCACGAACTTTACAGAAATACGTTTTAATTCGAAAATATCAACTTCGTTCCACCTGTGGGAACTAAATAAATAACCGAGAATAAAATTACCTTTAATGAAGCTTCATATCAATTTATCAGCATCCTCACGGCGATTAAATATTAAAAGTGTAATAACAGTTGGCTACATGCCTCGCATCGTATCGAATTTAATTCCATCTCTGGAATTATTGTCGGTATAATCTATCTATTCGTAGACTATCGTTTCCTTCAGCACAAATTACGAACCTGATGTAAACTTATTAAGACATTGGGTGCGAAACTGAGTAGAAAAATAATGGATAAAGTTCGGTACATTAAATTTTCATTTCCACTAATGCCGTCGTCGATCTCGGTGATGCTTTTATGGACATTTTATTGCTAGTTTTTCGTTATTTTTCAGTCGATCTTCAATCTTAATTTTGAGTCATTTGCTGAATGGTCCTTATAATGAATTCATATTCAATCCTGATGGCAAAAAAAAACGCGGGAAGTCATCCAGCATCTTATTTAAGGTACGGATTTAGGAATATGGCATTATTTAACGGAGATCAGGTAAATCAGTTATAACCCCTGAGACATAAATCGAATCTTATTGAGTTTCAATTTATGTTACTGCTTTATAATTAGTGGTTGGTGGTGGCTAACTCTCCCTACCCAATAACCCTCCGCTAATCCAGATAAATCAGCACCCAATTCCATACAAAACAAACGACGAATATGTTAAATATCTGGGAGTATGCCTGAACACCAGATTAACATGGAGAATTTACAAAGTTAATAGACTAAATAAATTAATGCTTACGTTTCTAGGGAATATTAGAGTTACTTCAAACTAAAATATTACGAATAGCTGTGAATGCCGAATGGTGTATTACCAAATGACAACTGCATCAAGAACTCGGTCTACTAACAGTGTCAGAATATATTTCAAAATTGTATGATCACCTTTCATCAGAGGCTAGAGCTCCAGCATGGAATATTATCAACTAGAATGCAGAAATATACATACAAGACTGAACATGAAACTGCCTTAAGGTATGTTTTTAGTATAGACATATTAAGTTAAGAGACATTTTTCCATATATGACGAAATGTTCAAACTTTTATTATATCATCGTCTTGTAGAACAATTGTAATTGTTGACCATTTATATATATATATATATATATATATATATATATATATATATATATATATATATATATATATACAGCCATTGTCGATCCACTGCAGGATGAAGTGAACCCGAATGCCATTCGGGTTCAATATACTTGATGATGTCATGCGTCCAACGTGGGCGTTTATGATCAAGCAGTATTCATTCCAGGATTGCTTTGGTCCATCTGTCGTCGCATCGCCTCGCTATATGGCCTGCCCACTTCCATTTCAATTCTTTCATCCTTCTAATAATATCACATATCTTCGTTTGTTCTCTGATCCATATTCAAGTCTTTCAGTCCCGCTTTGTAATGCCAAGCATACACCTTTCCATTGCCCTCTGTGCTATCTGAAGCTTTTGAACCCATTGTGATGTGAGTGTCCATGTTTCACTTATGTAGGTCAAAACAGGCAGCACGCACTGATGAAAACTTTTCTCTTCAGACAAAGTGGGAGTTTGTTCTTAAACACCATATTGAGCCTGCCAAATGCCTGCCAGCCACACTTAACATGCCATTTCACTTCCCAGGCAGTATTGCCCTCCATTGAAATCCTTTGTCCAAGATATATGTAGTGGCCCACAACCTCCAAATCGCTTCCCAAAATAGAAATTCTTCTGTTGACAGCAAATTTTTTGAACATAACCTGACTCTTCTTTAGATTTATGTTCAAACCAAATGGCCACTGAGTCTTGTGAGAGGAGAACGATATCTTCTGCAAATCTGAGATGGCTTAGGTATGCACGATTGATTTTTATTTCCTCCTGGTCGCAATCCAGATTATGGAATATTTCTTCAAAGCAGGCTGAGAAAAGAACAGGCGATATTCTGTCACCCTTTCATACACCCCGTTCGTCATCCATATGCACTATAGCTGTAGCTTCCTTAATATTTTTTTGGATATTATCTTGGTGAAAACTTTGTACATTACTTATATGATGCTTATTGGGCGGTAGTTTTTAAATCTTCCTGTTCTCCTTTCTTATGAAGAAGAATCACTTCAGCATTTTTCCATAGGCTAGGTATTTTTGATCTTTGAGGCATTTTGAGTACAATTTTACCAGTATTTTATGTAAAGTTCGACCACCTGCTTTTAACATCGTCACATGTATCGTCATAAATGTATACTGTCCACAAGTACTCAGTGAGATTGAGATCCGGCCATTGGGAAGGCCACGGCAGTAAATCCACTGTATTGTCCATAAGAAATTGTTTTGTCTTCCTAGCAATATGTTTCGGATCATTATCGTGTTCATATTGCCATGCCAGTGGCATATTTTCTTCTGCAAAAGCCAGTATGACCAATATACGATCAGTATGACCTAAGCATATATATTGGTCAAACTAAACAATATTTATTTATTTGCCGGTCGCGTTGGTGCGGCGGTAAGAGCGTCTGCTTTGCCGAATCCGCGCTGGAGCGGTAGCTGGTTCGATTCCAGCGCTCGGATGGTTATTTTTCTTTCTTCTGTGCGTTTATCTTTCCTAAATGTTTGTGATTGTTTCTAGGCAAGAGTGTAAAATCCGACTACGAATTACCCCTCAGTCACGCCAGTTAAAGGCTGGGTAAGGCCAGATGCCTTCTGAGAAGTGTTCTACGTTGGTCACTTGCCAGTCGGTAGGTTTTCTGATAGACTTATGGGTAGGCACATAACCAAGGGTTTATAGCCCGACGGGGGTGCTGGTCTGGGTTTGTCGGAAGCTGATGACCGTAGTTCGGAACCCACGTTAAGCTGTAGGTCCAGTCGCTAAATAGCCTAGTTGCTGATGTGCCTCTAACCCAAACACTTTACTTTTACTTTAAACAATATTTAAAAACAGAATAAATGAAGATAAATAGAGTATTAGAAACCTAGAACCAAACGTAACTGTCATTTCAAAACATGTCTTAGATTTTGAAAAACAATATAAAAAAAGAAATAACTTATAGAAATAGAAATAAAATATAGAAATATAGTATAGTAATACCATTAATTTCAGAAACGATACTGATTATTTAAGTAGTGTATATAATGACATCATTAAATAATAAATTTTCATTAATATGTTTTTGCATCTAATAATAAAATAAGTGAACAATTCAAAATGGTTAGGTTATAATAAAAAAACAAAAAATATAAATGTAATAAAATTGTAAAATGTGTCAACTGAAGATTAGACAAAGGATGTCATATTTCATTTAAAAAAGTTAGGAAATACATTTTTCAATAAGATATAATTCGTAAGTTTTTGAATATGAATTTGTATTGTTTGTAAAAGTGATATATATATATATATATATATATATATATATATATATATATATATATATATATATATATATATATATATATATACATATATATATATATATATATATATATATATATATATATATATATATATACATATATATATATATATATATATATATATATATATATATATATATATATATATATATATATATATATATATATACATATATATATATTGTACAATTGTTCTGAAGATGGTTTATAAATAAACGGAAACGATATAAATATTAAAAAAATAATAATTTATTATTATTTTAAGGCTATATATATATATATATATATATATATATATATATATATATATATATATATATATATATATATATATATATATGTAGCCTTAAATTGTGAAAACTAATGCTTATTAACAAACTTAATATATATAAAATATTAGTATCACATACAATCACAAACAATTTGTATCTCAAACAATAATACAATGTTACGTATTTTAACCCAAATTTAACAATACACGATATAATATATAAATAAGGTAGGTCGTATGGGAATGTTAATGATGGAACCGACGTCATTGAATTAATTTGCCTTTTTATTTTACTTGACCGCTACGTTACAGTCCCAGTTAAATCGCAAAATTTGATAAATCATTCGCGTTAAAGATAAGCCGGAGCTCATTTCGAATTCTGCGAATTACCTGCCCGTCGCAATTGGTTCAGCTTCAATTAAATGCGTGAATTGGCATTGTTCAGCGCCCGAAAGCTAATAAATTGTCGAAAAAGAAACAAACTCGAATATATCCGTGTATCAATGGATAACTGTGTTGTGTTGGAGGGTTTATGCTTATCTCGACTCCTACGTCGCGTATCCTATGCAAAATACAATAATATTTAAATAGCAAATATGTTGGTTATGGGCGTGAAGATTCTCCCGGCATTGCATTATAGATGTAGGAAAAAGAAATTTGCATATATGTTACATTAGGACGTATTAAGGAAATAACTTGCGTTAGATTTATAAATAATAAAAAGCAGTTAGAATGTCTCTATGCTAAATGTACTAAATTTTGTTATTGCAGTTAAGTACTTGATTCTTTGAGAATCCCTAATAATTTTTTACTTCGTTTTTCTATATATCATGTTCCAGTCAAATGTGTTGAGAATATCAATTTATTGCTTAATGGGTTTGTTCCTCAAATGAAAACTAAAACAGAAAGCAACAAGCTTAATTGCTTCCCTTAACCATATGTTGCACCTTGAAGACGATTCCATAAATTCTGTTCCTAACTATGAAGACGCATTAGGATGTATTAAAGTGCCACTTGTATGATCATTTTTTAACAAAGCTAACTATAATTTCTAAACTAATGTAAAAAATTAGTATATCCCGATAGGTGAAGCAGTAAACATAGAGTGGGGTAACAAAGAGAATCGTATCGCTATAGTGAGTGCGCTATCAGTGAGCCTTCACCTCCTTCAACCTTCGCCTCTAACCAGATCTAGCAGTTCTGCAGTAGTTATTAAGCATTTCTTCTTACATTATCCTGCCATCGTGCCTTTAGTCTATCTATTTTTCTGTCACCCACTATTCGCCCCTCCATGATTTTCCTTAGTACTCGATTTTATGGTATTTGGCCACGTGTCCCATCTATCTGAGTCGGAACTGACTATCTGAGTCTGAAACCTCACATAGTAGTCTACAATATACAGATATTCGTACAATTGTTTAATTGTTTGTACTATTGTTATTCACATCAAAAATTCTTCTCTTCTTCTTTAACTCTTCTCTTAAATGCGACAAGCATCTCTTCTGTTATTTTTGTGAGGATTCACGTCTCCTAATCATAAGTAATTACTGGCCGAATGAATGTTTTATAGATCCTAATGTTCGTGTTCTTTTGAATAAGTTTAGGCTTAGGGCAGAATACAGGAAATAAGTAAGTGTTACCCTTCATAATATGATTGTTATAACACTATACAAGTGTAATAAATCTACAATGCAGAATTATGTAAGCTCTACGTAACATTTTCAGTAATCCAGGTGATAATAAATCAGACATATAAAAGATTCTTTTAATAATTATGATTCTACTACTATTATTTATTTGGAAGTATGATTTATGATTATGTGATGATGCTCGCAGTAGCAGTAGGCTTCTGTTTCGAAAATAAGTTTTATTGGCCTACAGAATCTGGTAGAGGATGGTCGATAATGTCATGCCAATATATGCTTCCCTTATCTGCTGTCATCTGCAGTGGAACCGGACAACCAAAAAATAAATAAAACTCAGTTTTCGAGGAATCATTTCCCTTACTAAACTGCTACATACTTATATGGGGAGTGTTCTGCCCTACCCCATTTTACATCACATTCCCATTTATAGATAAGAGTAACTCTATCTGTGACATTTGTCGAATAATTATTAAAAACATCTTCTCGTGATTCGACAATATAGCTGTATGATTGACATAGTTACTTATCTGTATGATTGACATTGCTTTCAGATTTACCTGAGCAGATATGTTTATGATCACAACGTAGTTTTCACCTGGATAGCATTTCTTTTTAGCATCTAGGACTATATTGCAATTGCCTTTCGGTATTTTGTCCCTCTGGTGAGTGTTCTGAGATTTATTTAAGTACTCCAGATGCAGTTCTACGGCCACATGGTTTCAAGCTTTTTCAAGACGCAAATATCAGCTCTGCAGTGGAATGATTTTCCAAAAATACCATTATATTTTGTTTTCTTTTATTGGTTTCCAAGGTCTGTGAAAGATTTACACAGTCTACCTCTCTGTGAGCTGAATTTTTGTAGAACTGCTCAAAATTGCATGTATTTATACAGCCAGTCATGATTTAGAGATGTTCAAATACTTTCATGGGCGAAACTTTGCCACATTTTGGCAAAAGAACCATTGAAAGTATTAGCTTTTTCGTTACTAATAAATATTTAACATCATCTTGATATTCGTTTAAATCAATCCTATTCAAAACAAATTTGAAAAGAGAAGCGTTTTTGTGCCCCTGCGAATTGTATTCACACCAGGCGGCAAACAAGTGCTTTCTTTGAATCGACTGTTCTGAAAACCAAAACTGTTTCTTCAATTCTTGGCACTACTTACCAGAGGTAATAAAATAACCACTTCTACCACCTTTTAAAATTAGTTTGTTGGAAAAGAAAATAAGTTTTGCCGTCAACATATTATATCATATTTCTCGATACATTCATGCATCCTGAAATAATAATATTATGTATGTAGTAAACCCTTACCTTAAGCTTATTTAATGTACAACTACACTTTTAAATATCACTGTAGAAGTATGGTAATAACTCTTCAAAATTCAGTCGGCGAATGTCACTATAGACACGAAGCGTACTTTGATTTTTCCATACACTTTTGTTTACTGTCAAAGCGTACATACACATTGTATATAGCGCACATTGTGTTATTTAAAAATTACATTTTATTAAATATCTTCAAAATAAGATCAGAAAACACATCTTTATTGACATATTTTTTTTCCTTTATTACTCAAAAAAACTATGAGCACAAGATTCAGCATCTACCCATAAGATGAGATCCACACACCGTTGGGTGGAGGCTAGTTTGCAATAATCGCAGCTAAAGATTGGCCCTCAGAAAGTCTGGACCTCAATTGCGCATGGAAAACTTAGAGAAGAACGCCTGCTCTCAACCTCATTGTAATATCCCCGGTCCTAAATGTTGATTTAGTGAATGTAGCAGGTTCAGTCTAAATTAAACTGCGAAATATTTAATGAGTTAGGATTAAAAATAAATATAAACAATTGTGATGTTAAAATTGTAAATTAAATTAAATACTTGGGAGTACTGTTATATCATCAGCTAACATGCTGTAATCATGTCAGTTATCTATGTAGAAAGACTGGGAAAAAATAGGGTTATTTAGTCTTATATTGTCACATTTATCATCCTGGTCGAAGAGGTTTGTATACAATAGTATAGTTTTGCACCATTTTTCTTATTGTATGTCTGTGCTGATATCATATAATAAGAAGAGTATTGGTAGACTGCAAAGATAATAACAAGGCTATGCTTGTATTATTGAAGTGTAATAGGTATACACCGATAGAGGTAATATTGCCGTCATTGGACTGGTTTTCAGTTGCGCGGACGCGCGGGAGGTCGCGGGGCGCTGTTTAGTCTGTCGAATCAGGAGATGATTTTAAAACGATATTAAATCTTCTCCTGATAATGCTAATATGGTTAGCAAAAAGCCCATCGAGATGCTTAAAAAAGTGATTTGGTGTTTAGTGGCGAATCTCTTCTAGTTTAATTGGCGACGTTGCCAATTGTTGCCTATGTGCTTTCTGCAGAAATGGCTACATTTTGGGTACGAATTTTAAGGAAGCTTATTGTTCGAAATAATGTAAAAAATCATTAATTAAATATTAAAACATATGTGGTTTGATCATACTCTAAGAAAGCCGGCTAACGCTCATGTGAATTCAGCAGTGCTATGGAACCCAAATGGAAAAAGAATAATAGGTAGATTCCATACCTCATGGAAAAGAACAATCGCAGTGGAAACCAAAAAATCCTAATTAAAGAATATAGCACAGCACAAAGGAATAATGGGTTTTAATGATTATTTAGGTCTAACAATATTGAAAATAATTTACTCATTGTCAATTATAATTTGCTCTTTATTTTTGCAACTCCTTTTTATATTTTATATAAAATTTATATTTTTTCGGTTCGATGTATTAGGCTAAGTCATCTCCAAAACAAAAAACGATATGTATAATAAATACAATATAACTAAACACTATAACAAAAAAATACTAATCGAAAGTTCTTATTTAAAATATTTCTCATATAAAACAAAGTTTAAAGTGTAACGTTTTTTAACTATCCAACATCTAAACTGTATATATTCTTGTTATAATATATCTGCAGGTACATCGTAAAATTGCAATCATCAAATCGAAAGAATGTCTACATTACGAACCATGAAGATTTTATAGCTTTTGAAAGTATGTCTAATGATAGTTTATCGTGTAACCAAACGTAGCAAATTCTTTTCGTAACAGTTGTATATCGAATTTTGAACAATTTTAATTATAGAAAAGTTTGATAATTACATAATTAAGAACTAATGATGTAGCGGTAGGATTTTAACTATTTTTCGACCATTTATATATATATTCTCAGATTTTTATTTTTTTTTATATTTTTTAAGAAGTTTTGGGCCAGTTATATGTATATTTTCAGCTTAACCGAATGGAATAATAACAGTAAAATGACATCATTTAGACGGAAATAGTTCCATCATTTCTCTCTTTATTATTTCTTTTTTGGGAGATAAGCTTAGTTGTAGGTTAATAAAAAAAGTTTCCGTAGTCCAAACGAAATGTGACGCATATTTAAGAATATCCACCAAAACTGCATTATTATTCTCTCAATAGGAATTATATTCGAAATGTTTTTTTTTATTAGATTTAAAATATTAACACTTCATACAAACAAAAATATATACAGTAAGTGTCAAAATGTAATACGATTTTGAACAATCATTTTTAATTTTTGGATAGTATTGGCTTCCACTTGATGGAAATTGATTATAAATGTTTAATAAAAAGATATTTTTGTCAAAATGTCCACTTTATTTTTAATGTTTGACCCGTTTCGCTAGCACTGTATATACATAATATCCACAAAAGAATGAAGAATGTTGTTTATTCAAAACAATAACCGTTGGAATAATAGTTAACCGTTGGAAAAAAATTAAAATTTTTTATTCAAAAACTATACAAAAGTAGCCTTTAAAACAAATAACAGTTTAGGAAAAAACATCAAAAATTTCAAAGCAAAAACAAACAAAAATATAAATACGAAATATATCAACTCTATTGTGGGTCACAAGATCTCAAGAAAAGAATTATATAAAATGAAAAAAAAATTTTTTTAATTAGAAATAATTACAATTATGCCTTAGATGTGTTAAACTAAAATCATGGTTTAACAGTGATTGTAAAATACTATATGTACAAAACAAGAACAAAAAACTAAACCATCTGGAGAGTTTAGAAAAACCTCATAGATTCGAAAACCCTTCTGAATGACAAAATATATCTGAATAACATCTTTGTGCTCTTTCCTAAAAATTTATAATTTATTAAGGAAACTTTTTGTTTTTATAGCTCTTTCAACATTGAAAATATTTAATTCTGAGGAAGTTACAGTGCTAGCGAAACATGTCAAATATTACGAATAAATTGGAAATTTTGACAAAACGTGTTTCTATTAAACAATAATTTTTTAGACTTTTCAAAATCACATATTAATACGAAAAGTAGTAAAATAAATTTGTAACTATCTAAAGTTAAACTGAGGATGCCCCTCAAAATATTTCTCAAGAAAAAAGACTAAATTTTTAATGAATTTTAAATGTGTCAAAGTGTCAGACACCCTCAGTTTTTTATGAAGGAAGAAAGTTAACAAGAGAAAAACACAAACAACAATTTATTATTTTGTGGTCCGTTATTTTGTTGAACCGCCTTTTACTAAATCAAAAATTCATCAAAAATCATAAAACTGTTTTATTGTTTGTTGTAGAATGTCTACTCATGAAGCCCGAATAGCACTTTTCAAATCATCTATATTTATAAATTGTCTTCACCATAAACTAAAGTATTTTCAATGATATTCTAATTTGGAAAGACAGCAGGCCAGTCCAATATTGAAATATTATTTTACCGGAATCAATCCGTTACAATTATAGCCGAATGAATAGGGGCGTTATCTTGTTAAAATACTGGCGAAACTTCACTCGTTAAAAAAGAACTTTTCTTGTTCTAATAAATATAGTTATAGTTTCGAAAAGGAAAAACCATTAGGACGATCCAAACTAGTTTTTTTTTCCTCAAAAAAAAATTATTTCCTTCCACTGCTCAGTCCATGACACGACCATCGGAAGTCATTCGGGCTAATTTTTGGAGACTATTTAATACTTTTTTCCCGACAGGGACCAATTCGACAACCGGATGTACTCCCGAAAAAAACCTAATATTTGTTTTCATCCATGAAATCGTTCGCCACACAAGTATATATATATATATATATATATATATATATATATATATATATATATATATATATATATATATATATATACTTCACAACTTAGCTTTAGAACTTGACAGGCAAAAGATACTTGTGCTTGCCCTACAAGAAACATGCATCATGGATGGGGACACGGTGGACTACAGGAACTATCGCATATTCAAAAGCAGGACAGACAAACGAGTCGCCAGCGGCACTCCGCTTCTGGGCATGGCCTTTGTGGCACACAAAGGGATAGTTAACTCTATTAAGGAAATCACCCACATAAGCAAAAGACTGATGACAATGCGTATATAGTGCGTCAATAAAAAATACACCATAACATGATACACCACGTACATATCCCCACAAAGGGGGAGAATAAGAAAGACCACAAGTCCACAGAAAAATTCTGGGCAACACTAGAGAAGGTAATGGCAAAGGTCCCAAAGGATGACACCAAAATTTTGCTGTGCGACTTTAACGCACAAATTGGTAGAGGAGAAATCCATCAGAAAACCGTAGGCCAATTCCCCGGTCACAAATTTACTAACAAGAACGGCACAAGACTCATCGAATTATGCCAACAGAATAACCTGAAGATTATATCAACATCCCTAAGATCACCTATACAACAGATTGGAGAATTCCAGATAGACCACGTTGCATTCTCATACCCACAACAAAGAGAGATCCAAGATGTCCAAGTTCGCAGGGGCCTTTGACTCAGACCACTACCTAACATGAATCAAAGTCAAGTTCACCACAAGGAAAATTCATCAGAAGAAAGCATATCTACAGAAATTCGACACGAAAAAGATCAATCCAACATAACAAAGGAATGGGAAAAGGAAAAGGCGGATACATGGGAAAAATTCTACAAAAAAAAACTACACAAAAAGCATAGGAACTAATCCCATTGAAAAAGAACACAAAACACCCTTGGTGAGAGTCGCAAACGAGCATTTCAGGAGTACAACATTAAAAATTCTCAGAAAGTCAATAGTTTTTGCCGTGACTAGAAAACAGACCGCAAAAGTTATCCGGCAAACTAAGAGGAAGTACATGAAGGAACAACTAGACTATGTAGAGGAGAATTTCCGCAATTATAACACAATATACTTTTATAGGACTTTCGCAAGAGAAATCCGTGGATACATACCACAAAATGTTTGCTTCAGAAAGCGGAATGGGAGATTAGCGCTAACCAATCAGGAGAATTGTCAGGAGCTGGCACACTATTTCTTTGATCTCCTCAATTGCCCCGAACGAGACACATGATTCCCCAAGGAAAATTGTATCTAAATCCACTCAGAATCACCGCCAACAACAGAGGAAGAAATTCGTAGGCGAACTAAAGAATAACAGGACATTCGTTGAAAATCGTATCACAGCAGAACTATTAAAAAACCTTCACTTCAAACACTCACACAAATTATCACGAACATCTGGCAAACAGAAAAATTACCAGATGAATGGAAATGTGCTCTTATCCCTGCGCTGCACAAGAAGGGAGACAGAACAGATGTGAACAACTACAGAGGAATCTCCTTATAACAAGTCATTTACAAAATCCTCTCAGCATGCCTTCTCCAGAGAACACAAGAACAACTAGAACACAAAATTGGCGAGTACCAGGCAGGCTTTCGCCGTGGTCGCAAATGTACGGAACAAATATTTAACTTCAAAACAATACTGAAATACAAAGCTATCAAGAACGTCCCAATCATCTGCACTTTCGTGAACTTCAAGAAAGTATACTACTGCATTGACCGAAAATCTCTGTTCAACATACAACCTAGAAGAACCAGTACTCGACCCCAAAACATTACGATTGATCAAGCAGACAAAGACCGATACAAACTCTAAAGTAAAATAAATTAGAGAAATTTCCGAACCCTTCCTGATGATTAAAACCGGAGTACACCAAGAAGATGGGTTATCCCCACTCCTCTTCAACTTGGTCCTGGACAAAGTCTTAAAGGAATGGAAAAGAGAACTGAAAAATCAAGGACATTGGAAACCAATACGACTCAGACGACCCAAAAACAACATAGAAATATCATGCCTAGCCTTCGCATATGACCTGGCCATACTCATAGACAATGAGAAAAGGGCAACCAAATAGATAGAAGTCGTCAAAGAATGTACAGAGAAAGTCGGCCTACAAATCTTCTTTCAAAAAAGCGAATTCTTTTGCTCAAAATTAGATATCCAAAATTTGAACAGCAAATACAGCAAGATTAATAGGGTTACTCACTTTCAATACCTGGGCGAGATTCTCGAACCCACAGGAGGAGAGAAGATAGCACAGAAAGCTCGATTACAAAAGATGAAGAGAGCATACGGCAAGACACACAATATCTACAATAAGAAATGCATATCCACACAAGCAAAAATAAGACACTAAAACACAGTAATCAAACCAGAGGTACTATACGTTAGCGAGACACTTACACTCTATACAAAAAGCGGCATAGAAAACATACTAAAAGAAGAACGCAAAATTATGAGGAAAATTCTCGGCTCAAAACTGACAGAGGAAAGTACAGACTACATTCTAGAAAGACCACAGAGAGAATATCCAACGTAGCGGCGGACATAAGAAAAAGAAGGTTGAAATTCTATGGATATATCAGTAGACTTCCACCGTAAAGACGCACCAACAGAATTCTTACATAGATACAAGGGGTAAAGTCAATAGTAGCTATAGTGGATCGCACTAGTCAGAACTGATCTGGGAAAGGAACAAATGGATCCGACAGAGATCGAGGACAAAAGCACGTACAGAACAAAAATACATATGTTGAACGTCGTATCAGAGAACGAAGTTTCAGGGAGATCGGGGACAAGGTGGACAAGGAGAGAAAGAGAATCCACGGAGAAAGGACGAGAGAGGTGTGGCAGATCAGAAGGAACACATGAGTCGGAATACTTTGCGTGATCCGACCGGGTCTATACGCACCTTAGAATATATATATATATATATATATATATATATATATATATATATATATATATATATATATATATATATATATATATATATATATATATATATATATATATATGAACATTTTCTGCCTGACTGGGGATCCCTGCAATTGGAGGGCACATGCTTCGCCTCTTGATGTTCAGGCTCGTTAGGGTATCGACATATGCTCTCCAGTCAAGTATCGGGAGACCCTATCCACAGTCAATAACCTATATTCTCGCCGAGTTGGCGTATATATGCAATGTTAGATTTTTTTGGACAGCGTCCAATGAGACAACAGTTCCACAATCTCATGTGGAACATACAGCAATCTGCGTGTCCGCCTAAATGAACATTTTGTTAGGTGCCTGACTGGGGACGAGCCCCACCCATTCCTCCAATTGGAGAGCACATGTTTCGTCTCTTGATGTTCAGGCTCGTCAGGGTACCGACATATGCTCTCCCGGCAAGTATAGGGAGAGCCTAAGCCTGACAAAAGAACTGAAAAGAACTGAGAGTGAAACCTCAGGGAGAGTTTTTCCCACTCCTAATACATTGCACCGCAATGACCTACAGTGACAGCCCGCTCTTGATTGGCTGTGGAAAATAATTTTCAAATTCTTATCGTAAGTAAAATACCTTATCGTTTCTGAGTAAATAATATTCACGTGCAGATTCCTAGTGTCTGTTAGAGTTCTCATGGTTGATCGGTGAAATAGTAACCGAGAGCTTCTGTTCATTATTCTAATGCCGGAAAATAATCGAATCTCAAACCCACAACATATAAGCAAAGGTGTTTTGTTGTAAGTTTCACTCGTTATAGAAGTGGCGCCTGAACTAAAATGAAACAAAAATATATTAAGAGAAAGACAAAGACAACACGTGTTTCGCCGATGATTCACGATTCAAGGTTTGTAACTCAGTTTTGCGGCAATAAAATTGGCGTAAACTTTTTCCGAATGCCGTTTAAGTTTTTGCGGCATTAAGTAATGGGAAGAACGATAAAAGTTTACATCCATTACACAGCTGACACTATCTTGAAAAATGGATAATAAAATCAGATCGTAAAAGAGTAACCAGTTGGGAGTTTCTTTAAAATTTCCCAATTCTGATATTAACCTAGGTAAAATTGAATGAAATATTACTTATTATACAAGTACTTGGGTAGAATATTTCCTATCATATAAATACACCTGTTGCCAAAATTCATCATTTCATTCTTTTAAAAGAATGACTACTATCTTAATTGTTATTAATTATTAATTATTACTTCATGCTGATTTTGTAAATCCGTTGTCTATGTTCTAATAAGTAAGGTAATGATTAATGAAAGTATGAAAGTATGTATGTATGAATTCTACATATAAATTTGGTTATAAAGATAAAACTTATTTTCGAAAATAATGTAACCTTGTTGGCTGTTTCATTTTTTTTGTGAGGTCTTTTTGAATCTTCCTATAAGGTTGTGGTAGCCCATTCAAAATATTTGAAAACTTTAGGTTTCTTTCTAATGAAGGTTCTTCATCATAAACCAAATCTTGCAACTCTTGTGCGCTTAATAATTTTTTTTGTAAACTACTTAACGTTAGGGATGCAGTAGTCATCTTAATAGTCGTTGCCTTGTCGGGAATCTCATCGTCTGTACTGCCTTCGACAACCGATGTATTTTCTACAATTTCAAGCAGTTCTAAACGTCACTTGGTTGCAACTTGTCGAAACCATCGCTATGAACTGAAATTTGGTGTAAGATTCTTACAATGTCTTTAATTTATGTTGCTTTGTGAGGAACTGCTGACATTTTGGTCACAACATCTGGCCATACTTTTCTTCAACAGGAATTGAATATTGAACATAACTCATCCACTGCTTTTTTTTTGGATAAAATTTATGTAATGAGCGGCATTAAAAGGTTTCCAACTCTCAATAACAGTAAGAACAGGATTTTATTCCATGCATAACGGAAAGTTCGCATGACACAATATCTTTTAAACGCTGCTATTGTTCCCTGGTCTAATGATTATAAAAGTGATGTAGAGTTAGGAGGTTGAAAGCAAACTTCTATGTTTCGATCAGCATACTTTAGAGAATTAGAATGGCCTGGAACATTATCAATAAGAAATAAACTTTGAATGGCAACGATTTTGAGGCCAAATATTGCCTAATACTGGGTACGAAGCAGTTCAAAAACCAGTTTGTAAATAATGTTGCAGTTACCCAACCTTTTTGATTTGCTCTCCATTAAGACCGGCAGATTAACTTTGTTTTTATTTTTTAGATCACGTGGGTAAAAAGATTTCTATACGAGTAGTGGCTTTATCATGTGGTTACCCGAAGCATTAGAGTAAAGGAGAAGAGTAACCCTATCCTTCACAACTTTAAATCCTGGTGCAGATCTTTCGGTTTGAGACACATATGTTCGAGCAGGCATCCTCTTCCAAAATAAACCTGTCTCGTCGGCGTTAAATACCTGATCTGATTGATAACCCTTGCTTTCCATCAATTATTTGCTTCGCTTCGTGATCTACAGAAGCCGACTCCCCAGTAATTTTTACGTTGTGTTGCAAGAAGCGCTTTTTAAAATTTTCAAACCAACCCTTACTGGCTTGGAAGCTTAGAGTTTCTTCGCCCGACTTTAGATTCTCGAAAAGACGCCTAGCTTTTTCTTGAATAATTCTGCAGCTAAGAGGCATTCTTCTTTTTGCTTGGTCTTCGATCCAAATTCCGAGCGCTCTTTCCATCTTTTCCATCGTTAGAGGTCGCGAGAAATACCTAACTTTATTGCTGGTACTAGTACCGCTCGAAACACTGGTTAGATTATTAATATATTACTCACTCTTATTTATTCTCTTACTGTGAATTCATACAATTGCAGCCACAATTTAACTCACGAAAATGACAGGATTCTCCCTAATCATCGACATCGTTTGATTAATGATATATATAAATTATGCGTAACCAACGACCGTTCGTCATGCGAAAAAGTCAATAAAACAATTCCTGGAAAATTAGAGTAGCAGTTCGCACGACATTGCGATGAAAACGAACCGCGCTGTTATATAATTCGATTGAAAATTTAGTTTAGGCGATTTCGCAAAACAAAACCACGGATAATTAAAATCGCGGTTGACGAGGGATTACTGTAATTTCATTCATATTCAATATAAAAGGGTCACTGTTTGGTGTGGGCTGAAGGAGTGATAGGACCATATTTTTTTTTTCATAAAAAAATATTAACAGAATATTTTTGGCTTATAGTGATAAATGTGGAAATAAAAGATGTTTTTTATTAAACAAGACAGTGTGACGGTGAGATCGATTTATTGTAATAAAAATTTCCTGGATATGTTATTTCCCGAAATAGTAATGTCAATTGCCCACAAAAATCATGCGATCCCATGCCCTTGGGTGATTTTTTTGTGGGGTTATATTAAATATCGGTCTAACAGAAATAAACCCCTCACAATTCTTAACTTTAAATTAAATATTCGAGCCGTCGGAAATATATCACGCGATATCCATATGTGTAAAAGAGTAATCGAAAATACTGTGTAATCGAAAATTGGGAAAACTAGACGAAGTCGACAGGGACATTTGAACGACATTATTTTCAAAACATAATCCCATTATTTGTTGCTCAAGATAAAATAAAATTTCCTGATTATCACTTGTAGTTATCATTGTATCTAAATTTAACTGAGGTAGCCGTTACTTGAAGGAAATTCATTTTAAATAAATAAACAAATATCTAAAATTTCCAGTATGTTATATCCAAAAATACACCCCCCCCCCCCCCTTATTCTTTTGAACGGTTATACTGAAACTAATGAAACTGAAACCCAAGTTACATCTACTTGTGAAGCCAGTCAAGGACGGTGCACCGGGTGTTTATTTAAATTTACTCCTATAAATTAAAAATGGTGCATCAACTTTCAGATGACGACCCCGACTGTGAAAATATGACCACTACAATTGATCAAGAGCCAGATTCTTTAAAATGAATTTGCTTTAGTGACGAAAGTACTAAACCTACTTTAATGGAAATGTGAATGCTCAAAATATAAGGTACTGGAGTGATATAAATCCTCACGTGTTTAGTGAGAAACATACACATTTTTCAGAAAAAGTAAATGCCTGGGCAGGTATTCTGGAAAACCACATAGTTAGAGACCGCGATTGAGTCGCTAATTCTGGAAGATAATTCAGATGAACTTGTTAACTTCGAAATCACGCTAGAACAAGACGGAGCTCCTCCACACTATATTCCTGTTCCAAACAATGTCTTACTGACATTGTTTGGAACAGGAATATCGTGGTAGACCGATAGAGTGGCTGGCTCGGTCACCGGATCTTACTCCTTTGGATTTTTTATCATTGTGTCTTATTTTAACGTACTGACAATCTTATAGAAAAATCCTTTATTATTATTATACACGTATGGATCCTGGTGGACCACGCGAAGTACAATTAGAGGCGTTTGTTGTTGTTAGCCTTCCTTTGCGTCCATACTAATTTCATTCTTTCGCTATGAGCTTTTTTCCTTTCGTCAGACCAAGTTGTTCCAGTCTTCCTACATTTTTATCTCTGGCCAACCTTCCAAACGTCAACCTTGTGTCTGAAACAGCCTCTATTCTGAATTTCACTTTGTGTAATATTTGCTGATCGTAGGTCCTCTTTAATTGCAGCAATCCGTTTAATTATTTCTACCTTAGCTCTACTCCTATTTTCATAAAATTCGACAATTTGTCTAGATAGCCTACTCGGATTCACCCGTTTTATGTGTCCGTAAAATGTAAGTCTTCTTTTTCTCATATCGCTATGTATATCTGTGTATTGTTTGATTTCTTGGTTTTCTCGAAGTCGGTATGTTGTGCTATTTATTTGTTTGGGGCCTAGGATTTTTCTTTTGATTTTTCTTTCCTTCTTTTCAATCTCCTCGATGTCCCTCTTTCTATTCAAACTGAGCGTTTTTGCCCCATATAGACATTCTGGCTTAATAACTGTGTTGGAATGTCTCAGTTTTATGCTTTTAGATAGGCATTTTTTGTTGTAAATATTTTGTAAAGCTCAATGCCGTTTCCATTTTCTGACATCTACCCTTATTGGCCGCTTTCTCCAACCCACTTTCCATGATTATTTCACCCAAATATTTGAACTGAGAGACTCGTCTGATGTTACCATATTTTGTTTATAGAAATGGTGTTCTTAGTCTGTTGCAGGTCATATATTGTGTCTTTTCAAAGGAAATTTGGAGTCCTACCTTTTCTGGCTGTTTTTTTTAGGATTTCAATCTGTTTCTGTGACGTTAATACATCTTGAGCTAAAATTGCTAGATCATCAGCAAACGCCAGACAATCAATTTTGATGTTGATTCTCCACAGTTTAATGAGCTGGTCAATATTCAGGGCCGACTTTTTTTCACGCCACTCCAGTATTACTTTTTCTAGAACACAGTTAAATATGAGTGGCGAGAGTCCATCCCCTTGTCTCACTCCAGTTTTAATTTCGAAGGGCTCTGAGATGTCACCCATGAATTTAACTTTTGTCCTCGTGTTAGTTAACGTTGCTTTAATAATTGCTAGCGTTTTCAAATCTAGTCCTTGTTCTTTCAAGATTCGGAATAAAGATTCGCTGTCAATAGAATCATATGCTTTTTGAAATCCACAAATGTACAGACGAGGTTTTTTTTGTACAGTTTTTGATGTCTTAGGATCAACTTTAGATTCAGGATCTGTTCAGGGCAGGATCTGCCCGGTCGAAAACCTGCTTGATATTCACCAATTTTAGGTTCTAACTCTCCCTGTGCTCTGTCTATTGGAGATTGAGATAGAATCTTGTAACAAACTGAGAGAAGAGATATTCCTCTATAGTTATAGCTATGCTGTAGTTGCCGAGTTCCAAGGTGTTATCATCTGTCAATCTGGTTTCTTGCAAAGCTAAAATTTGGATGTTTTGTTGATTCAGTATTCGCCCCAATTCATGTAATTTTCGTGGACGCAGGAGAGAATGGATATTTTCCGTTCCAAAGAAAGTTTTTGTTTTCGGTTTCAGACGTTGGCCAGAGGTCTCCGACTCCCTCTGAAAGATTTTGCGTTTAAGCCCGGACGCCCCAGAATCCGAAAGTCCGGTTGTACCAGTAAAGCTGGCAGAGGATTGTCTACCTCCAGGGATAATTTTGTAATTACTAGAACGCTTCATCTTGTACTTTGAATTAAAGGTTTGAATCATGACGGTTCAGAGGTTAAGACTAGAGGGGTTAGTTCCAGAATTTAAATATCAGCCGCACTACTGGTGAACAGACGTTGACCACTCAACCGCTTGATACAAGTCAGACGCTAAGTGAATTTATTTTTTTTCCCCTCGGTTCGGGGCTGCTTATTTTAAGATAATCGCAGCTGTCCATTAATATCTAATGGAACTTTCACTATCCACCACCCGTGACCCGTCCAGTACCTTAGGCGAGGTATACTGGAGAAAAACCCTTTATTATGACAAGAATTTCAGAAATTTGTTAGATTGGTTAAGGCAATGAGTCTCCACAATAAAGTTAGTAGGAGTTGTTTTGTTTTAGATCCCTTTATTTAATAATATTTGGCGTAACGGCCATTTCGTAGTACAACTACATCATGGAGACGCTTGAAAACGAATACTCTAAATCCTAAGTACCTAATGAATTTGCATAACATCAAATAATGGGGTAATTTGCATGAATATTTCAGTTAAATGAATCATTAGTGTTTGTTCATATTTATAACAGAATCCAAAATACAGTGTCACATTTTAATTGAAAAACATTTTAAATGGAATAATGCAAAACATATTAGAAACATGGATACGAAAATCCAATTTAGACAAACGTCAATAGATAATACTTAAAATTTAGTCAAAAGCTATTTGAGTAATTGATTTAGTGCCAATTCTAATTAAATTGGTTTGATTTATAACTAATGTTTTGTAGGCACGATCCACAAATAACTCTTCGACAAATATTTGTTTTGGTAAAACTTAATATTTGTATTGTGTTTACGTGACACATTTATAATCTAATAATAAGAAAATTTAACCAATAAGTGTACTCATAAGTGATATCGTTTTACTAATATATAGTAATAACTTTTATATTATACAGTTTTAGTTTACAATATAATTTCCATACTTATTAACAATTTTTACCTATCTCTCTGATAAACTTTCTATTCCCTTCTCGTAAAATGAGGGCGATTTTGAAGTAAAGTATTCTTCGAGTGCAATTTTGATAGCTGGATTTTTTTTCACAATGAAAATGTTCCATAGATCTGAAAAGATAGTAATGATGCTTTAGTATAAGGAGAATACGGTGGATGAGTAAGTACTTCCCAATGAAACTCCAAATGATTTTTTTCTTGAATGATTCTGGCACTATTAGGTGCCGAATTGTCATGCTGCAGAATAACACCTTTTCAAGTAATCTGTTTTGGACGTTTTTGAATCAAAGCAAGCTGAACACAATAACATTCAGCAGTTATGATTCCATTACGTTTCAGTACATGTGTACATCTGAAAAAATCCTGCAAAAATCCAACATACTAACTGCAACACTTTTTGAAGATGAAGACCTGGTTTTGGAGTGCGCAAAGGTAGTTATCCTGATATTAACCATTGTGTTTTCTTGCCTGGATTACTATATAGAATCCATTTTTTATATGCAGTAATAATTTGTTGAAGTATAGGATTTCTGATTTACCCGGACAAACATAAACTGCAGATGGTTATGTGTTGAACTTACTTTTCTTGTACCTTTTTCAGTTGTTTTAAATGCCGTTGAATTATGAACTGTAAAGTTGTAAGCTTCGTGGCTAATTTCTGGATGGTTTGTTTGGCCAACAACATATTCTTATGTTGGTCAACCGGTCTTTCATATTTTATATCTCCAATAGATTGAAATTGCCGTTTATAATTTTTTTAAACCAACGCTGACATATTCTGCTATCCATGGCAGGAACAGCATCATTAATGGCATTTGTGGCATTGGTATGCTTTCGAAACTCATAAAGAATCAATCAAATGTCGAATATGCAACTTAGTCACATTTTGCTCTTTTAGTTGTATAGGGTTCACCTATTTTTTTTCAAAATTTATCATAAACCACACTAAATATAAATATATTTTACTAGAATATAGGTTATGTTATATTAAGATAAATTACACTAACCAACAATGTAAATATTTCGGACTCAAAAATTCGAAAATCACAATAAAAAATCGTCGATTGGTACTTGCTTTGGAGATACCGTGATGACATTTTTTCTACATTTTCAGAGTGGGGAAAATGTTGTTTTGGAAGTCGGACACCTGCCAACTGACAAAACACAACGTTCTCTAGCTGTTTATAGGTTATAAACATGATTACTCTTGCTGTGACTGTAAGATTCATATTGTTTCTGTTGTAATTAGTGCACAATTTCTTGTTTTGGAGAACTTTTGAAGTGTACAAATTTCTGGTTTTGAAGTGTAAAATTTGTTAAATCAAAATTCCTCAAAAATGTGCATATTAAGTAAATAATTTTTGTTACATTTGTGGTAAAATAAAATTTTCCTCGCAGAAACGCAATCTGACGCCAATCGTGAAAACCGCCTTTCGTCATTATTTTGGTATGAAGGTAAGGGACCAGGATAAGCCATGGGCTCCACATATATGTTGCAACGCTTGTTCCATTATACTGTGAGAATGCCCGAAAATTTAAAAAACTATCTATGTCTTTTACTGTGCCTATGGGTTGGTGGGAGCATATAAAACATACATATCACTGATATTTCTCCTTGACTCCCACCTATAAAGAAAGGATTGTCAATGAAAAAAAGAGAAACAATTCTATACCTGAGTCTTCTATCGGCTATCATTTTGTTAGTCTACTATACTATCAGTAGAGTTTCATTTGTTGAAAAAAACGACATTACTTATAATACGTTGTATAATATAGGCATTGTAATGCAAAACTTTGATGCAAGATGAAAGTCATAATGCAAAATTATAGTGTATATCAGAACGTATTAATTGTTCAATTGTGAATTTGAACAAACTGTTTCATTCAAGATTGAATCATCTCATCTGATGCTAACAGAATTAGCCAAATGCTCATCGAGAAGTAAAAAAAAGTTATTTGGTGTTTATTTGAGTTTTTTGGTTGGCTCTTACTTAATGTCTATCTCATCCTCGAAAATATACCGACCACTGACTGCTTCAGACCACAAATCTCGCTAATTAGTAACTTGTTAATGAGATGATAATTCGATAATATTTATTCTGCATTTTGCACTCCAAAAATTATTATTTTGTTTGATTGTTTATTAATTTATAAAAATCTATCTTTTCAGAATACTGTACGGGTTGTTCCGTACTGTACGACTCCATTTGTTAAGCCCAACCTCAAGGTTTTTAAAAAGGCAAATATACACAATGCGTCCGTTAAGTATCAGTACTGGTCCGGGAAAATGTGACTAAAACGAAATGCATGGCATTTTTATAAATTATTATTATTCTCCTCTCGCTTCGATACAGTTTAGCACCATATAGTTTAGCACCAATCTCCATTATCGTAAATAGCTAACCATGTTAATAATTTTTGAGATATAATTTTTATAATTAATATTCTGTAAATCATTTCCTAAAATATAAGCAAAGTAGCAAAGTATACTATAATTTATATCCCATTTTTTCTTATAGTTTTAGCATTTTTTGGATCGTATATTAAACCAAGCTGAATAGAATAACGGAAAGGAAGATAGAATATCAAAGCGGATTCAGCAAGAGAATATCGGTTGTAAATTCGACATTTACTTTGAAAAAAAATTGAGGCAGAAAATTACGAATATAATAAAGATCTATTGGTAGCCTTCATTGTCTTTAAGCAAATATGAGGGTCGTCCGAAAAGTTTTCGGCCTGACAGAAAACACAACGTTTAAATTTATTTATCAAAATGTTATCAAACTGGTACTATATATTTTTGTAAAACGTCATAGGATCCTTTTTTGCAACTGTATATTTAAAAAAAATACAGTTGCAAAGCATATACAAATTTTTCAAATTTATTATAAAAATAATCTATCTATTCGGGCTACGTTTCACGCCTTACGTGAAATGTATGGTCAACATAATCGACCTACAGAGATTACTATTCATAATAAAATTAAAAAACTCGAATCAAATGGTAGTGTTTGCGATATTAAGAATCCAACCCGTGAAACGTATTGCTAAAATCTTCGATGATCAAAGTGTCAATAAAAATGCTGAACAATCAATTACACGTCGTTCTCAAGAACTTGGGCTTTCTTATGGTACTACATGGAATATTTTTTATAAACTTTGCATTTTAAGGCGTATAAAATTCAGTTAACCCAAGGCCTCAAACCAAATGACCATTTATTACGTAGAAATTTTGCAGATTGTGCTTTAGAGCAATTTGAAACAGATCCATTATTTCATGAAATAATATCTTCAGCGAGGAAGCTCATTTTTGGTTAAATGGTTCGTAAATAAGCGAAACTGTCGCATTTGGAGTGAAGAAAACTCACATGCTATTCTTGAAGCACCTTTACATCCACAAAATTTAACAATTTGATATGGTTTATGGTCAGGAGATGTAATTGGACTGTAATTATTTTACTGTTTACTTACTTAGTTACTGCCAATGAATAGCGCTGCAGAAACATGAATATTGATTTTTTCTGGTATGAAATGGATGCTTTTGATCTAGACATGTGGTTTTAACAAGATGCCATACATCTCGTGACACAATCAATTTATTGAGAGAAAAGTTCAAAGACCTCGTAATCTCAAGAAATGCCGATGTTATCTTGCCACCAAGATCATACGATATAACTCCATCGAACTTTTTCTCTGGGGTTATGTGAAATCATTGTTTTACACCAGTAAACCACAAACATCCAACGACTTTAAAACCAAAATTACTGGTGAACTAAATGCCGATTTATGTGGCATAGTGATCAAATATTGGTATTCCAGAATATAATTACAAAAAAAATCCAGAGGCGGTCATTTACATAAAATCATTTTTAAATAAAAATGCCATGAACCACTATTTAAAATTAAAAAAAAAACACCTTGATATCTTATACCGCTTTGTTTTTCTATAGGTTTTATTTAATAACTCTTTAGTACAAGTCATAGAGACTCAGCAGAATCGCGTTTAAATAAGTCTAAACACTCTTGAGAAGTATTTATTTCAAAGGTGCTTGGTCGACTGTTAACAAACGCGGCACTCAGTGAGCAGAACGATTTTTATACCCAAAACATTGTGTAAAATATAGTGGACATGGTCTATCGAAATGTTTAGAAAGTCATCAAACTCGCGTGTTTTGTCAGTTTTTATATTTTGGATGTTTCGGCTTTCGTTCAGCATCTCACTTTTGTACCGTCAAAAACGAAGGGGAATAATTCTTTAAAGTGGGATCTAACTCAATCAAGGGATCAATCGGGGCTAGACCCATAGCAAGAAAGTAACCCGAACTTCAATTTTATCCATTTTTCAAAATATTAAAACTTGTTTGCTTTATTCATACTCATTTGATTGTATTTGCGTTATACAAGGTACGTCTCATAGAAAACAGGACTTTTTTTGAAATAGCAATTTCTAGTGGCGCCATTTTTTGACGGGGAAAGGTACATCCCTTATCTGATGTTCTGATAAAATTTCAGGAAATTTGGATGATTAGAAACCAAGTTATTGCGCTTAAAGTACCAGTTTGTTTATACCATCGGTTGAAAAATTAATATCGAATATTAAGTGATTCAGTCATGAAGAGTGGCATGAAGAGCAACATTTTACTTCTTAATTTTTGGTAGTAAAACAGAAGATGCTGAACAAGGTTACCGTGTTTTTTTTGTATTATTTGTTTTAAATTATTGTTCAGAAAATGTGGACAAAAAGTTGAGAAGTATGGATCTCCGAAATGACCATAAAAATTCTCTTTTTAATTTCAGCATCACGAATTCTAGAAAATTTTTCTTTTAGTTAATTGAAAAAATTGGATGCAGTAGGACCGTTTCTAGATTAACTAATGTCTTGTTAATGGCATTAATATTTCATGGCTTTCGTGGCGAGTATATTTTCTCATTTGAGTTCTGAAATGTGCCTAACTGTCGCACTGTTTACTAAAAGTGTAACATTTGGTAGATTCTGATTACATCTAAGATCGCGTTAATTTTAAAGTTTTGCCAAAAAAGTATACTTTTTGGAATCAAGCATCAATTTCAAATTTTTGTAAGTTTCTTTCATATGGAATGTATGACCCATTGGGACTGATGGCGGGATGTATGCATTATGGAGTAATGGTATAACATTTTAGTTTCGTATTTGAAAAAGGCACTCTGTACTGTGAGAAGGGCACTCTGGACACAATTGTCGTACAATGTTTTCAAATATAATTTAGACAGTTCTTTAATACACTCCGTTTATTCTTGCTCTGTTCTTTTTTAATGAGAGGCCTCAGATAAAATTAACAATCACTAACATGATATTTAGGTTCTCAATTTTCAAGCTATCCTCTGTTTAACCATCAACAAAATTATTCGGACAATTGCGGCAACATATTTGAGGTTCAGCTTTTGTTGTGATCTCCAATACACCCCTCCTCTCATACCCAATATATCAATTCACTGCTGCATTGCTCGAAAATGAAGGGTTCTCAATCACCCAAAGGTTAAAATAGGATTAGTTAAAAATTTATAACTTAAGTTATATTTAATATTTTACGGCTCTCTAAATTATACCCAAAGTAATAAATAGAAGTAAATCTGAGTATTTAATGGGTTTTCTCCGTAATCAGGACCAGGTAAAGAGTAAGTAGCGAGCGTTTTGCTCGTGCATGACAAAAAATATAAAATTCACCTATTTGGCTTCAGAGCAGAGTATTTATTTACTTATTAAATAAGACAGTCGAAAACAAAATTGCGTACCCCATAAATTATTTTATGCACAAATTAACTATATTAAATGAGATATTTCTGATGTAATCTTAACACAGCTACCATGAAAAGGAGAAGCTTTAAGCATTTATCCGTCCTTTCGGCTCTCAGTTAATAGTAGTTCCTTTCCTCGAACGCTCAGTCGGATTTTTAAGATTTCCAATTTCGACGTTCGCTTTTTCAGTTTATTGCCAACCCGACAAAAGTCAAAGTATGTATTTTTCTTTTCATTTTATAACGGCTACGCCCGAAGCTGTAAAATCAGAATTGCATTTTTGGCGATTTATTATAGGATCGGTAATAAACCCCGATGTTATACAACAATAAAACAGATCTGGACTGTGGCAGATTTCGATCATAAATCGCTGGTAAAATACGTTGGACGAGAATGCTTAGATATATGTCAGATATTCCGTTAAATTTCTATTAAAATGTTCTTTATATGGCTTTCGTAGAATATTCAGTTTGAATTCCTCGATAACGAACGATATTATTTTTCATTTTATTTGTTTTTTTACGTCCTGATTTGACCAGTTTATTGTTTTCTTGGTTTGACAAATGGCAATATTTAGATAGAGATCGTTTTATTGCATTAATATACATCTATCATAATTATATTTTATTATGTTCACTGCAATGCAGGTTGCAGTTAATACCAAATAAGGAAATTATGAGCAAATAAATTATATCGAATACAAAAAAGTATTTTTAAGATACAAAAATAATTAAATGTTACGAGCAAAAATTAACGAGCCGCAAAATTTAAAGAGCAGACATTTATTTATTGTTATCAACTATGATGTTTTAATAACATGGGTTAATAACAATTGTGGATTTCCGGCTATTATAGATTTTCCCTCGACTTAAGACGCATTTACTTATGTCAGAGGCCAAATTTGGCGAAGGCAATGGAAATTCCAACAATCCCTACTTCAGTTTTGATCATTGTCAAAGACCTTTTTTTGATCGGGATCTTGAACTAATGAGAAATATGTTCATCAATTTTTTCATCATTTTCTGCTGATAAAATCATTGTTATATTCTTTGACTTCTTAGTTTTGATTACTATTTCTATTCTGATTTGTAATATTGATTTGAATGAGATAATTTCTCATTCATTTAAAACAATATTTCTCATTCAATATAAAATAAGTTTTTATATTGTTAAAAGGGTCCATTTACGGTTGAGAAAATACCATTCGAGCGTTTCTTTATTTCAGTGGAAGCAAATGTGACACCCACCTTGCACACAAGTCTTTCATCCATAATTCCTTAGCTATGAGGTACGTACATAAAGTAATGAGACTGGTGGCGTAGCGTTCGATTTGACAACACTATTGACTTCTTCTTTGAAGGAAATCAATCAGCAGATCAATCTGGTGCATTTTCAATGCGTGTTTGAACTCCATAGAGTCAATTAGTGGTTTGTAATAAGTCTTTTCGTAAATCGGATTTTTCTAGTCAGTTACGGAAATAATTTCATTTGAAGTGCATTTTTACTCTTCGGAAAAGAAAAAGCCACGAGGACATAAAAACTCGATAATGAACTGTGTGGTAAGGCGAATTGTCATAATCCAGCATCCAGGTGTTCTTGAGGTACGGTCTCATATAAATGACCTTTTCTCAAAGTCTTTCAAGAACCCCTCAGTAAAAACGATGGTTTACCGTTTGGCCTTGAGGCATAAATTCCTTTTTGACGATCCCATGGCTATCATAAAAGCTAACCAAATTTTTGATTTGCTCATTTTGGCTTTTCTTCGAGCGTCTTGAGGGTGGAGCTGCATTTTCGGACTATATGTAATCGAGACTTGGTCTTCTGAAAATGCTTTAAATCAACTGAAACCCTGGTGCCTTGACAAAACACTGTTTGATAGGCCTGTTGAAGTGTTGCAAAAGTTTTTACTAGACATACAAGAAAAAAAACATACTAGAAAAATCCTGATCACGAAATTAATTGTTACGGATCACCAAGTGACTTGAGGGAATTCAAACTGGTGCTGAAGACGTTTCAAATGTTGGGCTGGTTTCCTTCTAAAGGAGAAGCCAACAGAATTGTCAGATCAAACGCTATGCCATCAGTCCCATTACTTTATTTACACGCTTCGTACAATAGTTATCTCACGAATATTAATTTATTTTTTCCTTTAAAACATTTAACAACACTATTAATAATTTCTGGTGTTGTAAAACTGTCAAATGCGCGCATCATTTTGAATGTGGATACAGTCACATTTAAATTCAGGAATCCAACTATTTACTGTTGTCTAAAAAAGAGTAATGTCTCCTAACACATTTACTTTGTCGGTACACATTTTTTTTTAATTATTCCATTGTAAAATAAACACAAAACTCTTATAGTTTGAACAACTGTTAACATATGATTCAGCTGACATAACAATACTTCATTTGGGATCGTAAGAACAACAAAATATTTCAATTCTTTAATTATTTTCTGTTAATAATGCAAACTATATTAGGCTAAACGAAATTTTTGATAAGCCGCCGTACGTACTTCTAATACTGATGTCATCCCATGAAACAATATTAAAATAGTGCTAAGCAATACATTACTGATAAATTTTTGTAAAATATGCGCTAAATATTGCATATAATCTATGTCAATACTGTAATTCTTCTATTTAAAATTCAGTGTGAAACACTAAACTCGAAAATATTTACCACTAAATAACAATTTTTTTTAACTACTCGACAAACGTTTCGCTAACCATGTTAGCACCATCAGGAGATGATTCAGTATAATTCTACATCTAAACTATGTTCTATTTATACTACAACCGTGCCTAATGAAACGTGTAAAAATCAGTAACCGTGAAGTTAACTAAGCGTTACAAAAGCTAAGTTAACTAAGCGTTATAGGTGAAATAGCTGACTGAACGGAATAGACCCTTTATTCCGTTTCATGACTTCCTTACATTTTTCTATTTAAATACTTTCATATGGATCCATAGCTCTATTAATATATATACTTTTAACAAGTCTTAAATTACTAATACCTATATTATGGTCATGGGGGCATGCATGTGAGGCAACACAAGATTTTTAATTTCTGCCATATCTAATAGGGGCAATATGTTCTTTATATCTGATTAATATAGTTTAATAGTCTGATAGATTATAATATTATTATAATAGCCTAAAGAAACTATTATCAAATACTGAAATTAAAAATCAAATTGGCTTTAATTTGAGATCATCTGCCTCCTTTTAAATGGTAATTAACAGGTTATCCTTAACACTCTACTCTTACAATAAACAAAATTTGAAAAAGTAAATGAAATTACTATAGTCTTCTACCTCCCTTCAAATTATAATTAACCGGTTATCCTTAACACTCTACTCTTACAATAAACAAAATTTGGAAAACTAAATGAAATTACTGCAGTTTGGGATGAGAGAGAGAGAGAGAAAGAATTTAGTAGTTTAGGTTGCATCGATATCAAGATCATTTGGCGACCATAAAATCAAATTAAGAGTCTATTACTCATGGGAAAGATAAGTATTAGATATATATATATATATATATATATATATATATATATATATATATATATATATATATATATATATATATATATATATATATAAGTATATATATAAGTAAGGACGTCTTCTGTGTGACATCCAGAGAGCGCAGGTAAGATTTAGGAGCCGTTGCGAAGATTATGCAGCCATACTCTAACTTGGATCTAATTATAGCCTTGTAAAGTTTAAGTAAACAGTGGTGATCCGAACCCCAAGTATTGTTTGAGAGCATCTTAAGTATTCCCATGTCCCGAGGACTTCAAATATTTAGTGTGGTATTTCCAAGATAGTTTATAATCAAATGTGAGACCTAAGAACTTGTCACACGGAACTGAGGTGATGATCTTATTTGATAGAGTGATGGCGTGTAAGCGTGGACAATTGCATCTTCTGCAGAAATGAACAAGTGTTGATTTTTTGGAAGAGAGTAAGAGATCTGTGGAATTGGACCATTTTCTCAGAGAGGTTAGATTTGACTGAATGATTCTTTCGCAGACTCTTGAATTGGGGAAAAATAATATAGCAGGATATCATCAGCATAAAGTCTGTGCGAGATCGTAGGGCTGAGATATATTTGGATATTATTCATTGCTATATTATAAAGAGTGGGGCTCAGTACTGAACCTTGAGGGACACCATTAAGTAGTGGGAATTGATCAGACATATGTCCGTCAATTCTGACAGCAAACAATCTATCATCGAGGAAATTAGAAATAAATTTGGGAAGCCGTCCTCTGAAGCCCCACTTATGTAGGGTGTTCAGGATCGTGGGTCTCCATACCGTATCGAAAGCACTGGAGATATCTAAAAAAGCTGCAACTAGGTGATTTTTCCTCTGAAAGGTGGTCCAGGTATCATTGTGAAAAGCCATAAGATTAAGCCAAATAGAAAAAGCCATATAGAAAGCCATATAGAAAAAGCCATATAGATTTTTCCAAGCAGAAGGATAGGTGCCACTACTCCAATATCCGTTATATAAATCCAGTAACTTTTCTAATGCCGCTTGAGAACGGTTGCGAATCATGAGGATTAGAATAGAATCAGGGCCCGGTGTACTGTTTCTGCTTCTAGAGAGAGAATATAGAAGTTCGTCAAGACTAAAAGGGAGATTGTAATGCTGTAGGGGAGTCTTCAACGTCAAAATTTACAATTTGGGAGGACCTGTGAACTCGCTGAGAAAGGCTTATGTGATCGTCTCCCGGTACTTCAAAAAAGAATTTTGCAAAGCAATCTGCAATTTCGGCTCTGTTGGAGATCCACTTGTCATATATTAAACCGTGAATTGGTTGAAGAGGTCTACCTCGGAGTCTTATAATTTTGTGCCAAAAGTTGCCACTACTAAGAGTTGAGTTTATAGAACTGACGTAGTCAGCCCAGGAAGTTCTCTTAAAATTTAAAATTATCCTACGAGCTTTTGCACGACATATCTTATAGTGAATGAGATTTTCCAGAATGGGACAGTGTTTAAAGCGGTTTAGAGCTGACTTTCTCTCTCTGATCGCAGATTTGCATTCATCATTCCACCAGAGGACTGGAGGTTTATGATGGAATATTTGGCGATGAGGAATGCTGGTATTAGCAGCAGTTAAGATAGAGGAAACAAAGGATTCTAATGCTAGATCCTCATCAAGGGATTCTAAGTTCGGAAGAATAAAATCATCACGAAATTTGGACAAGTCTGCTTTGAAAACGTTATAGGGTTTTCTGGGCAGTTTAGAGTCTTACCATCCAATAGGGGAGATTTTGATTGGGAAATGATCGCTGCCATGTAAATCCTCCATGATGTCCCATTGAAGGATAGGATAGAGGTCTGGGAACATAAGGAAAGGTCTAGGGATGAGAAGGATAGGGAAGATAAGCATACATGTGTATGGGCTGGAGGATTAAGGAGCGAAATATTGTTAGAAATTAAGAAGTCCTGAAGGGTTGATCCTCTGATATCTGTTTTGACGGAGCCCCACCTAATATTATTGAAATTAAAGTCTCCGCATATGATGTAAATGGGAGGTAGTTTAATTAAGATGTTATTTAGGTCTTGCAGGGAAAAGGGAGTGGATGGAGGAATATACACATTGTTTGCAACTTTCTTAGCAGGTAGGTAGAAATTGCGACAATCTTCAGATTTGAATCTATTTTGATGGTAGAGAAGTCTAAAGACTCATGTGCCAAGATGGCGACTCCACCTGATGATCGTAAGGCTAGTTCCCTATCTTTTCTTATTATGTTGTAATTTTTGTAACTGGAACGAGACGATTCATTGAAGTTCGTTTCTTGTAATAAGATTATGGCAGGCTCAAAATTTGAAGTGATCAATTTCAGTTCTTCATATTTTTTATAAAAACCATTAATGTTCCATTGAAGAATGAATGTATTGAATGTGATATTTGAAAGTGTTAATTAGCCTGGTGATAGATTAGAAGGAGTAGATACTACCTTCTACTGTTGGGTTTTCGTGAGGTCGATTTACTATCTTTTGTCTTCGATTGCGACAAGCAATCTAAGACCATATCTTCCAAAGAGGAGGATTTATTAGAAGATTCAGATAGCGATCTGGAACTTTAGTGTATCTCCTTGCGCTGGGGAGATTTTAAAGGACGTGTAGTAGAGGTTTTTGACGGAATAGGAGTAGAAGAAGGGGGAGGAGCGCAAGGTTTGTGAGGAACATGTAGGAAAGATTTGGAGATAGGAGCAGGAGAGGATGGAAGAGTAGAAGGAGGGCGGAAGGAAGAGGGAGGAAGTAGGGAATCACGAGGTGTGGGAAGTTGCACCTTAACAGATGCTTTGGGAGGACGTATATCAATGTTGAGGTCACATTGAGTGGAACTTGACACAATTGTTTTGCTGCGACTTGTTATGGTTGCATAGCTAGGCAGATTTGAGGGAGTGGAACTTTTAACTTTCGCTTTAGCAACAAAGTAAGGAATTTCTTCAGAAATTTTGATTCGTTGAATTTGAAATTCTTATAGACGGGGCAACCTCTATACCTTGGAGAATGATCGCCCTCACAAATGTGGCAAATTGGAGAAGGGAGACATGGGAAGTCATTATGGACGGCTTTACCACAAGACGGGCATAGTGGAGAAAAGGTGCAGTTGTGTCAATTGTGGCTGAATCTTTGGCACTGATAGCACCTCATTCGATTCGGGACATATTGTCTAACTTTAAGCGATAAATAACCAGCTTTGATTCTATTAGGCAAGGAGGATTTTCTGAAGGTTAATATTAGACTACTAGTTGTAATAGGAGCCTTCTTTTTTAGTGAGTATTCTCTTGACTGCTTCAACGCCAAATTATTTCAGGTTATCTAGGATTTCTGACTCATCACAATTTAAAAGATCTAGGCTAGAGATAACTCCCTTGCAATAATTTAAGGATTTATGCGTCTCGACCTTAACATCATATGTATGAATTTTTTTGAGATCTAGGATGTTTTTTGCTTATTTGGCATTTGAGACTACAGCGAACAGTGTTCCGTCTTTTAAGTTTTTTAATGATTCCAAGTCGCCTACATTTAAATGAATAGTTTTGTGGATTATAAATGGAGAAACATTTTATAATGAACGTTCAGTACTTTTAATTATGTTATATTTATCAAAATCAGAACCAGTATTGTTTCTTTCTACAGGAGACGCGATCCGGGGTCTCTTTGACCCTGAAGATAGGGGGGAAGTTGAATTAATGGACATAGATATCCCACGAGTTTGGAAGAAAAATACGTCTACTGCAACATTGCTCCTTGTTACAGCAACCCTAAATACTCCAAAGGGGCGGGAGGTACTTTGGAGGCCCCGTTCGCGCCAGCTGATACCATCACCTGCCACTCAACCGTCACCACGGGTCGCGACAATTTGGCTTAAAGGAAAAACAGATAGTCAGGACAATACAGAACGATCACAAACAGGACTAGGGTACCTCGGGGACGTCAAGCCCGTATTCAGAGGAAGGATAAAAACTCCCCCTCTGATCCCCGAAGGGAGTTTGGGATGAATGAACATATAAGCAACTATTTGAATTTTTGTTTGTTGACTGTATTATCTCAATACCCAGTATGATACAATTGAACTGCCGAAAGATTACCCATGCGTCATCAATTTTATCGATATAAATCAAGTAAAAAGTAATTGACAAATTAGTGGTAACTTTCATAGTGGATGTGGTTGATGCCTCGAACGACCGATATTTAGGTTTATGATTTAAGTCCACGATATTTGTACATATTTATAACATGACATTATAAAACGCCCTGTTATAAATCAATATTTTGAAGTAAAATTTCGAGTATCATGAAATTGTAAAGCTTTATGTCATATATCGAATGGAGAATTTCGTAGATTAAACTTATACGGACAATTTCAAGTTATCACGAAATTTTAGGGAAGTAGCCAATGAATGAAATTGTTTTGTTATTGGTCAAAAGAAGGAATGAAGTTATTTTGTTTTTGGTCAAAATCATTATTTTATCTACTCTATAAACAATGTTGTTGAGACCCATTTTTATATCATCAAACTGTTATCACGCTATGGTACACATTTATTACACACATATCATATAATTCTATCAACATATTTTACAAGGTATTTCAAACTTCCATTTTACTTGTTTGGTTTTTGCACCTGTTCTGCTTGTTGAAGGAGAAGAAGTAACTGGATTATGTTCTATTCTTTTCTTAATAGAATACACAAATTTCCTTGATATTTTTAATTTACTGCAACTCTCTAAAAAATTATTATGATATGATAATGCAAATCAAGTAAAACGTAATCAAAGTTGTAAAAGTATTCTTGCTTGTAAAAATATTCTTTGCTTCTTGAATGGATAAAAGAGGCTTTGAAGTTTCCCATTCTTTTTTTCCATTTCGAAATACTCATAAACACCGAGCACAAATTGTTGGACTTGCGATTCAGTGTTTTTCCTGACATTTGAAATCACACAAAATGTTTAATTAAATATCTTAAAATAGATACCTTAAATGTTTGCACTTTTATATTTACGATATTATTTTGCTTTAAACAGTTGTCTATATTTGAGTATATTTTTAGAATTAGCCAATATAAATTCCATTTTATTCAACGTTTGTAATAAAATGTTTTTGGTTAGGTTAGAATTAATGAACATAATAAAACTGTATCAATCTTTATAAATACTTACCGGTAACAAAATAATCAATAACAGTAGTTTTTATAAGAACTTATTTTAAAATAAAACTGGACTTACTAAAAAACACAATAGCAAAACAAGTGAAATGGCAACTCAAAAAGGACCGCAGAACAGGGCGGTACGAAAAAACACCTTTCAATTATTTCTTACTTCCTTGTTGTACCACACTGTAAGGCTAATCTCATACATGAAGACATACTTATTGCTTTTTCATCTCCTTCTATCTCGTTTGCACGGGTAATCTTTCAGCGGTTCAACTCTATCTGGATTTCTAGCTGCTACTGCTTTGTTACTAGACATAAAACGCATACATTTAATTTAAGTTAGAACGAGCTAAATCTGGTAAAAGCAGTGGATGTTTTCGACCATATTTAATTTGATCATTGTCGAAGTAATTTTTGAGCAGGTTCCTTGCACTAATGAAAAATGTTTTTCACCACTTTCTTCGTGTTCAATTCTGCTGATGAAAACCTTTGTTCATTATTTAGTATATCTTTACTAACTTTTACCCTTTGAATTGACGGCTGTTTCAATTCTGGTCGGTAATATTTGATCCATGTTTTGTCAGAATTTAGATACTTTAGCAAATATTCAGTTTCAAGCTTATATTAATACATTATTTATCATAAACCCATAAAATTATTTAACATAACAAACATTATTTTATAAATAATACAATATGCTAATTCTGTACTCATGATTGTAATAAGATACCTTCTTAGGAGGTTTGACATAATTGAACATCATCACAATTGGATCATGTAAAAATTACGCATTATCCGTTTACACACACACAAGATATTGTATTATTTATGAGTACGAACATAACTAAGCTTAGCCTTGTCTGATTTGCAGTTTATAAAACGTTTATAGACCCATTCCTATATTGCTTTCAGCCCCTTTTGTAAATTTTGTATAATAGCTACAATGGGCTCAAAAAAATTTGTATTGCGATAATTTTGGTTTGGGGATTAAAAAGTCATACAGGGCTTGGTCTGGTGAATATTATCATCGGTGCTTTAACTATGACATCCGTTGAGTTCTTGGTCAAAAAATTCGCGTACAAAGATTAATGACGGACGGCCCAAATCTGGCTTTTCTGGGGAACATTCTCCTCAAACGGCTCATGCCGCCTATATAATATTGTTTGTTCACCGTTTAATCCTCTGGAAGGAACTTTGAGTAAGTTAAGATTACGATAGTTAAAGGAAACAGTCCACATGATGATTTCAGATCGACTTTGATGTGGTTGTTGAGCAGTCTTTCAGTTTTTCAAATTTGTTTCCAACGATTATTTGCGAAGTTGAAGGAACTCTTTTTCATGAAGATGAAGTGCGTATCGTTAATAGTGGCTGACCAAACAGCAAATGTTATTTTTTTCAAATGCATCACCGAAAGCCTTTTCGGCATTTTTAGAGTATATGAATTAAACTTTTAGGAACTCGTGTAAAAAAAAATATTATCATTTAAATATCCCAGATGGTTTATATTAGGGACAATAACAATGATTTCTCTTCATATTTAGTTCTAAATGGATGACAAATAATTAAATTTATTATAAACTATTTTAATATGGTACAGTATGCCTGTAATGTGTAATAACACTTCCATGAATGTATGTGTAAAATTTACTGTATCTTAATTATTATTCTATTCAGTCACATTAAAAATTCGAAATACATATTAAAAATTCAAACCGTTTAATAGCATCGTTTTGCTTAAGTCAATATTTTTCAGCGATATCAATATTGCAAATATTATATCGATGATTTGTTGGGTTTCAAGGGAACGTTTATTGACCCTATCTTAACAT
The DNA here is from genome assembly GCA_031761425.1 of Cosmopolites sordidus. Lineage (NCBI taxonomy): Eukaryota > Metazoa > Arthropoda > Insecta > Coleoptera > Curculionidae > Cosmopolites > Cosmopolites sordidus. Next base: position 421,233 of record JARFXV010000690.1, read on the forward strand.
TATTATTTAAAGCGGTAATTTAGAACTAAAATAAAGGTATATATTTGTATTGGTGGTATGCGTGGTATATATAATTATTTTGAAAATTATTATTCAGTCTGAAAATATTTAATTTTGCTGTTTTTGTGCATAAAATATATCATTAAGGTTAATTATTTGAAGAGCCCTTCCTAATTTTGTGAAAAGTTTCAATATCTATTAGAAGTTCATTTTGTATGGAAACACGAACGGATAGGCGGCGAGTCTATTCGTATTTGTATTTATATTTTGATTTTAAATGAATGACTATGAATCGACAGTGATTAATCGAGATTCTGGTACTATAGTAAATTGGATGTATTGTAATAATTATTCTTGCTTGATCGTCTTAAATTTTTGTTAAACAGTTAATGCACGAGAAATCTTGATAAAGTTATTTTATTTTTCATTGATTATAATTATCTTGAAATAGCTTTGAATATAGGAGGTACGTAAATAAATAAATTAAATAGACATTTTTTATAATTTTTTTATTGGATTGAAAATACAAATCTACATTATCGCCTTCAAAATAGTTGCCATGGGAAGCCACACATCACTGGAGACGGTTTGTCCAGGATTCATTGCAGTGCTGGAATCACATACTGGAATCGCTTTTAGCTGGCCTATTACAATTTTCTCTAATGTTCCAAAAAGTTTTCTTTAAGGTGAATTTTCAATCTTAGGAAAATGAAGAAATTCACAAGTACTCAAACTTGTGAATAAAGGGTCTGTGAAGCCACAGTGATATTTTTACTTGCGAAAAATTCATTAACTGAAATCGTTTTGAGGCAATACACAGTGTCGTGATGCAGTACCAAGGTGTTCGGACTCACGCGGATGACTTTTTTTCGAATTCGTTCAAGAACTTTTCGGTAAACCTGGTGGTTTACCATTTGGCCTTGAGACACAAATTCCTGGCTATCAAAAAAGCAAATCAGCATCGGTTTGATCGTTGATTTGCTCATTTTGGCTTTGTTTGGCCAGAACGACCAAATCAAGCATGTTTTTTTTTTGGTTTTCGGGTCGTATTCAAAAATCCACTCATCACCAGTAATGAAATGTTTCGAAAATGAGAGTCATTTTTAACAAGTCCCAAAAAGTCAGGTTATTCCCTTTTATTGTCCTTTTGGTCCCGAGGTTTTATGCAGTTCTTTCAGAACCTTATGATTACTTTTTTTCCGGAATAATATAAATCAATGTCTATTGCTATTCTGAATTAGAATGTTCTACGATGCCTGATGTTGAAGACTGTTTGTAGTATTTGTATGTTTAACATTAATTATATTAAACAACTATTAAAACCACATTTTAAATTTTTTGTTATAGTTTTACACTTGAAAATTTATGTATGTGAAAAAAAATTTTTTTAGAAAAAATATATAGTCATAGATTAATTTTTATACCTCAAGTTCAAAGCACACTGCACCATATGCTGGATGAAATATTAATTCATCAAAGAAAAACCACTAATATGCGACCCATCGTCATTATGAGAGGTAATAATTTGTCAGTTTCTCATGTTTATGAGTATCAGGAAGCAATGATTCAACAGCTAAACATACTCATTAGGTAATAATTATATCATAGTCCTTAAATAATATAAAAATCACAGTAATTAAATTGTTTACGGTGTCTTAACCGCTTAATTAAATCTGAGATGCTTAAGTATGAATAATTATTTTAATATACACCAATCAATATGATATCTAACTTTCGATTATTCTTTATAGATTTATATTATTAAAGCGCAAATACAGAAAACAAACACATGTATTTTATTTTGTTATAGTATGAACTACTAGCCAAGGACTAACTAGACCAAAAGAAGGTTCAGCATCGGTTTGATCTTTGATTTGCTCATTTTGGCTTTGTATGGCCAGAACGATCACATCAAGCATGTTTTTTTTTGGTTTCCGGGTCGTATTCAAAAATCCACTCGTGACCAGTAATGAAATATTCTGAAAATGAGGGTCATTTTTAATCCACCCCAAAAAGTCAGGTCATTCGCTTTTATTGTCCTTTTGATCTTTCGGAGATTTTTTCTAAATCATTTTCATCTAGATTTTCTTTATGAACAATTCATCGGTCTAAATCTGATCCCCCGATCATTCTGACCGTCAACCGACTATCAGAGTGACAAGATTTCGGACTCGGACATTTTCATCACTTCTTGCAGTAGAAGGCTTTCGATTTTGATGTCTAAAATGAAACTTAATTGCACACCGTCGGTCGAAATTGTTTACACATTTTCAGAACACCCTAAAAAAAAATGCTTCTGTTTATAAAAAGAATTATTACGGACCACCATATAATACTAGGGATTGAAAATTCGTCCTGAAAATGCATCAGAAGTTGCCTACCTCACCTCCAAAAAGGAAACTAAAACTGTTGCCAGATCGAACGCTATGCCACCCGTCTCATTACTTTATGTATACACCTCGTATATGTATAATCAAAAGTTTCTAGCCTGACAAAGTAATAGCGTTACTAACGAAAATAAACCAGTGTACTACAAAATTCTATTTTTCTTATGCTCATAAGCTATTTATATTAAAGATTAAAACGAATGATACATACATTATCTTCAATTGTTCATCCAAAAATAGTGAATTATTTATTTTTACTTCACCGCAAAAATATGAATTATACATTTCAAATTTTGACAATGTTTATTGACTGGATTACTGGAACAGATTACATGTGTTTACTGAAAATATAATAAGTAATAAGTTTGCTATGAATCTAAAATTAAAACGCCATACTTCTTTCAATTTGAAATTGATATTAATGAAAAATAACTAAATAGAAAATGATCAAGATCTCTTTTAATTATAAAAATAACCTAATAAGTTTGAGAGTAATCAATTTTACCTTTGTTAAAATAAAAACAAGCTTACATTGAACGAAAACGTTTTGAGTTTTGGATTCATAGTCCGTCATTAGTCTACTTCCGCCGAAGAATTATTTGTCGCGACAATTCTTATACATGTTTAACATAGAAATCGGAAAAGAAAACTTGCATTATACCGGCCTTATCGTAACCAATACCGTAAAATTTTCTACTATATTTTCAAAGTTTCTTTGTTACTAAATAATTAGTTTTTAAATAACCGTTTACCTATAAATGATGAAATGAAATGAGTCCGAATGATTCATAAAAGATTAAATTTATTAATGTCTCATTTTACATGTACTGTATTTAAAAAATTATCTTTTCAATATATTTTACAATTATTTCTTTGGCAAATACTTATTTCGAGTTACGTCCAACAATATATCATCATCATCATCATGATCAGCCCGTGTCGATCCACTACAGGATGAAAGCATCGTCACCATTTCCAGCTTCCAACCTTCACAGTTTTGGGATTTCCTCTGTCAGGGTCCAATATATATAACAATGTCATCAGTCCATCGTGCTTTCGGTCTTCTTCTCGGACGCTTACGATCCAGCGGTGACCACTCCAGGATTGCCTTGGTCCATCTATCGTCCCATCGTCTCGCTATATGGCCTACCCATTACCATTTCAATTGCGTTACTCTTCCAATGATGTCACACACTTTCGTTTGTTCCCTGATCCATGGTCAGGAGTTTATGGTCTCGTCTTGCAATACCAAGCATATATCTTTCCATTCCTCCCTGTGCTACCTGAAGTTTTTGAATTGATTGCGGTGTGAGTGTCCAGATTTCACTTCTGTACGTCACAATGGGCAGGACGCTCTATATATATATATATATATATATATATATATATATATATATATATATATATATATATATATATATATATATATATCTATTTATATAAAATTGTTACCCATTTTAAATTATTTTGAATATTAGTAGTGAGTATTTAGTTTATTGTGATTGAACATTTATATTATATGCGAAAGGTACATCAACTACACCAATTTATTTGACCGCTTCAGTCATTAGATGAATAGTTCAACATTCTTGTTTACTATTTGATATAAAAAGATCCGTAAATGTGAAAGGACTCTGCTAAGGTGTTAGAAATATTGATTAAGCAAATATATGAAAGAATGTATGAACTTTTTTATTTTTTTTATTACTATAACGTTAATTTGATTGAAATGTGAATCTATATGAATATTTATTTGAATATTTATTATACCTAAATTATTATGGATGATAGTGTATAATGATTGGGGGAATTTGTGGGTTTATTAATATGCTGTTTTTATAGCATAAATAAAACCTTATATATATATATATATATATATATATATATATATATATATATATATATATATATATATATATATATATATATTTATTTCAACTAAGATGTGTAGACAAATATTTATAGACCGTTGTAGTCGACATCGTGACAACATTTCTAATCATTTTTTTGATAAGTTATGTACTTTTGAAAAAACTAATCAAGGTGATAAAAACCTCGCTCCTTCTTTCATCAATTTGATGGTCATCACTTTTTCGAACTATTTAACATATTTTAACATATATTGGATCAATATGTGTGTTCAGTCGTTATTTTTATAACATACTTTATTTAGTATATATTTATTTAGTATATAAAATATTTAATTTAATATATATAGACATTTCAATCAACTTTACATTAAACATTGTAATGTTTCCACATTTTTTAATATAATACAGCTATCGAGAAACGTCAGAGAAATATCTAAGCAATATTTATCCAGATTTGTTTTAATATCCTTCTCTTATTTTTAATTGTTTTCTAATCAGACAATTCACCAAGAACTCTTATAGATAAAGTGTGCAAAATCAAGACACAACGAGAGGATGAAATAAAATGTTCTACTAACTGGAGGCGCATATATAAGTCTTAAGCGTATTTGATCTGAACTTGTAGAAAAGTCGACGCTCTTACTACTTACCAGTTCTGAAGGTATTGTTCGTATTATTTGATTCCATTTTGTATAGTGCAAACAATGCATGACATTCTGGTAGGTACTCCTTTACATTACATTAATTACAGTATATATGGAAATAAAACACCTTCATTTGTCTTTTTTAATTAGATTTATATTGAGAGTTGAAGTACTCAAGCATATCTGACCGACTAGCTCAATGCATCATTCAGCCGAATAAAAAGTTTAAGCTTCAAATCGTTCAAGCTTATGCACCAACTATAAACTATGGTGATGATGAAATTAAGATATTTTATGATGACGTGGCCCAGCTTTTAGACAATGAGAAATGCAGGTACAAAATCTTGATGGGTGAGTTTAATGTTAGAATTGGAAAAACAAGAACTGGTGAAACTGCAACTGGCCCATATGGACTTGGTAAGCGGGATAATAGAGGTGACAGACTGGTGGATTTTGTTGAAGGACAAGAACTGTACAATATGAACTCGTTCTATAAAATAAATATCAGTAGAAAATGGACATGGAAAAGTCCATCTGGTCTCACAAGTGAAATTGACTACATCATGTCAAACGATAAAACAATATTTTGCAATTGTACGGTCCTTAACCATTTCAATGTTGGAAGTGACCATAGAATGGTACGAGCAAAGGTTAGGAAAAACTGTCGAAAAGAGCGTGAAAAGAATGGTAAAATCGGGAAGGACAAAGTGAATTCTGGGAACCTACTGCAGAGGGCCAGAGATTTGGAGATTGCTTTATCGAACCGCTTTGCTGTGTTGCAAGACCCAGAAGAGTTGGAAATAACAGATCATTACGAAAAAATCATCGACAATGTGCTTGAAGCGGCTGCTGCAAAAAGTTTTAAACAGTCAAAAACCTTCAATGACAACATGGATTTAAATGATTTAAAGAATGCAGGCAATCCTTTTGGGAGGGTCAAGTACGTTAAGCTTTGCAAAACTATAAGAAAACGTATTCGAGAGGAAATGCATGGATTTAACATACAGTTAGTGTAAAAAACACTAGAAGAAAACAAGGGAATAAACAAAGCTAAATACAAGCTGATAAATAAGAGGATACAAATGTTTGCCTTAATGCGTGAGGATGGCACAGTATATAGGGAGGGAACGGAAATGTTAGAGATTATCAGAAGATTTTATTCCAGGTTATATGAAAATCAGAACCAGTCAAAGACAGCAATGCCCACGGAAGAGCAAATGTCAGATATCCTGTTGGATGAAGTCACAAATGCTTCTATGGCATTTCTTCTTCTGCTTCTATGGCGATGAAGAATGGAAAGGCTCCGGGAAACGACAATGCAACCGTTGAAATATTAAAAGCAGGTGGTCGAACTTTACATATAATTCTGGCAAAAATGTACTCAAAGTGCCTCAAAGATTAAAAAATATCCAACCTATGGAAAAGTGCTGTAGTGATTCTTCTTCATAAGAAATGAACATAGAAGGACTTAAAAAACTACCGCCCAATAAGCCTCCTATTAGTAATGTACAAAGTTTTCACCAAGATAATATCCAAAAGAATATTAAGAACACTGAATAATGCACAACCAAGAGAGTAGGCAGGATTCAGAACCGGATTCAATACAATGGATCATATCCAGGTTTTCCAACAGGCCATAGAAAGACACAATGAATACACCATGTCATTGTGCTTGGTTTTTATTGACTATGAAAAGGCCTTTGACTCAATAACAACGCAAGCCATAATAGATGCATTGCTTAACCAGGGGATAGACAGAACCTATGCGAACCTACTGTGATCCATGTATGAGGAAGCTATAGTTACACGGCACATGAATGACCTTGAAGTCAAAATCAACGTAGAACGGGGTGTACGGCAAAGTAACTCAATATCGCCTGTTCTTTTCTCAGCCTGCCTGGAAGAGGTATCCCGTAGTCTGGATTGGGAACAGGAGGGAATAAAAATTAATTCTGCATACCTAAGCCATCTTAGATTCACAGATGATATTGTTCTCCTCTCACAAGACCCAGATGAGCTACAAAAACACATACCAGAACTGGAAAGGGCAGGACAACCATTTGGTTGAATCACCTAAATCATTCTGACTCATTTTCGAGTGTTCTTTCTGATTCTCCACACATCTCTCATCCTTTCTCCGTAGATTCTCTTTGTTTCTTTCGTCCACCTTATCCCCGATCTCCTCGAAACTTCGCTCTCTGATGCAACGTTCCACATATTTTTTTTTGTTTTTTTATTTTGCTTCTGTACGTTCTTCTATCCTCAGTCTCTGTCGGGCCATTTGTGCCTTTCCGAGATAAGCTCTGACTTGTACGATCCATGTTACTGTTGACTTGACTCCTTGTATGTACATAAGAATTCTGTTGGTTAGTCTGATCTCCCCAAAACTTCACTCTCTGATGCAACGTTCCACATATGTATTTTGTTTCTGTGCGTTCTTCTATCCTAAATCTAGGTTGGATCAATTTGTGCCTTTCCCAGAGAGGCCAGTTCTGACTTGTGAAATCCATGGTACTGTTGACTTGACCCCTTGTATGTATACAGGAATTCTGTGTGAGAGTCTTGTCGGTGGGAGCCTACTGATATGTCCATAAAATTTCAACCTTCTTTTTTTTATGTCCGCCGCTATGTCGGACATTCTCTCTGTGGTCTTTCTGGAATGTAGTCTGTATCCTTCCTCTATTAGCTTTCGGCCGATAATTTTCTTCATAATATTGCGTTCTTCTTTTAGTGTGTTTTCTATGCCGCTTTTTGTATGGAGTGTAGGTGTTTCGTTTGCGTATAGTACCTCTGGATTGATTACTCTGTTGTAGTGTCTTATTTTTGCGTGTGTGGATATACATTTCTTATTGTAGATATTGTGTGTGTCTTGCCGTCTCTTCATATTCTGTAATCGAGTGTTCTGTGCTATCTTCTTTCCTCCTGTGGGTTCGAGAATCCCGCCCAGGTATTTGAAGTGAGTGACCCTATTTACCTTGCCGTACTTGGTGTACAAATTTTGGACATCTAATTTTGAGCAGAAGAATTCGTTTTTTGGAAGGAGATTTGTAGGCCGACTTTCTCTGCACATTCCTTGAGAACTTTTATCTGTTTGATTGCCCTTTTTTCATTGTCTGCGAGTATGGCTAGGTCGTCTTCTAAGGCTAGGCGTGATATTTCTATATTATGAATTTGTCCAGGACCAGGTTGAAGAGGAGTGGGGATAACCCATCTCCTTGGCCTACTCCGGTTTTAATCAGAAAGGGCTCGAAAATTTCTGCAATAAATTACACTGTAGAGGTTGTGTCGGTCAGAGTCCTTGTTCTTCTACGATGTTGAACAGAGATTTTCGGTCAATACACTCATATGCTTTCTTGAAGTCTACGAACGTGCAGATGATTGGGACGTTCCTGATTACTTTGTATTTGAGTATTGTTTTAAGTTAAATATATGTTTAGTGCAGGTGGGACCAGGGCGAAAGCCTGCCTGGTACCCGCCAATTTTGTGTTCTAGTTGTTCTTGTGTTCTCTAGAGAAGGCATGCTGAGAGGATTTTGTATGTGACTTGTAGTAAGGAGATTCCTCTGTAGTTGTTCACATCTGTTCTGTCTCCCTTCTTGTGCAGCGGGTGGATAAGAACGCATTTCCATTCATCTGGTAATTTTTCTCTTTGACAGATGTTCCTGATAATTTGGGTAAATATCTGCAGTAAATTTGGTTTGAAGTTTTTCAATAGTTCCGCGTGGATACTATCTTCACCGCATGTCCTGTTATTCTTTAGTTTGCGTATGTGCCTGGGGATTTCTTCCGGTGATAGTGGTGGTAATTCTGAGTGGGTATAGATACAATTTTCCTTGGGGAATCTTGTGTCGCGTTCGGGTCAATTGAGGAGATCAGAGAAATGGTGTGCCAGCTTATGACAATTCTCATGATTGGTTAGCGCTAATCTCCCATTCCGCTTTCTGAAGCAAAGATGGTGTACGTTTTGTGTATGCGAATTTAATTTTCTACCAAACTGCTTGTATATATTTTTCTTAAAGCCGTATACTTTAAGAGATACTTACAAAAAACTACGATTTTATCAAAAAATGAACTTATATCGTCTTGAGGCACGTGTTATTTTTGTAAAAAAAGAAATCCCCATATTTTTCCATCAAGAGGAAGGTTTTTTTGGAGCGTCGGAAAAAATTTAATTTTTAACGACCACCCTAATAATTATTTTGAAAACAATACACTTTAGTTTGAAAAAGACCATCCAGATAATAGTTATATTATTTATTTTATCTGTATATATTTACTAGAATACGACAGCACGTTTAACGTATTTTTCTAATTATACTTTCTGTTAGAAGTAGAATACTAAATAATATATATATTTATATATATATATATATATATATATATATATATATATATATATATATATATATATATATATATATATATATATATATATATATATATATATATATTTAGCGCATACAATTTCATGTAAATATTATTGAAAATTGGTTCGGTATGAGATATTTGAATTTCATTATTCTTATTACATTTCATATTCCAAAATGTTTACTTTTAATTTTATATACAGTTAAAATGATTGTTCGTTATAATACTATTTATCATCACATTTATGTAAATATTTAAGTGAAATACGTATTAGAAATTATGTAATTTTTTCAGTATACAAAATAAAACAATAAATATCAAATTGTTCCATTTCACATTTTAAGAGTTTTTATTTACGCATCTTTAGAACAACAGTGTTCGAAAATGAAACCGACCTTTTAGAAATTTGAACGAAAATGCAGTTCCGAACTTTAAGTTCAGAAATGAATAATGATTATTTAAAAATATTCTCTACTGCTATGTTGGCACCTCTTTTAGTACCGGGGTCATTGCGACCTCAATATCGGGAATGCCCATGTAACGGATCCGCTTCATTGGAATTTTAACTTTAAAAAAAGAATAATTTTGAAGTTAAAATTTGACGAATGCAATGGTTTGTACGATACACTGATCATATTCGCAAATGTCGATTTCAGAGGCATCTATTATTGAGATATATAAAGATGACGTTTATAATTTCAGAGACATCTATGATTGTCATCTATCAAGATGACGTTTAGACATTTTAATACAGTTCAACGTTTTCTTAAAAATAAATAAAACTGAAATTCAAAAAGGTATAAAGTATATTGTTTTAGAGGATTTAACCCCGATGGAAATACAAAAAGAAATTCACTTTAATGATTGCACTTTAATGACTTGCACTTTTTATGGTAAAAAATTAACTGTTGAATTTGAACGTGATTGTATAGTATATTTTTGCAAGGTGATGTAAGCTCGGGATCCCCAAAAACTACTATGATCGACAAAATAATCACAAAAATGTCACAAATTTCATAGTAAATGATCACTCATTGAATATTTGCTAGCTTGCCGACAGTGTAAACTTCTTGATAGGACAAGTCCACTACATTTTACACAATGTATTGGGTATGGAGAACTTTCAACGCGCCTGTAAAAGTGAACCAAACATTTTTTGAGAGTCTTTAAACTTATCTAAAGACTACTCTGCAGAATTTCATTAATATTTTATAACAATAAATGAAACCTTGGACTCGCACATACCAGATCTTGAAGCAGCAGTTCAAGTAATGGATGAAAGCAATTGAATATGAAAAAAAAAGCGAAAACTGTTTCATCCGTAGGAAAAGTCATAGCTTAGAGAATATATAGACTTTCTGAAAAAAAAAGGCGACACCATCATTGGAGAGTATTATGCTTTCCTACAGGATCTATTAAAAAGTGCTACTTGGGCTAAAAGTCCACATATGTCCAAAATAAAAAGGGGCTTTCAACACGATATTATGCCTACACACGCGGCTGCTGTTGTTATTTGAAAATTCCATAACCTTGACTTCGAAGGACTTAGGCATGAGCTATATTCGCTGGATTTGGCTCCCAGCGATTACTTACTATTCCCAAACCTAAAGAAATGGGCTCGCCTCATTGGATGAATATTCCCTTCAAATGACGATGTACAAGTTGAGACAAGCGCTTATTTTGCTCAATTGAACATTATACCGAAGGTTTAAAAAGTTAGAATCGCGAGTCGAAAATGTTATGGTACTTTACATGCATTTTGGATATTTTCAATTGAACGTTTATTAACTTATTTCTTATAACTTATTTAATCTTCAAAAGTATCTAATTTATAATTTATTATCTCACTTCATCTTTCAGACAACTTCACAAATTCTTTCTGTGTAACAAATTGTATTTAACCGGGGAAAAGTAATTTATTTTCAGACGAACTTCAGGTTCAAGACAAATTACTACACAACAGATGTTCTATAAATTTCCAAATAAATATCAGTAACGTAGGGCCTGATATTGTTACAAATAAATTATATACTTACTTATCCGAATCCTCTCCTACCGTTAAATATCGAGGTGTTCTGTTTAACTTTTTCCACATTTTTCTATCCTCAGCCATTACTAGAACCCTTTTACCTATTACCTGTTAGCACTACCTCTTTTTCTATTCAATCCTGTATTCCATATTTCCTTTACGCAATTTTGCTTACTCATTTGAACCAGGTACCCAAATCAACTCATTTATCTTCCATGATTAATTAAGTTTTAAGTTAAGTTTATCAGGGTTATTATTTTATTATACAAAGCGTTCTCCGCCTGACAAAGGAAACGCTAAATTTTTATCTTGCGTCTTGTTCTGATTTGATTTTGCAATATAGTGAGTTGCCGTACAGCTCAACACTTTTAGACCAACTATTTTCCAGCTTTTTAATACGATCAGCATAATGTAGCTCGTCTAACTGTCGAAAATGAATGGTTGTCTCAGCTTTGATTTTATCATTTGAAGTAAATCGTCTTCCTGCGAGTCATTTCTTCAGGTTAAGGAGAAGAAATAATCTCTGGATGCCAAGTACTTTGAAGTCACTTTTACTTTCAATCACATGACATGGAGTTTTGGAGCAACAATGTGCGACATGCGTGCAAGCGTATTATCGGCGTGAAAGAGCACTTTATTTTTGGCCATATATAGATAGTTAACCTGTAAAATTCTCTTCAATTGGTTCGGTATCTTTCGTGTGATCCTCCCCAGTGATGCTTCTGCCTTTTGCCGGGGAAGTCTATGAGCACCACACCATGAGATTCCAAGAAAAGCGTAGCCATAACATTTCCTGCATATATAACAGTATTCGTTTTGGCGTACTTCACCTTCTCTTGAGGACCTTGAAGAAAATCAGCAGAATCGCTTTTAAATAAGTCTAAATACTCTTGAGAATCGTTCATTTATGTGAAGACGCCTTTATGGTGACTGATAACAAACGTAAATTAACATCGAACGAGAAACTTTCTCATACTCTCTTTCTCCTATAGAAAACGGAAGAAAATAATCCTTTAAGGCGGAGTCTAACTTTCTTTAAGTATATTTGAGGGTGAATTCCCCCAAAAAAGTATCGGGTTAACGGGAAAGTTTGTAGGGATTTTTTTTAATAGAAATTCTATAATAGAAAATTTAATTAAATTTAATAGAAATTCAAATAGTTTATGTAACTATGTATTTAATCTGGTATGTTATTACCAAAATGTTTTTCACCTATTCTTCTGGTTTTAAAGATTTCCTATTTAAACAATTTTGGAGGGTGCAATGTCCGGTGAGGCGGTGGATGGCGGTGAATGGCGCAAAACATCCCAGAAAAAGCTCAAACATTTTTGCTGGGTTCTGATTGAGGCGTGTAGTCGTGCATTGTCATGATGAAACACGACGCCTTTCTTGTTTTCTAATTCTGGCGGTTTGCTTCTCTTGTTGCCTAATCTAATTGTGAGCAGTAGAGGTCGGTATTGATGGTTTGGTTGCGTGAAAGAAGCTCAAACTTGATGGGTCCCATAAATTCTATGAAATAATTTTCCTAAGCATCATTTTCTTCGGATGAAAGCAATATTTTGCCATACTTGAAACCGCTGACCTTGGCAACCTCTATGATGTTTTTCATTATACGTTTTTGTACGGAATCCACATTTAATTACCAGTTATATTCCAAATTATATTCCAACTGGCTAAACCACGCAGCTCTGTGACGTAAAAAAATATATCATTTTTTTATTAAAATTAGAGAACTAGACGGTTGAATTATTTCTTTATCATTTCTTTATTATTTCTTTATTATTTCTTTATTATTTCTTTATTATTTCTTTATTATTTCTTTATTATTTCTTTATTATTTCTTTATTATTTTTTTATTATTTCTTTATTATTTCTTTATTATTTCTTTATTATTTCTTTATTATTTCTTTATTATTTCTTTATTATTTCTTTATTATTTCTTTATTATTTCTTTATTATTTCTTTATTATTTCTTTTTTAATATATCGTAAAATTCATTTGCATTATACGAAGTACTTTTTCTAAAACAACTTAAATATACGTTAATATAATTTTTCTTAAAAGTAGTATTCCAAATTAGTTTCTTTTCTTGTAATATGTAAATCAAAGGCTAATCTAACACGGATTTTTGTATTCAAGCGTTAAAATTAAGTAATTGAACATCCGTACAAACTTTCTGAACAACCTAATATTTAATTTTTCTATTAACACAATATGACTTAAAGTTTTTTAACACCAAGAGCTTTTTAATACCAACAAGTCATTAATACATCACAATAAATTATAAAATCTTAACGTTTATTAAACATAAAAAGCAATCATTCTAAAATTGAATACATTCATAATACAATAATTATGTCAATAGTACCTAAACAAAGAAATAAAAGTCATTAAATTGGCTACTTGAATATTAACCATTCAATAAAAATATAAGATGATTAAGCATTAATAATTATTTCATTACCGTCGATTCAATAACGTACCTGACTGTCGATTAATCACAGACGATGTTCATAAATTTAAATGATTCAAATACAAATGAAGAAAACAAGAAGACTCGCCTATCCCTGTTTATTACATAAATATTACCTGTTACTAGAGCTTTTCTAGAGTGGGAACGGGGGGACAAGTTCGTTAAAGAACGTCGTAATGCCGTTCTGGCAGCAAAACTGATAGATAAAACATTATAGTTGACACCATCAAACTTGTTTGTGCAGGACGATAGTTATTAGATATTAGATATTTTTATCATTTGGATAAGTTTGATGTTGATTTGACAAGAAAAATTGGTACTAACTTTAATCAAGGAAAAATTATTGGTATACAATGATCTTATGAAAGATCAGATTAATTTGTCCAACAGTGTTAACTCTTCCTTAATTTAAGCATTAGTTTTTAGGTAGTATAAAACTTTTATGTCCTACATATATACTAAGGAACAGAAAAAGTGCAACATCTAGTACACATATTTGGTTTCTCACCTGAAAATATATTAAATATATCGCATATCTTGAACATAAAAACTAATACGCTTTTTAATAAACGAAATATTTTTTATATATACATTTCCACTGTATTAATTTGATTGATGAATTTTATCGGAAAAATAAAGGAACTTTCAAAAATAAAAAAGTGCTAGCGCCATCTAGTGAAAGTATATTATCTAAAAGCTGTATATCTTCTTTATAAAACGACACAGCTATAATTAAAATCGATCAACGGATTGTCAAGTGATAGTGCTTAAAATGGCAGTACCTTTAGTTACCTTGTCATAACAATACGATGGAATAATGAGCTAATATTAAAATTTTAATTCAAGCTCTGTAAAATTTTACAGAAACATTTAAATTGATGAAAAAAGTTTATGGTGATTGCATATCGCGTACACGTGTGTTCGAGTTATATAAGTGATTCCAGGATGGTCGTGATGCTTTGGAAGATGACTTAAAGCCAGACCAGCTAAAAAACAAAAATCGCGATGAGTTGGCAAAAAATGGGCGGGAGATGATCGCCTACGATACGAATTCGACTATGAAATGGATAGCAGTGGAATTAAATACCACCATATATATGATTCACAAACTTTTGACAAAAGATTAAAAAAATGAAAAATCTGTGCTCGATTTGCTCCTCACGCCTTAACAATGAGGACCAAGAAATTATTCGCGTTGAACATTAGAGGGTATTATTGTTTAGAATTTTGAAAAAATTGTTTTTTTTTGCATGTTCTTAAAGAATATGCTATAACTAGAATATGCTAAAATTATAACGCACCGGAATGGGTCTAACAAAAGGCGGCAGACAATGCCTGGCTTCTTTGAAGGTCTATACCCGCCCCAGGTATAAATGTATGTATACAGTTGAACCGAAACATTTGAAGATAGAAAGACAAAATAATAATGAATCTTTCAATTCATTGCTCTGTATCTTCACACCGAAGCATATACTCGCAGGAATACAGAAAATTAAAATTGCAAATTATATTGCTTTTTGCATTTTTAATGGAGGCTTATTGAGTGAGGGAGGGCGCTTGGGCGGCGCCCCTCCAGCTTTTATCACAGTAAATAAATTTTCAGAGCTAAATACCATAATTTATTTCCGTTTAGTTTCTTTCCTTTTACTGGTTCATTTTCCTGGTTCACCTTCCGTATACGATTTCAATAGCACGAAAAGTGAAAAGGAGGAAGGGGAACGCAAAAAAAATCTTCAGCGGCACTCTTTTCTTCTATGCCCTCCTATTTTAAAAATACACGAGCCGCTACAGCTTTTATCAATATTAAAAATATTAAGTACCAGTCAAAAATACTTTTTTCGACCTGGTTGATATAATATTTCAAGTTCTATCCAACCGATTGACTTCAAATCTGGTACAAACCAGCATATGACTCATGTATTATATAACTTTTTTTCAAACAAGACCCATTCTAAGATTTTTTTTTTCTTTGGTACCAGTGATGACGGCATTCTTACTAATTAAGAATCTGCTTTCAAATATTGTTTCAGATGAATGAAAGGGTGAATCATGTCAACCAGCTTACCCCCTTTTTTACCCCCACCTTTGGCAACCCATAACTGTTTCAATTTATATTTTTGTTTTCATCGATTTTGTTTATATTCTTGAAATATGAATAAATATGTTTTGAAAAAATGGATAGTAAAAATACATCTAAACATCTAAAATATTGGTCTTTAGACTAGAATAAAAATCCCTTTGGACGCATCAAAATAAGTTATTTTTCAGAAGTGTTTTTAAAGGTGATAAAAAAATTGTATCATTTTAAAGTTTTAACATCATTTTATTTGCCCTTTGAAGAGTATAAAATTATTACTATAATTATTATAAAATAGGGGCTCAGTCATTTTTTTGGTCGTCTCTGGTGGAAGGTTCAAAAGTGCTGCACTCGTCACTCTTTTTCTATTCATGTGAAACACAAAAAAACATTTATTTCTGTTTCTGATATATGCACGGGAAGGATAAACCTATAAAACTACAAAATAGTATTAAATGAAAAATTAAATAAGCTTTAAAACAAAAAATGTTTAAAGTTTGTACTATTTTTTCCATATTTTTATCTCAAAAAGTAGTTTATTTACACGAAATCTTAACAACTTTCGGTACAACCTTAAGACATAGAGAAAAGGCCCCCAAAATTTCAGCCAAATTGATCAATAACTTTTTGAGTTACAGAGCGAGCAGTTTCTGAAAACACAGTTTCGAGATAATCGCATTTAAAGTTTCAGTACGATAAAACGATTAGTTTTAGGGACTTACCGATGAATCAGCGATCCCAGGTGCATATAATAGAAGAAAACTTTGGCATAGGTGCCAATAATTATACTTTCACTATACACACAAATACATTTGCACTATCACTTGTACTTGGCCCGAAATATTCTCCGTCTTTATCAGTAAATTGATTACCTTGATAATGTCTTTTTGTAGAATTTTCTCGAGCGATATTATATAAGAACATTAAAAGATATCTCAGATAATATAAAAAGCACTGGAATGTCTACACTTCGTATTAAAAACAATTATTTTATAGATATAAAAGATGTTAAATTATTACATTCAGAAAAGAAAAGTAAAAAATTAGACCTACTAGAAATATTGGAAATAAAAATATCCTTAAGAAATGGTCATAATGACCAGCAAAATTTCCAAAACACTCCGGTAATAGATAAGATCATATTGTAATTGAATCGCCAGGTTTTTACCTGCCTATATTTACAGCTCAGCATCTAAGGTTTGGATGCGCAGTAGCCTAACGGCCTAACGCCTCTGAGCTCATTCGAAGCAGTGCATTCGTCGTGCTAATATCGGTTAAGAAGTGTAAATTCGCAGAATTCTTCGTTCTCTGTCTCTGTTAGACAGTGATCCACACGCTCTTTCGTTTGCGCATCTCAAAGGCCTTGATGCTGATTAAGCTCTCAGGATCGCGATATGCGGGCCCAGGCGCGCTCGGCTGTATGTGCGATAACTCCATAAATACTTAATATTTTTATTTTTGCGCTTGTCAGTATACTCTCAATATTTTATATTTTCGAAATAAAAAAAAACGATTTTTGAAATTTCTAAAGTGATTTCCCCCTTAAGCGAGTGCCTTATTAAAACAGCCAGATAAAAATGCACATGCCTCGAATGAATGAATTCTAACTGGCGGTGAAACTTAGTGCTTCAAGTACAATCCTCAAACAAAGCTCCAAAGTTCCAAAGCAAAAAAATTGCGTTTCCAGAAGTCTCGAGAGACTATAATTGTAGATTTGTAGATCTATAATTGTAATCTCTTTGTAGAGACTATAATTGTAGACAGGGTCAAAATATCACTATATTATCTGGGTGTTATGGAGTGTTTATGGAAGAGAAAAGTTGATTTTTGTTGATCGATAATGAACCACCTTCCAGGACCACCTTCCAACCGAGGCTATTTGTAAATTTTTGTGCAAAAAAGAAGTCTATGTGCTTCAATCTCCTCCGTATTCGCCTGAATTATCTCCGTATGACTATATCCTGTTGCCGAAACTTACTGAGTCCAAGATTTTCTGAGTCTACAAATCTAAGAAGCCGTGACGAACGTTATTGAGGAGTTCCGAAAAACGACATAAAGAATCTAAGCGGTTGGTTGAACGTAACCAGCAGAGTATATTTTGAATAAAAATAAATTATTTTGGCCAAATAACTAATATTTTTTATATATGTATCTATAGATATATATATATATATGTATATATATATATATATATATATATATATATATATATATATATATATATATATATATATATATATATATATATATAGACTAGAAATTTAGATATAAATCTTAATTCGTTTATTTAAAATGAATTTTCATGCAATATCGGCTACCCCAGTTAAATATGATAAACTTTTTTTTATCTTTACTTTTCTGAATGCATTTTGCAAAATTGTCACAAAGTAATCTACTTCAAAATGTTTGTTTTTATCAATTGTGAAGTATTTATTGTACGGTACTTTTCATATGTCACTGTGCTAAGTAGTATTCTTGTGGTTCACTACGCAATTATCAGTATTTGAAACTGAACCAGTAGTTATCAAAAAAGCAGTTTTCGTAAAATAACAAAACGATGGAACATTGTTGCTTTTACTATTATATAGACATAAATAAAATTATTTGATGATCAAAGTATGTTTTTAGGTGCCAGGAATACGCTCTTGCCCTCCACCATTAGCCACACGACACACACGACGAGAACGTAGAAGTTCGATTTGTTCGTGCATCTTTAGTAGACTGTAAACATTGCTCAGAATCATACTATAGAGAATAAGAATTTTTATAGAGTTCAAAAGTGTGTAGCTTAGACTATTTTCGAGACCCTAGCACCCACCATTTTGAGTTCAACCCATATTATCTATAAAATCTGAATATTCTAGGTACTGAAACATTATACTTCAAGAAATAGATGAATTCATTACATGATAGTTATACCAATAGTAGTTTAAAAATGGAAAAATAAAACGTAACATAATAAAGTTGATTGTATTTTAAGTTTTCAACAAAAACGTAAGATGAACATTAATAATTATTTCAATATCATGCCTGACTGTCGATTAATCACTGTCGATTCACACCCATAAATATACTGATCAAAGCACAAATGAAGAAATAGAAATGGCACTCCTATCCCAGTTTATTACCTTTCAATATGAGCTACTTACTGTTATGGAAACTTTTCAATAGCGAAAACGGGAAAACGCGTTCACTAAAGAATGTCGTAGCATATCGAGCATTAGTAACACGGCTCAGGCAGCAAAATAGAGAGATAAAAGGTTATTGGCAGCTAGATAAGGCTTGCTAAGCATTCGTGGTGAACAAAGATACGATCGGGTAAGTTTTATAATGCCATGCCTTGAACAATTAATACTTTTTTTTTAAGGAAAAATGACTGTGGTACACAAAGATTTTTTTAAACTTGATATAAATAATTTTATATAAAATTCCAAAAAAATACACTTACTTGGAAATTACCAAGTTCTACTTCAAATCATAATTTTAATATATTGTCTATAACTCATTCCTTTAAAATGCAATACATTAAAAAATTGATGTTTACAGATAAGTAGAATTATATATTTGAAAAATATTGATTGGAAACGCACCACTAAACCTTTATATTTAAATGGAAGGAGATGCTTTTCTCCTATACTTAGAATTTAAAATTCGACTAATTTAAATACCAATTAAAAGTACTTTTAATATATGAACATTCATGTACATGTTACAATAAAGCTCATACAGATAATTAAAATACGTTTATTCCGTTATAAAATATTGTAACTCATATATCATAATATTTTCCATTCATTTTGCGCACAATTAATATTTTTATTATTTTAATATTAATGCTTTCTTTTGCATACTGTTATACAACATATTTGTTTTGAATTATACCAGTAATAAATTGTTTACTAACAGCAACAATTTAGTTAAAGTAAATTAATAAAAAAATTATGAAGTACCTTTTTTAGAGTATTTCGATAGGAGTGTCAGAACTTAGAAACGTAATAGCGGCAACACTATTTGAAATGTAAATATTACTAATGCTTCAGACTGTTGTATCAATTCGCCATGAAAAAATACACGATTCAACAGCGTGTAGAATATATTCGTATCTCCATCAAAATGTGTGTTCAGTTCACGAAATTTCTAGTCAAAACCCTACCAACTGAAAACTTTAAACGAACTAGCTCAGTTACAGATGCCTACAAATGAGTTAGACGATGCACAGCTGGTCAGACAGCTAGATCATTGGAGAAGATTATTGCCGAATTTATCTATTCCAAGTCGTTCTAAGGAACTGAGCGTTTCTCAGACGACAACGTCCAGAATTTTCCATCATTTTCTAAGTTATAAGGCTTATAAAGTTGAATTAACTCAACAACTGAAGTCAGCTGATAATTATCTGTGTCCATCATTCGCGAATTGATTCTCCGTTATGCTAGATCTGATTATGGTTTACAGAAATAAACCCTGAACAAATTTTGGCCTTAAACGAAACATACAGGCCATCATTGTAAATATACTATGCAATATTAGGCTAATTGAAAAGTTCGCGCAGTGGAAATGATAAAACAAGTTTATAGTTGAGGAAATGACTTTATTTTTCTGTATATTCTCCCTTAAGCCCAATACAATTTTTCCAGTGGTTCTCTAATTTAATTATTTCATCTCTGAAGTGATTTTGTGGTCCTTCAAAATACTCATCCACGGCTACTACAACTTCTTCATTTGATGAAAAACGCTTGCCACGTAGGAAAGTTTGGGAATAGATGAAATTCAGAGGGGGCCAGATCTGGTGAATATGGTGGATACTCCAACAATTTGTAGTGTAACTCCTTCAATTTGGCCATTGCAAGAACACCTTTCTAAGCAAGTGCATTGTTTTGATGAAAAATGTCTTTTTCTTCGCTACACCAGGTCTTTTATATGCGCCATCAGACAGGAAGTCGGCGAAAAGTATGGGTTGTTGACTGTGGATCTATATATATATATATATATATATATATATATATATATATATATATATATATATATATATATATATATATATATATATAAAGCAAAGATAGGAAGTAAATATATTTTTTGTGTATGTCAACGATACTTACATTGACAGTTACAAGTTATGGTTGACATACACAAAAAATATATTTACTTCTTATCTTTGCTTTATATATATAGAAATTAGTATAATTTATTTTTTAGATTTGTTTTGAAAACGGGGGGAGAAGACCCCCCGAAACGTTAACGTTAAAAGTTTGTATTTATTTTAGAATATTTTCATATTTTTAAAATTTTGTTCGTTAGGCAAATTTATTACAGAATCACTGAAAAATTTGTCTCCATTTGGTTTTTTGTTTTTACCCAGGGATCCTTTATTTGCATAACAACAGATATTTTTGATATTTTTTGAGTTTTAGATCGTGGCGAAAAACACAAAAAAAGAAAAAATATATGAACATGACACAATCGTTCAGACATTATCCATAACCATAACCATATTATGTATAGAATTAATTATTTGTTCAGCAGTTGCACTTATTGGACGCTCAGAAAGAGGGTCATCATCCAGGCTTGTACGACCACGGTGAAACTCACCTGCTCACTTACAAACCACTATTACCATTTCACCATGGATTTCCATTACCTTTAAACCTTTTTTTACAAAGAATTTAATCACTGGACGATTTTCAATAATTTCCATTTTGAAAAATAACACTGTTCACTGTAATATGTTCACTTTAAGCTCCTTTTTTTCGGCCGAATGAATTGACAGATAGACTTGAAACTCACATATGCTCATATGAAGGATGATACTTCAAAATCTAGTAGATTATATAGTTCTTTTACTGCTCTATAGGTGTCGCTCGGCGAACTTTTCAATTAGCCTAGTATGTATAAGAATACGCCCTCGATGACTGCGTCTTGAAATTGCATTTGAATCACATTATTGTCAAAACATAAAGCTATCATTTATTCTTCAAAATAAAGTAAAAATAACCGGATTATCACTTGTAGTTATCATTGTGCCTCATTTTAAAATTCCGAAAATTTTATTGTCGGATGCATCAATTGTTCGTGATGCATCATTGCATCAATTGTTCGTGATTTATTTGCTTAGGGTAATGATTTCAATAACCTCACAAAAAGTAATCAAAGGAAGTCATTGACCAAAAGGGAAATTATCATTTCACTAAGTCAATAATGAAGCAGCTGTATATTATGCGGTATCGTCTTATTAGAACTACATTATCCTGTTAACATCGTTTGATATCGCTCATTATTGCAACAGCGTATTCTTTCTCGTGTTGGATAAAAAGGTCCATTAGTGATATGAATATGCCTTACAGTACAATTCACTGTGATTTTTCTGGATGCAAAAGTATTTTCTGAATCACGACTACACTATTGTCACACTAAAATTTTGTATATATTAAGTTTTGCAATAAAAAATGTGCTTCATCAGAAAAGATGACCCAAAAATCAATTATAACTTAAGCTCTTGCACCGGCTGTATTTTTTATGGAGACATATGGAGATCTTGTTCCCCCGTCATTATACTTATTGAGCAAATCGCTAGTGAGTGGACGTTTTTGAAGGTCCCCGAACACTTTCCTTTACACGTTGGATGTTTTCATTTTATCTTGCCTTGACTTCTAGCGTCATCCACAGGACCAATATCCAAAAATTAGACTACCAATGATTAAAATCTTTAATGTTAAGAAATTGTTGATATTGACGCCGTGTTGAAATGATGCGTCTTCCATTTTCAAAATTAATTGTAAAAATTTCTGTCATTTTGCAAGTGAATACCACGACATTTTCAAAACTCATTAGTTTTCAGCTTATTGTAAAAAAAGTAAAACAAAAAAAGTTAAAGCAGAAATAAGATATTTCAATTTAAAATTAGGAATCTAAATTAAGGCGGACCGCATCGCGTCGAACTTCGGTTCCCAATAATTGAAGTTAAGCGGCTTTAATCGCGGTAGAGATTTGGATGGGTGCTGATATAGATAATCCAAGAACCTGTTCAACTTTTCCGTTCAACATGCGTTTTAACGTGCCTTTCAACCTGCGTTATTGCATGCGTTAGCCTATGCATCTTAGCTCAGGGTAAGACGCATGTCTCCTTCCTGTCCACCTATTTCACAAAGTTTCATTCTACATTTCTGTGAGTTCAGCAAAATGTTAACTTTGTAATTTCAGTTTCAAGCATACATCTGACATTCTCATGTTAATAAGAGCTCGGAAAATAAGGAATTACCATTGTTTTCTTTGCTTTTGTCGATATTTATTTCCATGTTTATTTTCTTAGTTCTTTGTTATATATCGCTAAGTTATGTTGTAGTTTTTCTTCAGAATCTGCCATATCATCAACGAATAATAATTCTTGTGTTATCGCTGTTTTCATTTTTCTAAAACATATTTTTGTATTCTTGCAATTTGCTTTGCTATTTTTTATATCATCAATAACTACTGAATATAACAGTGGACTCAGTACGCAGTATCCCTGCCTCAAATTATGTAGATTCATCGATAAGATCTTGATAATTTCTATTACTCCCTCTTCCACTCCTCCTGTAAGTAAGACGCTTCATTTAGAGCCACGCGCCTTACTTAGCTTCAAGCGAACGTACATGTGTTCATATCGGATGCTCTATGAAAACCGCTTTTCAGAAACAGTGTACAATAGCTCCATCGCAAATTATAAGGAAAATGTTATTACTTGAAGATTTCCGGTTGCAAATGAATAGAAAAAAGACGACGAAAATGCACGTGGGTTCATGAAATCAACGTACGAAGGCAGTCGCTCGAAGAATTCTATCATCTCTATCGAGATGCTAGAAAATATCTAGAAAAAATTAACGAATTTCTAAGGATGCCAAACGAATATCTTGATTTCCTTCTTAGCCACTTAGGACCTCATTTATCTGGGATTGAAACCAATTTCTTAGAAAGGATTTCAGCAGAACAATGTTTAGTTTTAACACTTAGGTAAGTATAAAATCCGTTCTTTTCTACGTTATATCCTACTTCTTTGCAGACTATTTTTACAAAAGCAATAAAAAGACCATATGTCCAGCGTAAAAACACATAATATTCCTGATATAAAGACATCAAACTTTTAATACAATAAAAAAAATCTATTTTGCCTAGCACATCTAGCTGAAATATCAACAAATCATTAAAGATTAATTAATTTCAGGCAGTTTCTTTTGATTATCATCAGTAGGAGAGAGTTATATTCCACTACTGAATACCATTTAAATAATTTATATATATTTTTATTTTCAAACTGAATATGATAATCTTTTTTATGTATTTTAATGATGATTATATGTTTGGCATGAGGAAAAAATAAGTAATAAAACTTTTTAAATAATTCATATTTAATATTTTGTTTTCTTTGCGCAACATTTTGCCATTTTTAGAGAATAATTGGCGATCATTATGTTTTTCAGGCTTTTAGGATTTGCTGACGAATTCTTCAAACATTAAAAGTAAATTGGATAGAAATTGAGTGTGTTATATTACATTTTAAAAATATACTGCTTTAGTTAATTTAATGATAATTATAATATATTATCATAATATAAAGAAGCAAGACAAAATTTGTTTTTGTATAATATGTTTGTTTCGTCTTTATATGTTGTGTTAACAAATTTTTAAAAAGTATGTCAACCAAATTTGAGTCATTAGCAGAAATATAGCTTTGCTAATGCCTTTTTAACACATTTTCCATAACTTTTGTCGCGAATGTTGTCCTTGAGTTGCTATATGGTTTAGGATTTAATTATGTAAAACTTTTCATTCGAAATTCTACATAAAAAAATAATCATCGCTAACTATTAATTTTCCATGAAAATTGTCAATTTGTTGGAAGTAGTTTATGATGAAATACAATCTAATCGCTTCGTATTATCTATAGGCAACAAGTCTTGAACAATTTCAATTTTATAGCAAGTCGCTTCTCAAAAACTCGTAAACTGCGTGGAGAAATTCCTATTTGTGCACCACGTCATCGAATCGACGTTTCTCGAGACTTCTCTACACTTTACTCCACCATGCAATATTTCCAGTGCTTCGCTCCGAATTCTTGAAATTGTTTGATTAAACGATAAATTGTAATTTTATTAGGCGCCGAACGATTAGTATATTTTCCCCTAAATTTCCGTTGACTTGCAATAATTGAATTAGTTTTTTAAGGCAAATTACAACAATTTCTCTTTTCCATTCTTTTAGCGTGCATTTATCCTTAATAAAATTTGTGCATCTGCACTACACAACAGCCAAATCCAAACTGGCACAAATATCATGAGAAAAAAATTGTGCTGAAACAAAGTGGTAATACGTAATACTACCGTTTATATACGTATTTATGCGTTTGTATATTCCATTCGTTCAAAAAAGCATGTGGAAATAAAGGGTGATTTTTTAGTGTGTTCGAACTTCCGATAGATATCGCTATCATATCATTATGGCAATCCTCATGGCAGATCAAATGTTTGGCAAATCATCATGGAACGTTTAACATCAGAGCAACGCTTGCAAATAGTCGCAATTTATTACCCAAATCAACCGAGCGATGTATTAGCCGAATTATCGACAAATTCCGAATGTATTTCACGCTGCTCGATATTAAAATAAAAACAAGGCAAAAAAGTATGCATACCGAAGAAAATATCGTCGCTGTTGCTGGTAGTGTCAATGTAGATCAAAATTTATGAATTCGTTAGTGGAGATCCTTACAGAACGATGATCAATGATTATTTTTTATTACAGCAAGACGGCTCCACATGTCATACAGCTAACGCAACTATCGATTTATTGAGGGAACAATTCAGTGAGAAAATTATTTCAAGGAACGGACTTGTTAATTGGACACCAAAGTCATGTGATTTAATGCCTTTAGATTATTTTCATTGGGGTTATGTTAAATTTTTGGTTCATGCCGATAAACCAGCAACTATTGACGCCTTAGAAGCTAACATAACTCGGACAACTGCTGACATAAGACCCCAATTGCTGGAAAAAGTGGTCGGAAATTGGATTGACAGAATGCGCTTTGTCAGAAGTAGCCGCAGTGGAGTAGATATTTGTTCGAAATTGCTTTCAAACATTAATACCGTTGAATGTTGTTTCACATAAAATAAACAGTTTCACCTAATTTGTTTGTTGTTTCATTTAAATTTAAACTTCGAACGCACCAAAAAAAATGGCTCTATTATTTAAAGACTCGACTGTTAGTGAGCTGATATGATATAATCAAATGAATATTGCATTCAATGATTTATTTTTATCTTAAAAGACTACATAACTGCATCGAAGAAAAGTTTTTTTTGGGCACTCTATTATATAACGAAAATTTCATATTCAACTTTATGAATAATTTCATAATTTATAGCAATTTTGAAATTTTTAAATATGGAACAATATGTCGAGAATTAAAGTTTGTTTGGAAACCAATAGTTAAAATGCATTTCCAAGTTAATATAAAATTACGAACTAATTATTTTCAACAAAGTTTAAATTTATGTTGTTGTCTAAACTTAGTTCTATTATCTGCTATTAATTATGCAACATTTAACCTATTAAACTGTAATTTATGTTATAATTAATATTTATGGCTATTGAGAATGATACTAAATTCGTAGATACATGTATTTTCTCGTGATTTTAACAACTGAATTATAATTTCAAACTTTATGTAAATTTTATGAAAACATCCGACAAAAATATTACTTCGGGTGTAATTGCCTAAAAATTATAAACAAAATTGTAGGGTTTTGTTAATTTTTGTACATTTATACGAGATGTTTAAGTAAAGTTAAAAGACTGATTTTTAATAATTATTTTATTCAATTGAAATTACAATTCTACATTGTCTTCATTGAAGTAGTTGCCTTGGGAAGCCACACAGTACCGGGGACCATTTGTCCACCTAATGGTGTTCTGAAATGGTTAGGTAAATTTTTAATTTTGGAAAAAGGATAATGTCACAAGGACTCAAGTCTGGCGAATAAGTGGCCTACGGAGCCACAATGATATTTTACTGGCCAAAAATTCGTTAATTGAAATCGCTGTGTGGCAAGGCAGGTTTTCTTGACGTTCGGTCTCACACGAATAACTCTTTTTTGAGGTCTTTCAAGAACTTGTCAGTAAACATGCTGGTTTACCGTTTGGTCTTGAGCTACAAATTCTTTATTGATGATCCGCTAGGTATTAGAAAAGCAAATCAACTTGCTTTTGATCTTTACTTTGCACATTCTCGCTTTTATCTTGGCCGTGGCCAGGCTGGAGTGTACCATTCTTAGCTCTGGGGCTTCATTTTTAATCCGTATTCAAGGTCGAGGTCGTGTTAATAATGATATATTCCTGAAATTGAGACTCTTTTTCATTCCGTCCCAAAAAATTAAGACATGTTTTCCTCCTATTGTCGTTTTAATCCAGTGAAAAGTTTTTCGGTACCAATTTCATGCTGATTGTCTTCATCGCGAATTCATTGGTCAATCTGATTGAATGGTTCTTTCCTGATCATTCTGACCTTTAACCGATGATTAAAACGCACAAGATCCCGGATTTTGAAGACACTTTTGTCAGTTGTTGCCGCTGGAGGCCTTTCGCTGCGAGGTCCATCTTCAATGGAATCTCGGCCTTCTGAGAATGCCCACCTGAAAACCTAAGCCATTGACACATATATATTTCCATAGTGCTGTTGAAGTTTTGTTATAAGTTCCGTCATACTGTGCTAAAGTCTGAAAGAAAACTTGATGAACCGTTGCTCGAAATTGTTGTAACTCATTTTCAAAAAGCATAATAAAATAATTGGTTGACGAAAAAAAATTGTTACGGACTACTTAGTGACTGTAAGGAGTTCAAGCTTACCCGGAAGGTGTATCAGATGTTGGCCTGCCTTCCCTCTAAAATGGAAGCCAACATTGTTGCCACATCTAGCGCTACGCCACCAGTCTCATTACTTTATTTACACACCTTGTATACACAATTATATTAGTATATTACAGTAGGTTTTAATATTCTAATAATCTTTGGTTACTACTACTTTCTAGTGACTGTACTAGAAATATTACTAACTTTGAACTCAGTTGCCATTTATATAATAAAAATGTTCTTCGAGTATACATATTAGAGTATATTGTTTTATAAGCAAATAGAAGAAAAAATTATTGCAACATTTACAAAAGTTAAAATATTTTTGCTGCATATGAAGTTGCGACTATATATGACCGAAACTACAAGAATTGATTTATAATGTTTATAGAAAGAAGGAGATCTGAACCATGTTAATATTGTTACCTAACGAACAACAGAAACCAAAGATCGTGCCATCCTACGATTCGACGAGCCCGACTTATGAAGGCTATCAGGGCCTGAAACCGATCTTGGGCGATAATTCATGACGTTATGGTGGTGGCTGAAAGAACTGACATAGCACCCACATAGAGTATGTATGAAAAATCTTTCTCTATAAATATTTTTCTCCATGGATCACTTTGCAACTTTTCGCATATCTAATATTCTACCCAGGGTTAGCAGACACGGTGTATACTGCGAATTTCCGTCGTAGGATGGCGCGAGGTTTAATGTAATTATCCCCGCCTTCAGAATTATATTTAATATATTTGTTAATCATTTTCAATATATCACAATCGACAACACAGTAACTGTAGTAAGTTAAATAGTACAATTTTTTTCAAATATCAATTTAAAGTTGATAGTTGTTGAAAGTTGATAATAATTATGACGACTTTATTATATAAAATGAATTTAATTATATGCGAAGACATGTACTAAAGTTCAATCAAATGTCAAGTACTTTTTAAGGTAGTTGGTCCCTCAAACTAATTTTCTTACATTTCTTGTTTTAATTTTGACAGATTTATTTTTTATTATTATTTGAATACTTTCGAATCGAATGGAGCATAAATGAAAAATATGAACAATACAGATTCGGAGATATTCTATTCAATTGCAAAGATTGAATTTTTGAGTCTCTTATACATTAATACGCTAAACCGAAAACTTTACTTACATATGCCTTTATAACCAGCAAACCGTTCTTTTGATTGTTATAAAAAACTAAATTTATGGGCGTACCCAGGGGTGTAGGGGGCGGGCAGGGGTAAAGGGTTGCAGCTACTCCCCCCCAGAACCAGTACTGCCACTCTTGGGCCCTTCCTGCCTCCTAAATATTTAGCTAGTAAATTATGTAACTATGCTTAAGTACTGTTGTATTTATAAAATAGATGAAGTAAAATTTATTTATTAGGTAAGCATTTCAAAATTTTCATTCAGAACTCATATTTGAGTCATATCATTAGTTACGATTAAATCGTTAACTTTTAAAAGTTGCAGAAAATCTACAAAGATTGTTTTTGAAATAAATATTTAATTAATTACTTACGTACCTAATCTAATAGAATGTACATTTATATTTATGTTGAATTATTTATCTACAGGAAATTCCTGATTTGCCTCCCCTTAAGCTAAAATCTGGGTACTAAACTAATTTAACATTAAATAACAATTAACTATAATAGCAACTAAAAAGTTTAATTCATAGTTATAACACATTTTTTGAGATATTAATTAATACATAATTAAAAATGTCTTTCAATTATTGTAATACTAAAAAAAAGCTGGCAACAGAACATTTATGTAATCCGCGACATATATACCAATACTATAGCATGCCATAGGGTATAATGCAGGCGTTGAATATTTTTATTTACATAATGACAAAACGATTTTTATCAAATGCATTATTCTTTAGTCATAGCAAAATAATTTTCGTTTATAAATAAATTTAAAAAAATAAAATCTTTGAGGATAAACATTTTGGGTTGGTTTGGTTTGGTTTGGAAACGAAATCACTTACATCTACTTTGTTGTGTTAGGTTTTCACTTTCTACTCCAATAATATTTTCATAAAATCCTCTATGTTCTTCTTGGATAAAGGGTAACTGATCTCGAATATTGTCAATTCATTGTTTCCTGTCATTGTTTCCTGTCTTGCAATGAATTCTAGTGAATTCAACATCTGACGAGGGCATACAATTTTTTGATAGCTTATTTTTAAATAAGGAAACTTTTTTGAAAGGAGTGTATTCATCGTATGTTTTCTTACCTACGTAACTACCAAACTCTTCAATACGTATCCATTTTATGCCATCTCTAAATAGAACTTTTTCATTTAGTAAGTTCTTTTTTTTATTCACCAATCCCATTTTAGTCGGTAAACTATCCACATCACGAAAGTACTGTGCCATCTCGTTAACCGTCTACTGGTTTGTGCATGCTGTTTTAATGATCTGTCTATATTGTTCCGGGGTAAGTATGGTACTGTGTTTTCTTAGATTTTTTTCTATACGCCCAAAATCTCTATCTGAGTGTAAATACGTATGTCCTACCTCTGGAAATTTGTGATCAATCACCTCGAAGGTACCTTTCAATATCATCAGCTGGTACAAACAAATCACATGAAAATTCTTATTTTGGCCAGAGCATGAGTCAGACGATACTGTAAGATGTTTTCTTTTGTTGCATTTTCACAAGTTTGTGCGAAATTCCATAAACAACTTACAAGTTCTGCACTACCTCTACTGGCTACATCTTCATTCCACGTTTCCATTATACTTTGGTGCCCTTCAGTTCTGATCATGTGGATGCCTAAGTTGTAGAACCCAATTTACCTCTTAGGTAAAATGCATTTGACGTAGTAATTTTGGGTAAGGGCATGGTCTGCTGTAAGTCAACCGTTATGTATCTTTCAATTTTGTTTCTCAAAGATTTTTCTCGATCTTTAGACATCAACTTAAATCCTAGTTTTACAGCCTCTTCGTGTGTCATATCTGATTTTCCAGAATCACATTTGCCGCAGTTATCACTCTTCGGATGAGTAAATGACAAATTTGAAAATTTTTGCATAAGTTTATTTTTTATTAAAACATTGTCTGGTTTATTATGTTGTTTGTATTTTCAACATACAATTTATACATGTGCGACTTATTCAAATATGGGGCCAAATACCTTTTATGTGGATTCCTGTTTCTAGAATAATGGGACTATTCGGTGGGAAATTGATTAACATTATCTAGAATAACCTGCTCCACAGCACCGCTTATCTTATGTGGCTTTGTGATATGTCATCCACGTGCATCTTGCGATGGAACTGATTGTCCAGACTTTAGTTTATCTTATTTATAAATTTGGTAAAGAGCAGAAAATGCTTTTTTACATACATATATTTTTTGTTGCCACCACTTTTTAAACCATAAGTTGCTCTCGAGACAGAATTTTTATATTTGATTTAATAATAGTCTAACTGAAAAAGTATCAAACAACCTATTATGACAATGTAACTTAAGGTTATGTTTTAGGTGTCATATCATCACCAAGGGCCATGTGATTCAAATTCAAATATTAGAGTGGATGAAAGGGTTATGGGCGCATAGCTCCTACTTCCATAGCATTTTTGATATTTAATGCATGCTAGCCCCTTGTGCTAGTGGGTATTTGCTTAAATTTGTAGAATAGAGACAAATCCTGATAAGGTAAGTCACATAACTCTTTCAACTGCGACAAAACAGGACTTTTTCAGAAAATGTCACTTAACCCCTTCTTCCACTTGCCCCTTCAATTACACGTAGTATTTGTACATACATCCTCAACATATTTCTGACATAACTTTTTCGCTTTAGCCATTGCCACTATAGCTTTTAATCGTCTATCAAGTATTTGTTGTCTTATATACCTTCCTTTATAATGTAATACATTTGACATTTTAACAATATTTTAGGACCAATTTATTTCCGAATAAACACACTGTCAATACAGAAGTCGCTCTTGTTTACCATATTATACCATACTATAAAATATATAAACTCGCATATTGTGTCCAGATTTTAGTATATTGACTACTGACAGTGCTATGTTCTCTAGCGTTAACTTTTTGCTCCGACTATCGGGAAACAACTATCTTAAATGAAATTTTGTTTTTTTGATCGAAAAAAGATTTATTTTTTAACAATCTCCGATTAACTCGATGTATTTCGTCCAATGACTTTCCAACTTTTTCCTTCCAAAAAGTACGACTTGGCGAACTCTCAAAATAATCGTCTGCTTTGGCGATGATCTCTTCATTTGATGGACGAATTCTTTCCAACTAGCCATTTCTTCATGTTTAGAAACAGAAAAAAGTCGGAAGGTGGAATATGGATAACGTGGCATTAATTCATAGAGCAACATGTAGCAACATGTAGACCTAAAACAACACGTCATATGAGGGTGTTTTTTATAAACTCTTCGTGAAATTTTACCTATATTGCAGCTTAATACTCATCTGTGATCGTATTTCCCTTTTGAAAGTAGTCATGAAAAGTCAGGAATTAATAGAGAGTCCAGAGCTCTTAACGTCACTCCTGATGGTTCGACTACATCGACCACAACTTTTCTTCTGTTCGCGCTATGGATTTTCGGACGAAATTCGGAAACACACGAAATTCGATTATTGTCATGACAGCAAAAATATTGAACGTATCTGCTTTCGAAGACTATCAAAACAAAACTAAATGAATACAATCATAAATACAATCACCTTTAGAATCGCAAACTACCCATCAGAAAAGTGTCAGACTTCTTACTCTATTCTCGTACGTTTATTTATACAAGATAACGTACACATATATATTGTTCAGCCATAATTTCATTAATTATAAAGTCATATCAAAAAGGAGAAAGCGATGTTGCATTAATTATAACATATCAAACGATAACCAACTGTAAATCTAAACCTTATTCATAATATTAATGGTTATTTCTCTTTAGTTTTACGGTTGCTTTAACATGCACGTGCATTTTTCATCCATCAAATGCAGTCGAAATAGTCCAGTGCTCATCTATCTGTCGGAACAGGACGAGCCACACAGCATTTAACCATTTAGCGCTGTAGGAGTTGCTACTTATATGTATAGCCCGTGCTCGGTGAATATATAATCGATCGTTTATGGCGATAGCGATCTTAAATTACAATAAAACGGGAAATATAATTTGTTTATATGACTGTATTTGTTAGTTGAAAAACGCCTTGTAAGACCTGCGATTAAGTAATGATAGGTCACTTATAGTGATAGATTGTTTAAGATTTTTCTTTTCCACTAGGTATTGGAAGTTTGTGAAAGTCGAACTACCAGAAAATAGGAGGGATACATGCTAATACGAGGCTTGTCTATGAAGTACTCATTATAGTAATGAATAAATTGTTGATTCACAATTAGTTTATATAATTTACTCTCCAATTTAAAATTCTTAATTATCTTTTAACTAGAATAAATCATGTTCATCCACAATTGTAATCGCTTATGATTTTTAGGGATATTTAGTACAGAAAAAAATTGAAAGAAAACAATTTCACATTTTAGATTGTGTTGATATTTACAGTTTGTAAATAATATGTAGCATATGTAGCAGATCAAATTTAGGTTAATATATTTTCCGTTTCTATATATTTGATTTCAACATTATTTACAAATGTTTTGTAGTCAGCATATTCTTTTTCCTCTTATATTTTTACCTATTGCAGGTTGGTCTAAAGAGTTGTCTGTTTGTTTGCGCTGAAGAAAATTTGGTGGAAGTCACTGTGGTAGAACGGTAGAGTGGGTTTTAAATGATAGTTGGGCTCAGGGAAATTTGACTCGCAACAATTCCGTCACTACTGCACACCGTAGATTTCGACAACATTTCAATTTGCACGATGTTTAGCAATGCCCAAGCCTTCCGTTGATTAAGCAAGCAGTAGTTCGTAAGTTTGAGGAAACTGGTTCAACATTAAATAAACACGTCCCCGGCCGTCGAAGGTCAGCGAGAACCGACGAAGACATTAAGAAAGTGAGAGAGTCCGTGCGTCAACAACCAAACTAATCGGCTCGAAAGTGCGCATCTGCTTTAAATGTGACGAGATCGTAGGTGCTTCGTATCTTTCACAAAGATGCAATGAAAAGTGCAAGAATCGAAGCCGACGAATGCCACTGATAGACTTTTATTCGCTAAAGAAATGATGAACCGACTTCCAGTAATGGACAACATCTTATTTTCCGATGAGGCTCATTTTCACCTTAATTGGCCATGTCAATAGTCAAAATTGTCGCTACTGGTGTGAATGGAAACATGAACGGCTTCTGCATAGCCTGAAGGTTACAACTTGGGCTGCAATGGCGACATCCGGAATAATCGGATTTTTATTTCTATTTTTTTTCAAGAGCACCAAGGTCGCGCAGTAACAGTGAATTCTTAGCGTTATGTTGACATGCTTCAAACTTTTTTCATTCCTGCTCGTCAAAAATTTGATGGATACACTCAGGTCACTTAGCTCCAACAGGACGGAGCTACCCGCCACACTTCCAATCTCTCTTAGCCCCTCGTTCAGGCGCTTTTCCTGAGAAAATTGATTTCTCAAAGAGGAGACATTTAGTGCTCATCCCCCCCGCTGTACCTCCTTGTTATGTACCCAGATTACAAGTTTTCTAGTTTTAATGATGAAATCAATTTTGTCTCTAAAGATTCTATATGAAATCTCTTCATTAGTGACTTGGGATGTCTAGTGTAGTTTTAAAGTTATCCTGTACATCTTTACTTAATCATCGGCTCCAACCTTTCATCACCTTCATAACCTATTTAAATTTTTTCCCGCTATAGAGTTATTTATCTTTGTCTTTTAGCTTCTAAATTATATAATATATGAACATAGTGTGGATATACCCTGAAAATTCTGGTGTAGACCCGATGTCATTCGAAAAACATTTGAAACACTAGAACTTTTCGTCTTTCAACTGAAAAAAA
This sequence comes from Cosmopolites sordidus, assembly GCA_031761425.1. Lineage (NCBI taxonomy): Eukaryota > Metazoa > Arthropoda > Insecta > Coleoptera > Curculionidae > Cosmopolites > Cosmopolites sordidus. Next base: position 455,927 of record JARFXV010000690.1, read on the forward strand.
TATACTACGACAGATCAACAAATGATTTGTGCAGTCTTGGTACATAATTAATTCTGTTTCTTATGGTACCTGTAAGAAACTATTTCAGCAATTGCCGAAAAATTAACTTAAATGGCGTTAAACCAAATGAAGGATGAGGAATTTGAAGCACTGGTGGAAGATGCACATTATCATACACTGCTAGAGCTCGGGCAGGAATTTGGAGTAACATTACAAGCTATTTCTAAACGTTTACACAAGTAATAAAAAATTCAAAAGGAAAACCGTTGGGCCCTACATGAACTGACAGCTGAGAATAAGCGTAGAAGTTGTGAAGTTGAAGTTGTGTAATTGCTCTCGAGATTAAAGCAAGAGATCTTCCTGCATAAGATTGTGCCATGATCCTCTACGATAAACCAAGGAGAAGAAAAATCGTGGGTTAATCCTGGTGAGCTATCAACTAGTACCATAAATCCAAATAAAACGCAAAAAAACTGTTTCTGTATATATGGTGGAATCAGCTGAGAGTCATTTCCATCAGTGAGAGTATTTTACGAGTTGCTCCAATCCGAGTAGCTCCAATTGCTCAAGTAAGTCAATGATTACTATTGTCCGTTATCAGTAACAACTGATTCATGTTAGTAGCATTATGGAGAAAAAAAGGCCTTATGACTTGCCCCCTTTGGATTTTCGTATCTTCAGTTCCCAGCAATATCCCTGGTTGTCAGTCGCTTCACATCTCTTGAGAAAGTCAAAAAAGCCTCAAACACCAATTTTTTCGATCTGAAATGCGACAGTTGCTTGAGAAGTGATCAAAATGTATGTAAGGAAAGGAGATTAGTTCAAAGATTAAGATTGTATTACTTTTTCATAGATAGAGGTTAAACGTGGTCAAAACAGACCGACAACTAAGTTAAGGGCTTCATAATTTTATAATGCTCGTGCGATGGTAGTTCTTGCTTTTTCCTGAGTTTTGTCACTGTTTGAATATGAATAATTGTATTGTACCTTAAACTATTCTCCATTAGATTCATATATAAGAGTCAACAAAACTATACAAGTATTGTTGACTTGTTTAACTGTTTTTAAAATTCTCGTCCAGTCTTTCAAATTTTTAAACAACATATCATTTACATAGCGAATATATAATACCATATATAAAAGTTAATATATCATAAATTATTTTACCAGACAATATTATAAAAAGCAGATGCTTTTAATGAAGTTCAAAACTAAATAAAAGATAATTTTTTAATATGTGTACAAACTTTCGATAGAGGTCGGTGTCAAGCAAACTGTGAGTTTTTGCGCACATGGAAGTAAATCTGTATCTCAGTAGTCTAGGAAATTATCATGGAACGTTTAACATCAGAGCAACGCTTGCAAATTGTCGAAGTTCATTATCAAATTCAGCGTTCTATTCCCCAAACTTATAGAGCACTTCATACAGGCCGAAGCGAGCGATGTATTCGACGAATTATCAACAAATTCCAAACGCATTTCAAACTGCTCGATATTAAAACAAAACCCAATAAAAAAACTGTGCATTCTGAAAAAAAATATAGTCGCTGTTGCTGACAGTATTAATGAAGATCTAAATGTATCAATTTATAACCGTTCGCAGGAAGTTGGGCTTTGTTATCCAATAATCTAATTTCAAATTTGAATGGGGAGGAGATGTGGTTCCAACAGGATGGCTCCAGAGGTCATACAGCCAACGTAACAATTGATTAATTGAGGAAACAATTCGGTAAGAAAATTATTTCGAGGAGCTGTTAATTGGCCACCAATATCATGTGATTTAACGCCTTAAGTTTTTTTTGGAGTTATGTTAAATTTTTGGTCTATGCCGATAAATCAGCAACTATTGACGTCTTGGAAGCTAACATAACTCGGATAGTTGCGAATAGAAAACCCCAATTCCTTGAAAAGGTGGTTGAAAATTGGATTGATAGAATGTGCTTTGCCAGAAGTAGACGTGGCGGACATTTGTCCGAAATTGTTTTCAAACATTAATGCCGTTGAATTTTATTTCACACAAAATAAATAGTTTCAAGGCACCTAATTTCGTTGTTGTTTCATTTGAATTTAATTTCATATGCACTAAAATATCGCCGTATACATCCGACCAGGTTTATTTTTCTGTTAAATCTTGTCATGTCTACATGTCAAGGTTAATTATGTGTATAACCATGTTATAAAAAGGCAAATAATTGTTGTTCTTCTGTTAAAAACTCTTTGTTCCCCCTCGTATAAACCTTTCTGTTGGTTTGAAGAACGAACGGTTAGACATTCGATTCAGTAATAATAGGTCACTGATAGTGATAGATTGTTTGAAATTTTTCTTTCTGAGTCTATATTGGAAGCTTGTGAAAGCAGAACTATAAGGAAATAAAAGCAACACGTGCTGGTATGAAGTATACAGAACATTTCATTTCGAATGCCTAGCTACAGAGTTATTGGTGTAAACTTTTGCTCCATGACCTCCATATATTCAAATATTTGTGAACCAATAATAGACCATCGGTTTGTTTAACAGATTGTTTTTATAACATTTATCATTAGGCAAATAAAATGTGCAATAGAGCATAAATATCACCACTTCATTATTAAATCAATGTTATGTATAAGGATAATAATTAAAACACTTGGTATTGTTTCATAATATATTTAAGATATTCTCTGATATGTTTCGGTCTCGCGACAATTCTCAAGGAGAGTTATGTATAAACACAGGTTTATACGTAACTCTCTGTGAAACCAACACCAAGTGTTTCAATTATTTTCATTGTTACTATCCTTTACGAAGAGCCAACCACGGAATCAATCCAAAGCTATGTACAAGTGTACTGTATTGATAAAATGTGACATTTTCGAAACATGGACAGTTTGGCATTCTTAAGGATTTTAACATATTCAGTTGAATTTTATTATATATTAAATTAAGCCTAATTTGCATTTATCTTATTATAAATCTATGTCGATGACTAAGGTTCTGCTGAAGAAGTTCTTTAATATTCTTCAAAATCAATTTTTGCCATGATGTGTTTTAAATTAATTATTTCAGATTTTTTGGGCATATGTAAGGAAAATCAAATTTGTCTTCAACGAAGTAAAAAATTTTCTATAATAATTCAATCTTGATTTTTTTTTCTTTAGTCGACATATATTTCACACTTAAATCAAAACTTATATTTTCACTGGAAGGTATGTAAATTCTCAATATAAGTAATATGTTTTCAAGCAAGATCTATAATTATTTTATTTCAAGATTAAATGTTTTAATTAGAAGATAGAAAAATATTTTGACACAAGTTAATTTTTTTTAACTCAAAAAATTAAATTATTTTAACCGATAAACTATTCAATGTAAAAAACTATATATAATCTTAAATAATATATTTTCTTATAAGAAATAGTGCTACCAATTATCTTCAACTAAGAACATGGCTATTTTATCCAAGAATTTTTTTTAATTGTAATTTCTACTTTCAGTACGAAATAGCGTTAATAAATTATAAATATAATTATAATAAATATAAATTATTTAATATAATTAAATTATCTGAGTTTGAAAAGGGACGACAACTAGTCAAAAGATTGGACATTGTGGCTTCTATATTAGGAGGTCATGGATAAGAGAGTTCGAGGATCAGAGTTATGCTTGAGGTACTGTTCTGTTTTGGCCTAAAAGAACCTAGTATGTGGTAAATGGTATCTTAGACTTCTGACTGTAGAAAATCGACATGAAAATATCTAACAAGTGCATGATGCGTTTTTTGCAGCTACAAATGGACTGACCACAAAACGCGTCGATTAGAATAGGCCTGAACCAGAATTGAATAGAACATAGAATGAAACTATATTTGCTTTAGTGACGAGTTCAGATTTTGTTTAGGTGGTCATGTTATGGTGGTCAGAAATGTTCTAAGCAAAGGGCAAATTCAACTTCACGTTAGAACTACGTACAACTATCACTACAAGAATTATGACACAGGAAGACACAAGCTTAAGGAGCAAGTTACCCTTAATAACTATCAGAGAAAGTTTAAATACTCTCTGTTATGTAACTGAAGTAATGCGGTCCGTTGTTAAGCCGTATCTGCAAGCTCCCCCGAATCCAATATTTTGGATTCACCAATCATTTTAACTGCACCAACAGTGCAGTATCTTGACCGCACGTATCTTGACGGGACGTCTGACCGACGAATAGGAAACCTACATCCTCAATATATGTAGGGGGGCAGATGAAGAGAGAGTAAAACAGGAGACAGAAGACATCTACTGCACGGGCATCAACCAGCCACTAAAATCTAGAAAGAGCTTTATGAGAAGGACACGAGCCCAGGAAAGGACACCCGTTGCAGATCGTATTGTAAGATGGGAAAACCAGCTAAACCATCCGAAGCACCAGGTCAAGGAGGAACTGCCACCAGGCAACGAACAACCATACGCAGTGGATAACACTTAACGGATTGAGAGTGGGCGTACCATGATGCAAGATAAATTTGCAGTTCCATGTACAATAGTTTCCATGTACAATATTGCTGCATGGTGGCCTCAATCAAGAGTTTAATTTTTTTCGAGTACTATTCTCAAATCCTACGTGGTACTAATTCGGTTCTAAAAATGTTACAAAATACTCAAACAGTATCCCTTGCAAAATTTTGTCAGTTTGGGACCAATTTGTAAACTTGTGCTTTACTGAACCGTTTTCATTTGATGACCGTTAGCTTTATTGCTCTTTGAATTGAATCGAATGAAGATAATAATCCACATTAACTTTCCAATACAAATCGTTCAAGTAATTAAACGCTAAAGGCCTACTTTAGTTTCGGTTAATATTTAATATTGGCATGTTGCTCTTTCTGACAGAAGTCAATAGACAACCGTTACATTTCAAGCACATTAAATATTGTTATAGGCCAATTTAAATACCATTGTGCGCGTTAGCGCACGACTAGAGTCTTTATTAGAGCAGAAATTAGATCCTGTCTGTGTACCAGTATTTGAAACATTGTTAAGAGCCATTAGATTATCTGATTTTATTATTTTCCTTAATTTGTAATTTTTTATTGAAGCCGAAATATTTTGACATATCGATTTAGTGTTAAAAATAATACATCGGACTATATATAATTATATAGACTAATTAAAATAATATTTTATATTTTTTTCTACCTTATTTACTTGTCCATTCTCCGGTTTTTTTTGTAATTATTAGAACGAAATATTTTTCGAAATTAATGTAATTATCAATTGTCTTCAGTTAGATCAATTTTTCAGATTAAATCATCTCCTGATGATTTTAACATCTTCTCGTGCATCGAGAAGTTTTCAAAAAGTGATTTGGTGTTTAGTGGTAAATTTCTTTGAGTTTAGTGTCTTCAGTTAGTTTTGCTAATACATTTTTTTTTTCTTCAAACAGCAAGCTACAGTGATAGAACAAGCACTACGAAGCTGAAGAATAAGTTGAAGACATCAAAAACAATGGCCTATATTTCGAGGAATAACTACCATTTATAGATTTTTTAAACAGCGGATAACTAAGTACTTCAAAAATTGCAAATCTTTTGTTGCATCGTGGTATATTTTATAATCCCAACGACGTTTGCGACCAAGAACTTTTGGGCGTCCAATTGATAGTGAGAACTATTTTAACGGTAGTTATTTTACATAAGAATACGGTTCAATATATGGAAAACAATGCGTGAAAATGAATATGTTGCAGATGAATCTTCACAAAACAACATTACCCCTACAAAACTTTATAACGTGTTTTCTATTCACATTAAATAGCATTGAACTCACTCGATGCGAATTTCGCAAAAAAAGTTTATATAGCACAGATCAATATGATTTTTGTAACATTGATGGGAATGCTCTTTTTGCGTTTCATTTAGTAGTTATTAAAACACCTTTTCACACAACTGCCCTAGCACGTTTCGTTTTCAAATACCTGTTTCTCCTTTATATCATGGATTATTGAAATTATTTATAGTAAAACCATCTATGCTGGGCGACCACTGATGGTTTATGAAAAGAGATGATGCACTGTATATTTTTGTCACTGTATGTCACTGTATGGCATCTCATGTAATATATTTTTTATTCACATAATCTTCATTAATATCTTTGCATAAATTTAACACGTTTTAAAAATACATTATATTAAATAAATATTAGATTTTAAAAATATGTCGTCTCCTTTTTTGCCCCACCACCGACCCCCGGTAACAAAAAACTATACGTGTTACAGTAATTAGTTTATCATTTTCGGATTTAGGACTATAACATACTTCACATACATCTATTTCTATCAATGTTACCTCAAAAAGATTAAATTTATTGACCTGTGTAATCAGGGGATGATTAAAAATCAATTTTAGCATACTAAGCTCAACGATGTCAACGAAGCTAAGCGATGTGGTGTGTTAATATTCTACTCAGTGTTTTACTTAACACCAAAGGTATCATTTGATACAGAGTTATATATAAATTTCCGCTATGTTGAACACTTTTTATCTAAAAAAATGTAACATATACTAGTTACTATTTAAAAAGTACATCAATCTAATTATACTATAAATGATAATGGTTGGGAATTTCATGTTCAAGACAGGGAGATTGGTATCTCCTGTAATCCGATGACTTGGAGGCCGATCCAGCGTCGCTGGTTGGGGTTAATAATTAGATAGGTAACTCACTTAAGAAGAGACCAGGCTTGCGTGGTATATTTCTACAAGCAATATTATAACATTCAGTCATGCCTTCTGGACGGATGCCTTCTGAGAGGTATTCTGCGCTGGTCATTCGCTAGTCGATAGGTTTCTTGAGAGACTTAAAATTGAGTACAAAAGCAAGGGTTGCTAGCCCGAGAAGAGTGCTGACCGGGGTTAACCGGTAGCTGATAACCGTGGTTCGTAGGTCCACGTTAAGCTATCCAGTTGCTAAAGTAGTCTCAGTTGTTGATGATGATTTATCATCATGATCAGTTGATGTTGATGATGCTAATGACCCCTCTATACTATGGGCCATGGCAGATACCATCACCATGATGTACACCATCTCTACGATCCAATCTTGACGGGTGAGATTGCTTGTTGAAGTTGCTTTCTTTCCCTATGCCGTGGTGAATATTGAGGAAATCACGGCTGTAGCTTTGTGTTTGGCTATGGCGTATAATTGTTATTTACATGTTACTGACACAAAAGTCTCTTCAGTGGTCCAAGTTGTCATGATTAACTTAAAACAGTTTATTTTAATATAAACTAAATAACTACTCACAACAATTTATTGTTTAATAATACAAGTTGATACCTAAATAAAAATGTATGGTTTTTGAATGGCAGCAACAAGTTTAGTTTATGATAACACGTAATGATGGCCGGGGCGCAGTATGTGGACACTGCGAAGTTTATTCGCGTATGCTGGCTCCCTTTGTTGTGAACAGTTCTCAAAGCCGCCCTTCATCATCACCATTTCCATCCTGTACCATCATCAGCCACTACAAGCCACCTCTAAACAATGTGATGGTTTCCAGTGGCCCGTTGTGGCCCATAGTGTAGAGGGGCCATAAGAGATTTAGTTCTTTAGATTTATTTCCATTATGTAAAATTTAAAAATATTTCATAAAAGTGTGATTTTACGATTTTCCATTATGCTAATGATTTCATTAGCAAAAATTCAGAATAATCAGAAATTCAGATAATCACTTAATAATGAAATTGAATCACTAAATAATGAAAACCGGCAAAAAACGGTCTCGGGAGAGGCTTACTGACGTTTGCTGGCGACTGAAGGAATGGGCAAAATTTTTGCATAGAGCACGGAAAATTTTTCTTTGCTTTTAAATATTTTAAATATTTCCCACGAGCCAACTATACAACTTTTTATGCATACCTGCTACCTAGAAAGGTCTCGTGCGGTTCATGAATAATTTTGCACAGTAATGCTGTTTTGGACACAGGATGGCGTGACCTGCATTTGATTACAGTCTATATCCGACAGGGCCGATACGATCGTATTCTTGGTCAATCCTTCAGTTTCTGTCGAGCGTTCAGCTCTTACCCCACTGATGACGACTTAAGACCAGAATCCGGTTCGGTAGACGCTTACGGATGCTTGATTGCGACTGAAGAATTGGACGAAAAAAATGCTTGGAGCACGGATAAATTTCCTTATTTTTCAATATGTTTAATATTAAACTAAACTCGAGGAGATTACCACTAAACATCAAATTACTTTTAAAAACTTCTCGATGCGCGTTTCGCTAACCATGTTAGCATCATCAGGAGATGTTTTATTCATTCATTCTCATTTCAGATTAAGTCAGTATGATGTTTTAATCTCTGATGATCTGATGTCATGTTAGCATCTGATGATATGATGATGTGATGATGATCATCTGATGATGCTAACATGGTTAGTGAAACGCGCATCGAGACGTTTTTTAAAAGTGATTTGGTATTTAAAGGTAATCTCTTCGACATTAGTGTTTCACATCTAAGGTTCCAATAGAAGAATTGATGCTTAATATTCTCCACGAGCCCACAATGCAACTTTTCATCTATATATCGCTCTTAAAATACCGCAATAAATCGCCGACGTTATAAACTACTTTAATAATTAACTAATAATGCATTTACTTTTTGATCGTGCAGTTAACCCAGTAGATTTTACATTATATTACATTATTGCGGATGATGAATGGAACATAATGCGGAAGAAATTTGTTTTTGGCAGCATTTCTTTTGGTGCGGACTGTCAACAGCTGTAATTTTTTTTTTATCCTGTAGAGCTGTAAAAGGGGACCTAAGTTCAACGTACTATACCGCAGGCCGGACAACTCGAGACAGTTATAAAAATTAATAGACGCTCTATCAGGCCGCGGAAAGGTGGGGCATCGCCTTTCTCGCCGCATGGTTATGTATGAGCGTTCATACCACAATTTTACACAAATATCATTGTTAAACGCATAACCTATTTTGCGTCGCATCGACCACACCTCACGATATCTATGGAAAATTCGCCTACAGGTAACTCGGAAAGTCCGAATGGAAACTCGGATGGAAGTCGCCCAGTTAAAATAGCGAATTAATAAATCTTTTCCAGCACCATCGTGGACATCTGAAAAATTTTCTTTGATATTTCAAATATCATATAAAGAAAATCATAAGAAATATCATAGAAGCCAAAACATTAAAGTATCATGGTTAAAATTCAGAATAATGATAATGTTAACGGATTGTGATCCAATAATGTATTGCATCATAAAATATTATATAACTTAAATTTAATGTTTGTAACAGCACTAATTCGATGCCGATCAAAAAATATTATAAAATTTTAAGTTGAGTAAAACTGGCACATACTTTTATGATAGTGCAGCAATGAGCTCTAAGATTATTTTTATAATTTTTCGTGATCTTAAAAAGTAAACTGATTCACGACCAAGTGTACAAATAATATTATTAAAAATATGCAAGAAGTATCTGAAATGTTCCGAAATAATCATTGTGTGTCGATTAAGCTTAATAGGAAACACTTCTTTTAGAGGGGCATCCCTTTTTTAGCCGAAAATAATTCCGCACATTATTGAGTTCCAAAAGTATTGTAATGCTCAACTATGCCCCTAATTTGCATGGAATTGGTACCACCTGACGTCTGAATATTTCCAAAACTGAAATAGGAAATAGTATTGGATATAGAAATACGAAAATAAAGCTTTTTGATAAGACAATGAACAGAAATCAGACTTTGGATATGATTCCAAAGAAAAAAAGTACAGACCGTTTCAAGATATTTTGTTGCCCTTCGGCAAAATATTAATTGCTCCAATAAATCTCAATAAAAAGATTCCTAGTTTCTTAAAAGGTGCCAGAGCCGAAGTGGTTTCTGAATAATTTTGGGAAAAATAAAATATTGTTAAATTATGATTAAATTATTATTATTTTCCTTTCTTTTCATCCGTTTTACCAGCAAAGCTGGATTTTAAATAAAGTGAGGGCCGTAAACAAAACAACTTCATTCTTCCAAAATTTTTCGGGCGATGCGAGTGGTATTAATATCGCCCTATGCATTATTTTATTCTTTCTTCTAGTTCCTTTTCCTTTTCGTTTCTTCTAGTTCCAGAACTTTGATGTTATTTTTCAGGTTCTTAGGTATTATATAATGGCATTATATTCTGGCATTATATAATGCCAGTTGTTGAAATTATCAATGGAACAATTTGGACCTGGTTCAACTTCCATATCCGCTTAATTTCTAACTTGAGGTGTATATATTTTTATACTTTTTCTTCAGCTATCTTTTGAATGTTGTGTGTGTTTGGAACAGCTTTGTCGATTAGAAATGCAGTTTTGCAGTACTGCCTCCGGGATGTATTTATAATAGGAAACTCGCTCTGTTATAAGGTTATTACGACGGACGGATAGTTTACCACATTCTCCTACAGTATGTTGGATAGTCTCAGGCTTTTCGTGGCATTTCCTACACCTGTCATTTGATACCGTGTATCCTTAATGATATATTTCCAGTAGCCGTTAGTGTGCACTACTTGATCCTGAATTTCACATATAAAGCCTTCAGTCTTCGGAAAAAGACCACCCCATGTCAACCAGGCGTTCGACGCACTCTTGTCGACTACATGACGATCAAGATCATGGGGCTGTCTACCATGTAGAGACATATTTTTCCCCTCTTATATAATTATTCGAGTTGTCTGAATGTTCTTATTTTCTCATTCCATTTGTTTAAGATTCAGAGGCGTATAACTATCATCAGCTAATCACACGCCGGCATATAGCGGGCATTCGATCATTCTTTGATTGAAACATGTTCTTAAAACGGATATTTGTTTTTCGTGCAGATATATATATTTATAATTCCTCTCCTTCCTTCAATTCTTGGTAATATAAGTCATTTTTTTACAACTATGCGGGTGGTGTTTCCTATATTTCGTTAGTGTAATTCTAATTATACGTCGTAGCCTTTCGATATCTATGTTTGACCAAGATATAATTCCAAACGAATATGTCAATACTGGTATAGCAAACGTGTTTGTAGATTTGACTATATTTCTACTGTCTAGGTCAGACCTGCATATGCTTTGAAGTCTGGACGTGAATTATTTAGTTAGTATCTCCTTAATGAATTTATGCTCAACTTTCTTGGACTGTTGTATTCCAAGATATTTATATACTTCGCCCTCCTGCATTGGCTTGTTCTGCAGTGACAAACTATGTCATCTCTATTATTATTATTATTATGTATGACTAAAACATTGTTTATTGGTTTGTGTATTTTGAATTTATTAGTAAAATAAAAATACATACATTTATCTATTAGTACAATAAAAATTATAACTTAAATTTAATTATACATTTAATTCGGTTTTGCTCTCACTGTCAGTTTGATTTACATTAATAATAAGTGGTTCTATATTATTAGTACATGATACATAGGAATTTGTCTATTTTAATAACATGGCTAATCGAATTTATCCAACTTTTTTGGGAATACTATCTACAACAGTGGCGGCTCGTGGGTTTTTAATGTGGGAGGGCGTAGAAGAGAATAGTGCAGCTGAAGAATTTTTTTCCTTTCCCCTTCCTCCTTTTTACTTTTTGTGGTATTGAAACATATACAGGAGGTGAACCAGGAAAATGAGTTAAAGGAAAAAAACTGAACGGAAATAAAATATGCTGTTTTGCTCTGAAAAATTGTTTACTGAGATAAATGCTGGAGGGGCGGCGCCCCAACGCCCTACCTCGCGAGCCGCCACTAATCTACAACCTTCCTAATTAACAGTATTGTCTAAATGATTGTGGCGTGTTCATATATAGTTTTTTGGGGTTTTCGCCACGATCTAAAACTCAAAAAAATATCAAAAATATCTGTTCTTATGTAAATACCGAATCACTAGCTAGAAAACAAAAACAAAACGGAAACAAATTTTTCAGTGATTCTTTTTCTGTAATAAATTTGCCTAACGAACAAAAATTTTAAAAATACAATTTTTTTTTAATTAATACAAACTTTTTAACGTTAACGTTCAAAGAAGACCTCCCGTTTTCAAAACGAAACTAAAAAATAGTTTATATTAAGTTCTATATAATAATGTAAATATAGTACGTAAATATACATATACACATTGGGAATTTATATTGGGCTATGGGGCATTTATAGTGGGCTATTTATAAACTAATCTTCAAAAAGTTTTGTATTTTTTTTCAGAATGTTTTATATTTTTTGAGGACAACCGAAAACATTTTGGAACCCATCCATCCTCGGAACCTGCATGTAAAATTGTAATTATTTTTTCCTTGTTCGCTGGGGCTTTAGTTTGGTATTTTCTTGATGTATCTACCCATCCTTTTACTGGCGTCTCATGTATATCTAACCATGTTTCATCAAAGTACGCCATCGTCGCAATCGCTGTGATTCCATTAATATTTGTATTTTATTAATGGTGCGATATGCAAAACCCATTTGAGATAATATTCTCCGGAGGCTAGTTCTGCTGCAAAGAATGTTGGTTTCATCTTTCCTTAGTCGCTGTTACAATGAATGCAATGTAGGTACAGTTTACTCTTCAGATATAGCATACATTTTACTTTGAATTAAGTCTTTGTCGCATTCATCAACACATTTGCTTTCACCAGAATCAGTACAGACTTTTTCGGCTTTAATTGGCTTTGTCACAATATTTTTAACTGCAGACAACGGAGTTTTCATTAATGAAGACGTTTCAGCTGAGGCTGTATTTACATTAAGCCCCCTATTCAATGTCTGAATGATTGTGGCGTGTTCATATTTTTCTTTATATATATATATATATATATATATATATATATATATATATATATATATATATATATATATATTTGGTAGTATATCACTGTCATTAAAAACTAATTGCCAATATAAATATCATTGACATGCACAAAAAAATATATTTACTTTCTATCTTTTCATAATTTATAGAAATTAATATACTTTATTTTTAGATTCGTTTTGAAAACGGGAGGAGAATACTTCCCGAAACGTTAACGTTAAAAGTTTGTATATTTTTTTAGAACATTTTTATATTTTTAAAATTTTGTTCGTTAGGCAAATTTATTACAAAAAAGAATCACTGAGAAATTTGTCTTCGTTTGGTTTTTTGTTTTTACCCAGTAATTCTTTATTTACATCAGAACAGATATTTTTGATATTTTTTGAGTTTTAGATCGTGGCGAAAAAATCCCTATTCAATAAAGACACATAAACATTTTTAACAATTTGCTTAGCATCGGGTGATAAATGTTTTCTTTTAAAATTAGCACTGCCGGAGGCACAATAACCCGTCACTGGCCAAGAACGCCACATTTTTAGCATGTTTCGAATAACAAAACATGCGATCGAAATTATAGAAATGCACCGTTTTTAGAATAGAATGCGAACTAAACTAAAATATTTCGAAACTACTAAACCAGGTATAAAATTAATTTTATCTTTTTACCTGTTATTTTATTAGTCTTGGCCCTGTTTACGTTTCTTGCAACTTTGCCGGGTTTTGTTAAGGTAGGGGTTAAGAGTTTATTTTGAAACGCACTATACCAGATATACTTAGACCTTTACCAGATATACCAGATATACTAAAAAAATACGAATACGATGGCTATATCTCTAACTATAATAAAAACTGTAAATCTTATATTTGTCACAAAGAATAAACAACGAAGAACGAAAAAATAGAAAAAAGTAATAAAACACGGGAAAGGCAATGGTCTGATATGGCTTGGGAAGAAAGTGAGAAGGAAATCTTGTAGAATTTGAGAGGGAAAATAAAACAAGCAAGCGTTAAATTACACCATCATAGGAAGTAAAAGAGTTAGACGACCTAGAAAAAGATGGAAAATATTTACAAAAAGAACTGAAAAAACAATGACTATCATAGAATAAGACAAAGATAAAAGTAATATCACAAATACAGAATAGATAAATATATATTTGGTAGAACTTAGTACTTTACTATCATAGAAAGTAAAGCTATAATGCGCCTCTTGCTCTTCAATGGAGCTATGAAATAGAAAAAGAAGAACAACAAAAAGAAGAAGGGGGTGGGAGATGACGAGGAGGAGGATGAGTAAGAAAGAGAACAAAGAGGGGGGGGGGGGGGGGGGCAGAAAATGAGTAAGAAGAAGAAAAATTATTAAATATTGTTGTATATTTTATTTTGCAGTGCTTAGTTAACTAACTAAAAATGGAACTTCGTTTGACAGAGAAAAGCAATGCATTTTCATTTTTAATTGTTATCCCTAATTTGTTATTGTTATTTTTGAAAATTGTTAGGATAATAAATTGTTAAATTGTTACGACAGTCCAGTTACTTGCATAATATATCTCCTTCAACTATAAAAACACACCTGACCCATAAACGATACAAAATCAATTTAGTTTCCTTATCTGACGATCGGCTATCGCGAGAATTAACGCCCTTTGGCGACAGATGTTTATTTTTCTTTCGTCACATATTATTCGAGTTCGAATGCTCGGATCGTTTGGTGCGGATTCTGTGCGCAACGACTGTCATTTCTCAATTGGATCCGACCTATAAACGGCCAATTATCGGAACCCGTCACGGTATATTAGAACCACAAATCTGTTTGTCATTCCAATTACATCATCCAGAGATAACTAGAGATGTGTTCATGTGAAACGTAATTATGGGTTCGATCTGTACTCTAACTGCGGTAAACAAAGGAACAGTTTTTTATTCAATTCCTTGTAGAGGAAATACTAAATAAACACTCGTTAAATGTAAAACTCATGATTAACCAGATAACTTGATCGATATGTCGATTAAAACTTAATTTTAAGACTTTATTAAGGCCAAATAATAAGTTAAATTCACTTTTATGTTAATATGCTGGCAGACTTAGTAGTGATTAATGTGAAAGTTCAATATTATTAGTAATAATAAGTAGAAACTTTCGATGGGAGCTTAGGGGACAAATTATATATATATATATATATATATATATATATATATATATATATATATATATATATATATATATATATATATATATATATATATATATATATATATATATATATTCATCAATCATCAACCTGCATCATCCACTGCTGGACGTAGACCTCCCTTAAGAGCGTCCACTGAATTCCGCCCTGCGACGCCTGCATCCAGCTTGTTTTGATGGGTTTTTATGGGTGCGAATTATCTTTCCAGCGAGCTTTTTTTTGAAGTCTGAGAATAGGAAATGGTTACGGGAGGTTAGATCTGGAGAATGCGGTGGATTAGGAAGCAATTCGAAGTGCAATTCATGCAATTTATACGCTGCATTTTCCTGGTGAAGCACCACTTTTTTCATTCATTTGGAGCCTTTTTTTGCGATCTCGTCCTTCAAACGCACCAACAATGCTACGTAATATTCGTTATTGATGGTTTTACCTTTCTACTTACCTTCCTCATTCATCATACAGATGCTATAACCTTGCGTGCCGACGGTTATGGTTTTGGTCGCTTTGGACGGTTTTTACCGGATACTGTCCACTCACCTGACTGCCGATTTGACTCCGGAGTATAGTGAATCATCAATACGTTGCTATTTTTGATCCGCTATGGGCAAACGCGGCGCATCTCCAGTCTTAAGTCCATCTAGTGGGAGGCGTCCTCTGTTCCCGAAGACTACCGATCATGGTCTCCATTCGAGGATTTGTTTTGTCCACCTGTTATCAGCCGCTCTCGCCACATGGCCGATCATGTTCCACTTCAACATCGCTATTGTTTCTACGGCATCAATCACTTTCGTTTTCCATTGCTAGTTTTTTTTACCTGTTTCTTTGTAATTGTCTGTTTTGTCATTGTTGAAGTCTCTGCACCATATGTGAGAACTGGAAGGACACGCTGGTTGGCAGTTTTTCTCCTTAAACAAACCAGATTTTCGAAAGCACCCCGTACAAGTCCGATTTTTCTAGGGAATTCACGAGCCCGATTGTATCTGTTTATACTAATCTAGTATCCCAGTCCTTGAAAGATGTAGTCTCCTCTACTCTGATGTTATCGATGTAGACGATCCCGCCAAGTACTAGCTTTGTCATAATTTGGGTTTTTGCGAAGTTTGTGTGCCATTTTCTTAGACACTTCGTTGAGATATTTTAATAGTAGTCGGCGAATTTGAAGTGGTTGAAATTTTCACCTTTTTTACAGTATATATATATATATATATATATATATATATATATATATATATATATCTATATATATATATATATATATATATATATATATATATATATATATATATATATACAGACACAGGGTGTTTTGAAATTTAAGACATTTATTTTAACAGATTGTAGAACTCTAAAAATAAGTAATTTTACCAAAAATCATTTATATAAAAGTTGCAAAATAAAGAAGTTATTAACAGTTACAATATGTGAAAACAGACCAGATTATTTGCTATTCCCGACCACTGGGTTGTAAATACAAACTATTTGTTTAATGCTGATACTGGGTACGACTAATTTTTTGTATTCTTGTTCGATATTTCTTTTGAGTGCGATGTTCGATTTGACCATTGGTATTAATTCATTAAAAGTACTTGTTTCGTTTTGTGTACTTTCTGCTATTAAAATGACATACGTTTATGAAAACAGTGACTTAATGGACATACTTTTAAATTACGGATAGTTCCAACAAACTGCAGCAGCAGCATGTCGTTTGTACTCAAAAAGGTTTCTTTAAGAAATCATCCGGCTCTGCGGATGTTTGAAAATGTAGTTATAACACTTCGCGATACAGCGTACTTAAAAACACAACGAGAAGGTCACGCTGGAACACCTCTACGCAAAGTGGTAGCAATTGAGGAAGAAATTTTAGAAATTGCCAAAAACAAGCCAATAACGAGCACTAGGTCTATAGCAGGTCTAGAGCAGCAAGTTAAAGTTGGTCATAGTAAAGTGTGGAAGGAAAGTATACGTTAAGAACACTTTTGTCCCTATCATTATCAATGGACACAAGCGTTACAACCCCAAGATGATCCTAGAAGAGTTTAATTTTGTCAGTTGGTTTTACATCATTACAACAGTAATGACAATTTTAACATATTTATTTTGGCTACCGACAAAGATACATTTACAACAAATGGAGTAAATAATTTCCACAACAACCATGCTTGGACAGTAGAAAATCCGCATGTTATAAAAAGAACCCATTTTCAGCACATATTTTAGGTAAATGTTTTAATTTTCAGTAAATGTGTTTCAGTAAAAGGGTCGCGTAGTAAATGGCATGCTCGTTGGGCCTTTCTTTCTTCTAGGTCGACTGAAAGGTGGAAATTATTTAGACTTTCTTCAGAACAATCTGCCATAATTATTACATGATGTTCCTTTTAATGTTAATGTTAATGTTAAAAGTTCTCAAACATTTAAATAATGAATTTCCTAACAGATCGATAGGGGCCCCACAATGAACCAAATTCTTCTGCGATTTCTTTCTGCGGGGCTATTTAAAAAAGTTAGTTTATCATGATGGAAAAGTAAATGCTGTGGAAGAACTATAACAGCGCCCAAAAACGCTTGTGATGTTATTTGTGGACATAGGGAATTTATTTTAGACGCGTGTAGTGATGCATGGACTGAACAAGATTTTGTGCTAACCGAACAAATGCTAACAATTTTTGTAACATGGACTATTTTTGTTTGTATTATTCTGGAACTTTTATATAAATAATTTTTTCTAAATTGACTTCTCTTTGCGAGTTTCACGACGCAGTGGTCGAGAATATCAAAGTCGGGTCTGTTTTCAAATTTTGTATCTGTTGGAAATTTGGAACTGGAAATTTCTCGGTCAGAACAACGTTTGTTCGCTCAAGTTTAGCTGAGTAGATTTCTGAATTTATCGCTATATATCAGGAGTCAACTCAAAGTGAATTATTACGACGACCTGATCTTCCCTATTTTAGATTTATGTGGCCCTGACAGAATTTGTAGAACCAGAGCTGAGCAGTGTGGATTGATACGGCTTCTTCCCCCTCTACTTTGCAAATCTCACGAATGGCGTCAGTCAGCTTCACGCCAGCTTAAACCAGTCGGATTAAAGCTCAGAGGAGTGAAATTTATTCCTTTACCAATAGACAAAGAAAAAAACGTAAATACTTTTGTTACAGCCTGGTAGATAATGAGGATTTTAAAAATATCTAGAATAAGTCAAAGATAAAATGCGAAGAATGAAGTTTATCATACACGAATTTCTGCTGCTATTTAAAATCAGTTATATCAAAGTTAAAGAAAAAACATTTATTTTTACCATCACAGATAACAGGACAAGGAAATCGATTAAAATGTAATTTTTCAATTAGGAAAAAATATTTGTAGGCGTTTTATTAAAATGTCAAAACAGGGTAATTTATAACGAAACCCGTGGAATGATAAATGGGATCTATAATGATTAAAATTACCAGCAATTCAATGAAATATGAGTGTGTTATAAAGCATTATTTTTCGGAAAGCACAAATTAAGCTCAGGTTTGCATTAATAACATATTTTCGCCCATCTCAAATATAGGGGTTTTCAACAAGAAGTTTGTTTTTAAATTAGGTATAACATACTTTGCTGAGGTATTTTTTCCTTATTTAATTGTTGTTATTGAGTACTTGCAATATAACACATCGGTCAATAAGTTTCCGGTCTGACAAATAAAACACCCTTTTATTTGCAAATTTTGACTTTATTTATCATTCTCCTTAAAGAGCAATACAATCATTCCAACGCTTTTCTTACATTTCTACATCTTTTTTATAGAACGATTTCTCTTTGTCTTCAAAATATCCTTCAATTTTGGCAATTATTTCTTGACTGTGCGAAATATCTTTCCAGCGAGCATTTTTTTGAGGTCTAAGAACAGGAAATGGCTACTGGAGGCTAGGTCTGGAAAATATGGCGAACTAGGAAGCAATTCGAAGTGCAATTCATGCAATTTACACGGTGCATTTTCTTGGTGAAACAATTTTTTTTATTCATTTGGGGCTTTTTTACGATCCCGTCCTTCAAACGCACCAATAACGCTATGCAATATTCACTATTTATGGTTTCACCTTTCTACTTACCTTTCTCATTCATCATACAGATGCTATACCCTTGCCTGCCGACTGTTAGGGTTTTGGTCACTTTGGACGGCTTTCACCAAATTCTGTTCACTCAGCTGACTGCCAATTTGACGCCGGAGTATAGTGATCAATACGTTGCTGTTTTTGGTCCGCTATGGGCAAACGCGGAGAAAAACCTTCTCAGCGGGAGCGCATAACATTCATAACGTAAGTTCAGTTATTCCAAAAGAAGTAAGTAAGGAAATAAAGACCTATTTAAATTCCAAAAAAGCATCTGGGTTTGATTTAATCATAGGTGAAATTCTAAAACAGCTGCCCAGAAAATGCATTCTGCTGGTCACATACCTATTCAGTGCAGCCTTCCGACTGAGACATATCACCGCGAGCTGAAAAGTAGCCGAAATAATCACGATATCAAAGCCAAGCAAATCATCCAACGATTTCAAATACTATAGGCCTATTTCATTGTTACCAAGTATCTCAAAGTTATTTGAAAAGCTGCTCTTAAAATGGTTTAAGTCACTCATTGAAGACAATAAGCTGATATCAGATTATCAATTTGGCTTTAGATCAAAAACATTCAAACATTGATCAGGTTTACCGAGAAAATAAAACGTGTACTGGAAGAAAAACAGATCGGGAGCGGGAGTTCCTCAAGGAAGCGTTCTTGGTCCTATCCTTTACCTATTATATACTAACGACCTATCAGCTCTGAAAGACACTGCAATAGCCACATTTGCCGACGATACTGGTCTACTAACAGTGGACCAACACATAGAAACATCAGCTAGAAAACTACAATCAGCAAGCTATGAAATAGTTAATTGGACCAAAAAATTAAAAATCACGCTCAACGAACTGAAATATACATATGTTAACTTTAACAACAAGAAAATAACAGAGCAGCTCTGTCTAGATATAAATGGTACAACCGTTCCATATGTGTCGAATGCCAAATACCTCGGCATGACTCTTGATGCCAAACTAAGTTGGAAAGAAAATGTAAAGAAGAAAAAAAAACTGAGCTTTGGCTATAGGAATGGGCTTATAGGAATAAATTCCAAGATGACAATGAATAATAAGATACTGATTTATAATCAAATCCTAAAACCAGTATGGCTGTATAGCATCCAGCTGTGGGGATGTGCTAGCAATAGTAATATTAAAACAATACAAATATTTCAAAACAAGGTGTGGTGAAATCTAATCAGTGCAGCGTGGTATATGGTGACTCCGATCTTCATCTAGATCCTGGAATTCCAAAAGTCAGCTAGGAAATCAGAATATTTGCAGGCAACCACGAAGCCAGGCTACGCCTTCATGTTAATGCAGAAGCTCTTCAACTACTGGATAACCAAAGTCAAGACTGAAGGCTGAAGAGAACTAAACCTCGTGACCTCGTGTAGTGGCTGTGTGCAAAAACAGAGTATGGTGCGCGTGTGGAGTTACATAATCATTAGAACAATCTAAAGGACATCTAGAAGGACAAAGTATATTTGGATTAACTTTAGCTGATAAGTATTTAGGTTTTGTTTTAGTTAAGTATCTACATCGGTTCAAAATGGAAGTACTCTTTTATCACAATAATGCACCTGCACATCTAAGTACGTTAAAAGATTAGGACTAAATATATTAATTGTCAAGGTACGTTCAAAAATTTTATAAAAAATCTCAAAAATATTATATTCCTTTATCAGACGCGAATTTTTTGACGACTATACTAATAGGTTAATAAAGGGAAATTATCGTACAATGTGCATTCATTCCGCAGTCCCGAAACTTCTCTAAATAAATGATATTGCTAACTTTCAACTAGCGGTTTCAAAATTATAATAACTAGACACAAACATGGATTTTTTCGATTGAGTCTACAATTACAAATCTGTTTTTTAACTTTTTTTTTAAATATGAGGTATATACAGATTTTGTTGAGGTGGAGTTCAAGCTGTATATACACATTTTAGTAAAGCCTTCAGCCTAGTCGATGATAGTATCCGTGTTCAAATCCAGGCGCCAACGGAATTGTGAAAAATTGAAATTAAAAAAACATAGAGTTTAATTTTTTAGTTTTTATAATGGAAACGCAAGTGGAGTATGTCGATGCTAACAATTTTAATTATTTATATCACTTAAAAGAAACAAAACTAAATATATTTTCTTCTATGTTTATTTCGTTTCTAAATTGTGTGTTAAATATTTTTTGAAAATTTTGTCAAACAAAAGGGAGCCATTAGCAGCAATGTAACTTTTAACACATTTTCCATTACTTTTGTCAATATATTTGGTATTAATGGAGCAATTTCAGCACGGATGTCGTCCTTGAGTTGCTGTATGGTTCGGGGCTTATTTATGTAAAATTTCTCTTTATTTATGTAAATCCTTCATAAAAAATAATCCGGAGCCATCAAATCGAGACATCTGATGACATTACAATTTTTTTATCTCTAATTATTGTCTCTGGGTAGCAGGTGTTCAAAAATTTAAATCTTATAGGGAAACTTATGGACGTTCTTTCTCAATATTCGGCGTAAACTATCGATTCTCAACTGCACGCCATGTTGTGGAATCGACATTTCTGGAGACTTCTCAACATTTTGCTTCCCACTGTTCTTTGACCTCTGATAAACGATAGATTGTTTTATGAGGCTTCGCACGATTAAGGACCGGTTCTATAATGCAAGAATATACCAGGTATAAGCTACACTTGGAATAAAATTTGAAACGCCCGTGCTACAGAATAGGCGTTTCAAATTTTATTGCAAGTATAGCTATACCTGGTATATTCTTGCATTGTAGAACCGGCCCTAAGAAAGATATTTTCGCCTAAATTCACATTGAGTTGCAATAATTGAATTATTTAAAAAAAATTAATTGCACTTTTTTTAGCTTGTATTTATCCATAATAAAACTTTCATAGCTGCACTTCATAACAACCAAACTGAAACTGTCAGAAATACCATGAAAAAATGGCACCAAAACAAAATGGCAGCGTGACACTTCCCGGAAATATACACTCCTCCCGAAAAATAACCTTAGTCCAAGTAAATTTAATATAATGCAACTTTAAATATTTGTGTAAACATGTGATAATAAGCGAAAGATAAATGTATTTCTTTGTTGACATAAATGCAATTAATAACGCTAGTTTTACGATGTTTCGGATCATATACCTTGTGATTTCTTGCATACATTATCTCTAACACAATTTTACCCTATCGATATATTTATGTTTAAATACTCAAGAGAAATATAAGATGAGGCACTTCAAAACTTATTTTTCGCTGAACTTCTTCAGTTTAGTAGTTAGTTCATTTAAATATGGTGTATAGCACGATATAATAAAACCTACAAAAAGAGACTAAACAAGCTTTTTTTCATTCATTGAAATTGGAGATCTCTGAATCAAAATTACAGAATTTTAATTAGCAATAAATATCTAGGAGTAAAAATTCATGGAGCCAGCGCAATAACCCAATTCAAACATAATATATAAGAAACTGATTTTACAGACATTACAGTACGTATCCAAATATCCTTGTCATTTACCAGTTGAATATAATATTGGAGACTAATTTGTTTATTTTATTTTTTCAGGTTAATATTTCTTGACGATAATAAAAACTTTAGGTGACAAAAAATAAGAGTGGTTTTTAAATTTTTTGTTGTTCGTTCATTGTTATCAAAAATATTTTAATATCTTTGGTATACATTGTTCATGCATCCTCCATACATTTTTAAATGTTACTATGGGCCGCGCAAAGCATTGTACTCCTGAAGAGAGACGTCTAATAATGCAGTTACGGAGTCAAAACAAAACTTATAAATTTAGTTCTCATCTACTAAAGCGATCTGAATGCGTTATTGCTAAAGTTTTAAAGGAGCAAAAATTAATAAAGATAATATGGTAATAAAGATATCATATATAAAATATATAAAAATATATATAAAAATAATAAAGATATCACCAAAAAACAGAGGTCGCCCAAGAAAAACAAGCAACAGATTGGATAAGTGTATTGTACGAGAGGCGCGGAAACACCCATTTTCCATTTCGTTTGACATTAAACGGAAAATGGATCTACAAATCAGTACACGGACAATTCGTAGACGATTGGTAGAAATTGATCTTCATGGAAAACTTGCAAGGAAGGAACCACATTTAAGTAAAAAAAATATTCAGCATAGATTAAGTTTTGCCAGATTTAACTTAAACGAAAACTACAGCCGTAATTCAAAAAATATTATATTTAGTGATGAAACAAAAATAAATCTCTTTGGATCAGATGGGAAATGGTAAGTTAGGCTATATAAGAATGAAGAACTAAATCCCCAAAATACCAGGTGTCCCATTAAGGATGGATCGCGGCCGTATCTTGAAAACTGTTTATCCCACAGCTTTGGGGAAAAAAGTATTATATTAAAACTGACCGTGAGAAATTCACCAAAAATATTTTTAAGCTTCTAAAACGACCGCAAGAGGGCGTGACGAGCTAAACATTTTAAAAATCATTTTTTTGTGTATTTTCAAGTGTTAACCGAGTAAGACAAATTCTCAGTTATAATTAGCAAACTGTCTCCTACAACTTTGTTTTATGACATTTTGTCGTAACTTCGCGAATAAAGAAGTGGGGGGCGGGGGGGGGGGGGGGGGAGTTTTGCCTATTTAGATAAAAAGTCGTCTAATGTCCGTTTGCCTAAACCGATTTTCCTCAATTTGGATTCATTTAAAAGGCAATTGCTGGGACAATTTTCGATCGATTTTTCTGAAAAAATCAGTTAATTTTAATTTTTACCGTAATATTAAGTTAAAAATTGGTCTTAATATGGTACAGCTTTTATTACATGGCTAGAAAGGTAATTTAAAGAGGAATCATCCAGTGAAAACCCGAAATCGATATATCTGACATGTCAAGCGATATTTCGATTTTTCTGAAAAAAATCAGTTATTATTTCACTACTACCTGCATTAAGTTAAAAAAATATTAACCTAATGTTTGCCTTCCTTCACACTTTACGAAAACACTTGAAAATACACACAAAAAATGATTTTTAAAAATGTTTAGCTCGTCACGCCCTCTTGCGGTCATTTTAGAAGTTTAAAAATATTTTTGGTGAAGTTCTCACAGTCAGTTTTAGTATAATATTTTTTTCCGCAAAGCTGTGGGATAAATAGTTTTCAAGATACGGCCGCGATCCATCCTTAATGGAACACCTGGTACATTAGGAACAGTAAAGCATAGAGGAGAAAATATTAAACTGTGGGGTTGCTTTTCCTATAATAGTGTAGGTCCACTATATTGGATCAAAGATACCATGACCAATGAAACGTACATGGAAATATTAGAAAAAATTATGCTTCCTTATGCCAAAATGAATATGCCGCTAAAGTGGATCTACCTGCAGGTTAACGATCCGAAACATGGTTTATAAGAACAATTCACAATCGATTTCTGAATTAAAGGATAGAATTATTCAAGCCATTGGTGAAATAGCACCAAGGTTGTGCCAAAATGTCATCCAAAAATTTGACAAAAGAGTGGACGTCTGTCAAAATAAACAATAAATTGTCGTTTTATGTGGCGCTTTATTAGGATATTTTCGTCTAAATCTACGTTGAGTTGTAATAATGAAATTGTTGTTTTAATATAAATTACAACAATTTTACGATCATTTTATTGTTTGTATATCCATAATAAAACTTCTGCACGTCTGCACTAGTCAACATCCAAATCTAAATTGTCATAAATATCACCCAAAAAATTGTAGCGGCAAATTTGCCCTACCTTTCTGAATAATTTTATTGAATCCTCTTTAAATCTGAATATTTCTAATTAAATTTTCCTAATTCTAGCTAATTCCTTTAACTTGTCTAATGTAATCATTTCTAATTTTGCTTGGTCTTATCATACTTAATATTCTCCTACGAAACTATATCTTTATCGACCGGTCCTTTAATTTAGCAGATTCATTCAGGTCTTTGATTACTTGTGTTTACTTATGAAGCTTCTTGAATATTATTATTACTTCAGAAAATATAAAATATATATAAAACGTAAGGTAAATAAGAAAATAAATCTGCTGAATCAAAAATCCAATTTAAACTAAACCCAGAATATCGTCTGCATCTTGTAAACAAAATCTCATTGTTATTATCCAAAACGATAATTGATACATCGATAGAGGAAGCGATCTCAATAAACTTTGTTTATTAAACAGGATGTTATTATAGACTAATAAATTTTACCCCTTCAAAAATTGGGACCTGTCGAAATTATTTTGTATAATATATAAAATATACAGATCTTCATTTACCATATGGTATATTGACAGGAAATAACCTATTAAAATTTTAATAAAACCATCAGTGAACAGTAATTGGTTCTATTTGGAGATCAATAATGTTAGATGTACAAAAATTAATCTTTAGGTATTATTAGTTTTATGGAGATGTCTAGTTCTGACGTAAAATTAGTACAATATTTAGACAATCAATATGTGATTAGGAATAAAACAATTTTTTACTTTGTTATTTATCACTTTTATTTTTAAACAAAATTTTGTGGAACTATAATTTCTTAAAATGACTTTACAATCTCAAACACTACTTTAAATCTAAGGTTTTACAGCTGTTTATCTATTCTATGTACCTAATTTTATACTTTTATTGGGGTTAATTTTTTACAATATTTTAAATAGTGGGGAATATCGGAGATCCGCCTGATCGTTTAATAGCTGTCTAGACGGATCTTTATTATATTTATAAATTGCAATAGCTTCTAAAATGTTTAATTTTTTGCTTTTGGGCGCAGTATGTAAAATTTTTAAATTTGTAATCTCGGGAAATATATGTCCGGTATCTATGAAATGGTTCGCAAAATTAGAGTGTTGTTTCCTTAATATGTATGCAGATTTATGTTCTTTGTATCTGGTCTGAAAATTTCTGCCAGTTTGTCCAATATAGCAGCTACTGCACTCGTTGCAACTTAACATATAAACTCCAGATTTTGTATTTGCTGATGTTTTATCTTTGGCATTAAAAATTAATTTACTGGTTGACTGGGCGGTTTTAAACGCTATTTGCAAATTATGTTTCCTCAAAGGGCGAGCTATTTATTCTGAAATTGGACCGAAATATGAAATTTTACAGTACTTTTTATCATTTGTTTGTTTTACTTTTGGATATACTTGATGAATTAGTAATTGTTTCGGTTTTTTATTTATTAAGTAACTAATTTATTTTTCTTCGAAACCGTTATTTTGTGCTATTAGTTTTATTTTTTGCAGTTCTATTTTTCTATTATTTTCAGATAGTGGAATTGTGAAAGCTCGGTGGATCATAGACTTATATGCAGCATATTTATGTGTAATTGGGTGGATTGATTGTTTTGTAATTTTTATATCTGAGTATGTGGGTTTTCTGAAGATATTAAATTCTAATTTATTATTTTGTTTGGATATTGAAAGGTCCAGAAAATTTATGGTTTGATTTTGTTCTTTTTCTAGTGTAAATTTTATTTTTGGATGGATACTATTTAAATGCTTTAATGTACCTTCTATTTGTCTGTCATTTCCAGTATAATAAACTAAAATGTCATCTACATATCTAAACCAAAACAATATATTTTTTGCTTTATCCTCTTTTAAAAAATTATGTTCTAAGTTTGACATAAACAGTTCTGATAATAAAGGGCTTAGTGGGGAACCCATTGCTAGACCATCCTTTTGTTTGTAAAAAAGTTATTAAATTGAAAATAATTTTCGTTACTGCATAAGTTAAAGAGTTTTAAAATATCTTGCTTAATAATTGGATTGATGTTATTTTTTAAGAGTAAATGATCTAATAGTAGACATTGTTTGTTCGGAATATTCAGGAACATGTTGCTAACGTCAAAGGATGCTAGAAACCCGTTTTTTGGTATAGATAGTTTGCTAAGCTTTTTTGTAAGGTCCACCGAGTTTTTTATTGACTGTTTTGGCGAGAAATTCGTTAATATCCAAACAAAATAATAAACTAGAATTTAATATCTCTAGAAAACCCACATACTCAGATATAACAATTACGAAACAATCGATCCACCTCATTACACATAAATATGCTGCATATTAGTCTATGAGCCACCGAGCTTTCACAATTCCACTATCTGAAAATAATAGAAAAATAGAACTGCAAAAAATAAAACTAATAGCACAAAATAACGGTTTCGAACCAGTAAATTAATTTTTAATGCCAAAGATAAAATATCAGCAAATACAAAATCTGGAGTTTATATGTTAAGTTGCAACGAGTGCAGTAGCTGCTATATTAGACAAACTGGCAGAAATTTTCAGACCAGATACAAAGAACATAAATCTGCATACATGTTAAAGAAACAATACTCTAATTTTGCGAGCCATTTCATAGATACCGGACATATATTTCCCGAGATTACAAATTTGAAAATTTTACATACAGCGCCCAAAAGCAAAAAATTAAACATTTTAGAAGCTATTGAAATTTATAAATTTAATAAAGATCCGTCTAGACAGCTATTAAACGATCAGACGGATCTCCGAAATTCCCCACTATTTAAAATATTGTAAAAAATTAACCCCAATAAAAGTATAAAATTAGGTACATAGAATAGATAATCAGTTATAAAACCTTAGTTTTAAAGTAGTGTTTGAGAATGTAAAGTCGTTTTACGAAACTATAGTCACACAAAATTTTGTTTAAAAATAAAAGTGATAGATAGCAGAGTAAAAAATTGTTTTATTCCTTTTTAAAAAATGACAAATGAAAAATGAAAAATGACATCACAAAGTAACGGACAAATCAATCAATGATATGCGATTATTTAATCGCTAGTATAAACTCTCCTATATGTTATATAGGAGTACGTTATATAATATTATGGTAGTATGGTTTTCAGTAAGATATGTTTGTGTTAGCCAAATTAAATATATCACAATTTCCAAAGCGTTTGCACAATTAGGCAAAAGTAGGCACATACTCTTTTATCTTAATCTTAATTTTATCATATCTTGACTATCAGAGGTAACACTGATAAACACATTATTTGAGACATACATTTTTGAGTATTTATAGTGTAATCTGATATGATGAAAAAGATCTATAAACATAATTTTCTACGACCTACGGGTTTTCTGCAATACGCAACTTTATCTTTTCTAATATGTATTACAGTATTTTTATCAATTCACTGACTGTATCTAGCAGTGAGAAACATAAGGTCAGGGACCAAAAGTTAAGATTATTTAAATTTAAATTTTCTATTATTCATGCATTTTTGTATTTGGTAACTTGGTTTGCTTATCGAAAAATGTACCTGATTAATTTATATCGATGAATATCTAAATAGGACAGTTTTGATTTTTCCAAAATGATCTTATTGGAAATTTTATAATTACAAATTAATAACATGTAAATTCCCCTCTTTTTCTCTAAAACTTCAATCCTTTGATTAGAAAGAGTTTCGTAAAGGCACTTGATGTTATTTTGATGAACTTTGGCTAACTGTGCCCAAACATTTTCGATGATACTTAGATCTGGGGACCTTGTCCAGTTTAAAATGTGGATATTCTCCCATTGAAGATAATCATAGCAACCTGAACCGTATGCACGGTAATATTGCCTTGCTGAAATATAAAATTTTTGTTTCCATATATTTCCCTAGTTATAAATGGTCGGTGATACTGCAATACCGCTTAAGTAAAAAATTGCAATACCGCGTAACCACCTATTACAATACCGTGTAAGTACAAAAATAGTAAAAATGAGATTTGACACTCAAATTCTATATTTTTTTGACATATTTAATAATTCAAAAAACATATGTGCACTTATGTATGCACGCAAGAAGTTATACTTATTTAGCCTAATTAATAAAAAACAAGTCTTGACAAATGGCGGAGGTGTCATAATTTTAAAAAGAAAATAATAAATTATGTCTTACATCGGCGCGCGCAACGTCGTCCCACGCTAAAAATACACTCTGCTCTGTTTTCCCAAACGCGCGATAAGAAGTATAACTTCATTTTATACAATACCGCGTAACTACAAATAGGTTATTTGTCACAGTCCACCGTCATGACAGTTGAAATAGTGACGTTAGAAAATAAAGTAAAAAATAGTTTCTAATATAAATGTTCTAAAGTTAATATATTATATTAGTCATTCAATATTTCTATAATTAATTATAGTAACATAAATTTAATTAGAACTAAAAAAAATGTTTTTTTAATTATTTAACTTTAGCAACCTATTAATTCAAGCATGATATTAAATTGAAAAAATGCATGAAGTTTGCATGAAGTTTCTATACACTATCGTTAATTGGGTCCAGCGTGCGATTCTAAATTGTATCAAAAAAGTACAATATTTAAGTTCTCAACGTTTATCAATGAAATAAGACAACAGATATTTGATACATTTTGGAAAATGTTATGGGAAGAAAAAAAGTATTCGTGATATCTCTGATTGATGTACGTGCTAAAAATAGAACACAAAAAGAAAATTCAAGATCTGAAACTAGACAATTTTTTCTAAAAATTGGTAATATTAAGCATATAATTTGTCAAAAATTGTTTTTAAATCCGCTTGGAATAAAAGAATGGATGGTTGGATATCGGTTACAAAAGCACAATATCAATAACTCTGCTGTTCAAAAAGAAATAGTAAGTAGAGATGCTGGACTTAAAAATAATGATGCAGAAAAGAAAGAAATTAACAAGTCATTTTTAGCAATGCTTCCTAAATTGCCTTCTCACTACTGTAGATCATCATTTAAATTATTTCTTGAGGCTGTGACCCAAACAAAAATGCAACTTTACCGAATGTATACAAATGACGCTGAAGAAAAGGGCCTTGGCGTTGCTTGCAGACATTTGAATATACGTTGGCCACAGAGAATATTTCTTTAGTCAAACTAAAAAAAGACGAATGTGATACTTGTTGCGCCTATAAAGTTGGTAATGTTTCAGAAGATTATCAGTTTCATCTAGAGTTGAAAGATACAGTCAGAAAAGAAAAAGGGAATGATAAAAAGCAGGCTATATAAGAAAAAAAAACGTTTTGGTAGCTGACGTTCAAGCTGTTTATCTATGCAATTTTTTGAATGGTAGCACTTTGTATTTTAAGACCAAACTTGCAGTACATCGTTTCGATTTATAATTTAGATAATAATCATGTCATGTGTTACTGGTTTGATGAAAAGCAAGCGGATCTAAAAGCGACTACGTTTGCATCTTGTTTTGTAGATTATTTATCTAAACTAATTGTTAATGATTCGAAGTCAGTTTTATATATGCTGATGGATGCACAGCTGAAAATCGTAATAATATCGTTTCCAATGCTAATTTCAGATGTTACACGCATTTCAGATATTACACTCCTCATCAATATCAATTCATCTGGTACATTTTTCGGTAATTAAACCAAGTTGCTAAATTCAAGAAGGCATGAATAGTATGGAACAAATATTAAAAATCGAAACAACCAGGGGTGTCCTATCTTTTTGTACCAAACTTTTTGTACTAAAACAAAAATAAAAGCAAAAGTTACTGCGAATATATCAACAAATATATAAAATAATAATTGTTAAGTAATAAATAATAACAAGAACAAAAATTTGTGATGTATATTTTGTTATCGACTCTAACATGCGTCGATCGTGTTGGTGCGGACGGTAAGAGCAGCGGCTTGCCGCTGCTGTACCGAAACCGCACTGGAGCGGTAGTAGTTTCGATTCCAGCGCTCGGATGGTTGTTTTTCTTTCTTTCTTCTGTTTGTTTACTTCCTAAATGTTTGTGATTGTTTCTAGGCAAGAGTGTAAAATCCGACTACGAATTACCCTTCAGTCACGCCAGTTAAAGGCCGCCAGGGTAAGGCCGGATGCATTCTGAGAAGTGGGAGTCTGACATTGGTCACTCGCAGGTGAGAGTCTACATTGGTCACTCGCCAGTCAGTAGGTTTCCTGATAGACTTATGGATAGGCACATAACCAAGGGTTTATAGCCCGAGGGGGGCGCTGGCCTGGGTTTGTCGGAAGCTAATGACCGTGGTTCGGAACGCACGTTAAGCTGTAGGTCCAGTCGCTAAATAGCCTAGTTGCTGATGCGCCTCTAACCCTAACACTTTACTTTTTTTTTATCTAACATGCCCTTAATTAAACTCATGTCAAAACAAAACTAGAATATATAGATCTAAAATGTGTCGGTAGTAGTAGAAAAAAGTTATCTTAGAGGGCGCCTCAAAAACTGTTCGAATCAACCTTCTATCTGCTCTCCCATGAACCTATCAGTTCATCTTCGTATATAGATTACTTAAGGTACTATATATACTATAATGAAATAAAGCATACTTGCTAACTGACTTGTAGTAAAAACTAATGAGCTCATTGAAACAAAATTCTTTTAAGTGAAATGATACATATATCTTTTAAAATTGATTACTCTGAATTAATTCAAATGTCAACTTAAAGAGTCAATGGACATAAATATAAACCTTCTAGAGGATGTATTATAACGTATGTGAGTACTAATAACATTACTTTAACGATTTCGTTTTTTTTTCATTAATCATGTTTATATTTCACTTTGATCTAATTGCCATTATTTATATACCTACATCTGTTACTTCCCATCCTTACTTGAACGACATTCAATCATAAATTAAAAAAGTTGGTTAACTATTCCATTATGTCCATTAACTATTTATATTATTTATTATGTACATGGGAGTATTAGAAAATAATGGGCTTCTTCATATTGGGTATACGCTTCAATTCGGTGGTGTTTGGTATTCGGTCAACTCTGAATTATTTTTTTTAATTTCTGCTTTACTATTACAACCCAATTTCGTTATATGGTTTATCCATCTCAGTTGTCCTTCAATTACGAGGGTCGATCCAAAAGTAAGTTTCCCTTCATTTTTTCAAATAGACAACTATGTTTATTTTCATTAAAATTTACATCGTCGGAAAGATGAAACTTTCCTCTATTTTTCGACATAATCGCCATTTCGATCAACACATTTTTGTAGACGGTGCTCCAACTTTTGTATGCCCATGTCGTACACCTCCGCCGCCAAACCCTTAAGAAAGCGCTGCACCTCTTGTTTCACTTCCTCGTCGTTCCGGAAGCGTTTGCCACTCAGGTGTTCTTTTAACTTGGGGAACAAGTGATAGTCGCTGGGCGCGAGGTCCGGACTGTAAGGTGGGTGGGGCATGACAGTCCATCCAAACTGCTCCAAAAGTTCCTGGGTTTTGCGGGAAGTGTGAGGTCGGGCGTTATCGTGAAGCAGCGTTACACCTGTTGTCAGGCGTCCTCTCCTGCGGTTCTGGATAGCACGCCTGAGTTTAGTGAGTGTCTCACAATACCTGTCCGAGTTTATTGTTGTCCCGGGTGTCAGGAACTCGATCAGCAGTATCCCCTTGCGATCCCAAAAGACAGTGGCCATGATTTTGCCAGCAGAAGGAGTTTGCTTGAACTTCTTTGTGACTGGTGACCCTGAGTGACGCCACTGTTTAGACTTTTCTTTGGTTTCGGGGGTGAAATGAAAAACCCACGTTTCGTCACCGGTCACGATGGAGTCCAAAAATTCTTCCTTATCGTCTTGACACTTTTGAAGAAACTGTCGAGCACAATCGAGGCGTTTCTCCTTGTGTTCTGCTGTCAGCATGCGCGGTACCCATCGAGCGCAACACTTGTGATACCCCAACTTTTCAGTCAAAATTCTTTCCACTGTACCGTAAGAACTCCCAGGAATCCTATCAACGAGTTCACGGATGGTGATTCTCCGGTTTTGAAGCATTTCGCGTTCGATCTTCTCGACAATCGACTCCGAAACTGCAGGTCTTCCACTCCGCTCTTCGTCGTGAACCTCCTTCCGTCCGTCACTAAATTCCCTGCACCAATGTCGGACCATTTGAACGGACATACACTTGTCGCCGTAAACTTGTGTCAACTTTCGATGAATTTCCACAGGTGGAATTCCTGTCGCATGCAAAAACCGAATAACCGATCGAATTTCGCACCTGGCGGGATCAACAATAAGAGGCTCCATCGCGAACGGCTGCTGAGCCAAGACTGAACGGCGTAGCGCAGCGCTCGCGGGCGGAAAAGGGAGTGGGGGATCTGCCGTGCACAGCGGTGTTGTCGAATTTCGCCTAGCAGCTTCCAACGCTGCTGCAGCTCTTTGGGAAACTTACTTTTGGATCAACCCTCGTATGTTCAAGAAAAATATTTGATTTTTCTAGCTTGTTTTGTATTGGTTATTGTTCTTACGTGGATGTCGGAACAGCCGCACTTCGACCATCAGTTCTCGATAACTGAAGTTAAGTTACGTCGGTTGCTCTCGAGACTTGGATGGGTGACCGTAGTTAAGGCAACTCAATAAATCAAGACATGAATTAGTTAGTTTCATCATAGTTAATGAATTGAAGCTAAACTGAGCCCAAATATTTAGCAGAAATAAAATTTCGCTCCTGTATCGTTGCATTTCAAAAGTTGCTTCAAAATTCACGTTCATCAAAATTTTCCACAAAGTTGAACTTTCATGCATAAAATTGTGACTAACAATGAAATATTGGCGTTTTTGAATAATTTCGACAAGCAAAACCAAGGTCTTCAAAAGCATTGCTGTGGTTTGCTTCATCTACTACAGGGTAATCTACTGCCGGGGAAATTATATAAAAGCCGTAAGAAATTGTCGAAATAAACTGAAGAACAAATCGAAAATCGATTTATTTTGCAACGTTATCTCCTTTAAGCTCAATAAATTTCGCCCTAATAATTTTTATCCCTTCCAAATATACTTGTCGAACTGCAAATAATCCTCAATTTCGGCAGTCATCTTTTCATTTGATCATTCATTGATCTTTTCATTTTCTAAAATAGATAGAAAGAGAAGCTCAAATTCGAAGAAGGCATCAATTTGTAGATCAAATTCACCGATTTCAGTTCGTAACGGCAAACGAACAGTATTTTTTTTTGTTAATTGATGGCGTTTTCTTATCAACCCTTCTTGAAATTCATCAATAAGGCAGCATAAAATTCTCCCATGACAGTCTTTTTCTTTTCAAATAGTCGATGAATATCACGTTTTGCGAATCTCAAAAAACAGTGGTCATGCACTTGTTTCATGTTATCTTTTCTTCGGCCTCTGAGATAGTTTTCCACGTAAAAAGTAGTGCTTAATCAACGAAATATAATTTAGTAAATAAACACGACATTCGCTATATTAGCGAAAACAGTGAATTTCGTTTTTGTCGCAGCAAAAATATGAAACTTATCTGCTTTGGAAGATTGCGGAAAGAAAACTTATATTTCAAAATTTTTCAGTTATGGATTAAAACAGAAGTAAGAATTGTTAATCAAATACACTTTCAATATCAGGTTCATAATCCTGTATACAGTAAATGCTTGAAAGTAGTTTTTTTTATATACAGAAGTGTAAAACCGTAAAACAATTATAACTGGTTTATACGACTTATTCGATTTTAATCGGTCTACAAGTGTTTTTATGTAGAATTTTATGAGTCGAATGTTTAAAATTTTCTGCTTCATTTACACAGCACGATCGGAATAAACTAGTGAAGGGAAATAACGGAATTTGATAACAAAAAAAACGTAAATTTTTCCTATTTTATACTCCTATGATTATCTTAATTTAAATCAACGGTATATCAGCGGTTTTGTTTTTCTGTGAGGTTTTTACATCGATATTTTATTGCGCCTTCATCTTAGCGCTGTAAATGAAAAAAATATTTATTATTTGCTAAGATAAGAGAGTTAGTTTGAAACTTCTCAATTACCGGAAGGCATGTAAGTTAGAAAGACAAAAATTTATTAGTGCTTTATTAGTAGCCATTTAAAGTAAAGTGTTTGGGTTAGAGGCGCATCAGCAACTAGGCTATTTAGCGACTGGACCTACAGCTTAACGTGGGTTCCGAACCACGGTCATCAGCTTCCGACAAACCCAGGCCAGCACCCCCCTCGGGCTATAAACCCTTGGTTATGTGCCTACCCATAAGTCTATCAGGAAACCTACCGACTGGCGAGTGACCAAGTAGCCATTTAGACTGGAAATGATTTGTAATCAGAAATATTCTAGTGACTAATATAGAAAAATTATTGTTGCGATGATGATACTTCGTAAAAGCTTTCTGTCCTTTGCTAATACAATAGCTTTCCTTTATTTCTGAAGAAAATATCATATTTTGCTATTCAGTCAACAACTAAAATAGGTGCTGGATTTGAATTTTTCTTTTTTGAGATGTTTATATCATAAAAAGAATAGAAATATGTTTATGTAATGTCATATTGTTTTAAAATGAATCCCATCGTGATAACCATGATCACGAAACCAATACAAGTTTTATTTGTTTGGTTAGTAATCGATCAAGCTCTTGCTGTTCCGTTGTTCGGTATAGAACTCAATGTAAAAAGTTTTCTTAGACATTCATTCCCTGATGAAGGATACTGTATACTGGAGTAGATATACTTTCGAATGTATTCCCTATTATTCCTCCATGTACCAAATTATCTCCTAGTGCCGAAACGGTTTATAAAGGGTGGGCAAGGTTATAAAGGATTAGAACTTTAAAATGATAACTACAAGTCATAATCAGTATATTTTGTCGTTGAAATGCCCCCATCGGCTTCATCTGGTGGTGTGTATTCTAGAGTATCAACCACATTCACCATTAACATTAACACGATTTCCATCACTGTCTGCAAATCAATAAGGTCCTTTCATTCCTTCATCCCAGAAAAATTTCGACAAGTAAAACCAAGGTCTTCAAAGTCGTTGCTGTGCTTTGCTTCATCAAACAGCCGACTGCCATGTAATTAAATAGAGGCGCTAAGAAATTTTCGAAATAAAGTAAAAAAAACAGAAAATCCATTTATTCGATAACTTTAGTATACAAGTATACGACTTGTCAAACTGTAAATAATCCTCAATTTCGGCGATCATATTTTCATTTGATCACTCATTGATCTTTTCATGTTTGGTTTGGTTTGGTTTGGTAAAATTTAAATTTTTATTTAACCAATAATACAGCATAAAACTCTCCTATGATGGTCTTTCCCTTTTTCAAATATTCGATGAAGATCAAGTTTTGCAAATTTTCGAGAGACGTACGCCGGATAAAACCCATTATTTTGACTGTCTCTGCCACTCTCGTGTGTAGTAGTGAATCCAAGTTTCATTGACAGTCAGCAATTACTGCAGAAACTCCTTCGGTTATATATATCTAAATAGCGTTCTAGGGCATTCATCGTATTGGTAACTTTCTCATGCCCAAAAGTTTGTGTTGGATATTCCGTACGCCATCGTATCACATGTTTATCATCATTAAAATGAATCCCATAATATCCCGTAGCCAGTGCAAATTTTATCGTCGGGTTAATAAGCGATCAAGCTTTTGCTGTTGAATTTTTCGGTGTAGAACTCAATGTGGAAAGTTTTCTTAGACATTCAGTCGTTCATGAAGAATTTTATGTAGATTTTCTTAGACAGAATTCCGAATGTATACTCTATTATTTCTTACAAGTATCAAATAATCACATTTCGCCGAAACAGATGTTAGAACAGGTGGGCCTATAAGAGTGTTAGATCTTTAGAATCATAAATACAAGTCACAATCTGGTAATTTTTATTATATCTTGAAGAACAATTAATGGCATTATGTTCTGAAAATATTGTCGTTGAAATATTCCCCTCGGCTTCACCTGGCAGAATGTATTCTGGAGACTCAATTAACACCATATTCACTATTAATAGTCACACGATTTCCATCATCGTTTTCAAAACAATAAAGTCCCATTATTCCTTCAGCCCAAAAACAGCATCAAACAGGGACTTTCAGGATTTTTATCTGCTTAAAATCTACATTTATACTGATTTAAAAACTCGTTAAGCCAAAAGTTTGCTTGAAAGCGTTGCATTGAAAAAAATCACGAGAGGGGGGGGGGGGGGGTTGTTATAACTTTCAATTTCTACGTGCTGTTGAATTGTGTATGGTTAATTAAAACAATGTAGTGAATCCAGCTGTCTATGAGTGACATTAACGTATCAAACAATATTGCCGCTGTTAAGTTCCAACACTTTTATTGGAAAACATTATTTTTTGAATTAAACTATTATTGAGACTTTGTTTTAAATATCTGAAAAAAAAACGATTTTTATCAAACGTGGGGTACGAGTGACTTTTCTTTGTTTATTAATATATGTTAATTTCTATTGTATATATATATATATATATATATATATATATATATATATATATATATATATATATATATATATATATATATATATATATATATATATATATATATATATATATATATATATATATATATATATATATATGCAAATTGATTTAACATGCAATAAAATATTTATTGATTTAACTTAGCTTACCTTGGGCTTGGTAACTTAATTTTCACTTTTTTATGCAAGTAAAGTAGTACTCGAGTGCAAACTTACCTGAAACAACATAAAAGTACATTCGATAAAATGTATATACGAATACGTAAAAAATGCATTCGCTCATAGCAATAAAACCAACATATTTTACATATTTAATACTGGCAATTAATACTTTCAAGACACACTATATCTTATTTACATTATATAAGCCTTAATTTAAAATGAGAAACTGTTTAAGCTAACTGGTTATTGGATGATGTTCGGTTCGTTTTTTTTTAATGATCTCAAAGGTAACTGCGTTTATAATTGTGCAAGTATTTATTTAACTCCTCCTAAAGTCTTCTTAATTACATTTATTTACCAATAAAATCATTTATATATAAGATCCACTTGAATTTGTTTTACATCGGTTAACATCGGTAACAAAAAATAGAAAATCAGACTGATATCATGGACTACATAATGTTTATATTTTAAATTGCCTGAAATAAATAACGCAATTCTGGAAATGTGTTGACTGGCCATTATCAAGATTGATTTTCAAAGTTTCGTTCAAGTAATTTCTGTCTTAAGAGGCATATCGATATATAATATCATTTAGACTAACAAAGTCAAAATAAAGACTTCTGAAATAAATAAAGCTGAAATAAATCACTCCTATTGATCGATAACTACTAGACATGAAGCATTATTCTAAAATGCAATAAACCTTGGAAAAGAAAGTTTGAGTTTGATTAAAATTAATAATTTAAACGCACATATCGAAAAAACGATAACTCGCAGCGACATTTGGATGGTATACCTTTTTACGTAAAAAAGTGGACGAAATAATATTTTTATTAAAAATGCAAATACACTAAGGCGCAAAAAAGTTGTGACCTTTCAAACGTAGAAAAGTGCCGCGGACAACGCCCTCTATAGTTTGTATAAATATTTTCAAGACATTTAAATTTCTTATATTAACAAACCCCTCACTGCCAATTTTCGTTCAAGGAATCCTATTTAAGAAAGTTACTGACGAAAATTGAAAATAAAATTATAAATTTATCACCCTGCATCTTGGTTAATATTAACTTTTGGGCTAAGGTAATTTGGGTTAAATCGCAATATTTTTATTTAAAAAATCTGCGGTTTTGCTGAGTACCATTAATTAGCGGACACCATGTGTGTGTGTATATATATATATATATATATATATATATATATATATATATATATATATATATATATATATATATATATATATATATATATATATACATATATATATATATATGTATATATATATATATATATATATATATATATATATATATATATATATATGTATATATATATATATATATATATATATATATATATATATATATATATATATATATATATATATAAATTATGTTTGTATTCACCAAAAATTACTTTTTAAAAACAGTTATTTATTTATGCAGAAAGAATATACAATCAAGCTTTGATCAGAGTTACTACCATAATGAATCGATAATTAAAAAATTGGTTCTTATAAGTCATGGTTGCTTAATGGTATCCTGTTCGCACGTCAGCATGAACACCATCGTCAGCAAGATTTAAGGGTCATCGATTGGTTTTTGTAGGCCATGATTGCTTAATGGTATTCGGCACGTAAGCCAGCAAATACACCATCGTCAGCAGGATATAATTCCTTCCTCCTTAAGTGTCTTCTTGTCCTCAAGACGGTTCTCGAGGGTGTCTAGGGGTAGTTTAATTTTTGGTCCAAATAGTAGTTGGGCTATCCTCTTCCATTTTCTAAGAAGGATGTAAAATAAAGTTAAAATCAAGAGAATAATTAAGGTTGTACTAGAGATGGAGAGGCTGGTTTGCGTTAGAGGTTCCAATTGAAAAGGTTCAATTGGGTCTATTAGGTGGTCTTCTAGTAAGTCCTCCCGGTTTGGAGATAGGTTAATTTTCATCAATGAAATGACTTCCTGTGGGACAATGGATGGAATTGTTTCTTGAGTCTTCGTTACAGGTGCGTATGTTTTTCCCAGAATATGTAGCGTTTCATTCGAGAATATTAAGCAGCTTTTGTCAACAGTTTCTTTGTACACTTTCACCGGGGTAGTCGTGCTGATGATTAAGGACTTGTCAGTTTGATAGACAATGGGTTTGTTCAGTTGGGCGGCCTGGCACATCTTTACGATTGGTAGGCGGCAGTTGTGGGCCACGGGCTTTGAGCAAATGTATTTATTTTCACTCTTGTAGCAAGATTTAAACCATTTTTATTTGCCATAATATTTTGTTGGTGGTAGTATAATGATCCGATTTATATTTTGAACGGAGTAGATGTGGGATAATTCGAGGGTAACGGGATATAAAATAGGAATTTTTATTATTATGAGCATCTCGCTGTCTGTTACACAAATAATCGATTTTGTATGTTCAATTAATTCGTAAGGATGTTGGTCACTTGAGATTAGTGCATCCTTAGTGTAGCGATTTCGCAATAAATTTTCTAATTCGTATATATTCCTTAAGGATAATAGTTCTAAATTAGTCAAAGAATTTTGGGCTAAAGGGAGACTTCGTAACGTCATTAAGATTATTTTATTGATTCGTTCTTTTTGCGAGTTGTTGGTGGTAGACGTCATCTAGAAATGGCCCTAGTTCATTTTTGTGTTTTTGCACGTAATTCTGATTAATTGTAAGATTGTTGTCGTATCCGATATTTTCGGCATATGGTCCATGGAGTAAGAAAAATGGTGAGTATTTAGTAGAGCTATGTCTGCTTTGGTTATAGATCAAAACTGCATGCGTGGCTAGGTTAGCTATAGTTTCTCTTTTATTTTGTTCCTTTAGGATCCGGATTTTTTCTGTTAATGTAGAGTGGAATCTTTCGATGGGTGAATTTGAATTGTGACTTCCCACTGTCGAGAAATGGAGTTCTATCTGGTGTAGGGTTAAAAATTCCTTTAGTAGGGCGTCGTTGAATTCCGTCCCAGAGTCGCAGATTATTTTTTTTGGGTAGTTGTGATGGGAGAAATAATGCCCTAGTTTCGAGAGTATACTGAGAGCTGTCTTATCTGGTATAACATAGGCTTATGCATATCTGGTGAACGAGTCTATGATAGTTAAAAATAGATTCTTCTGAATTTCATAGGTGTCAATATGTAACGTATGAAAGGGTTTTGCGCTTAAGAGTGGTCCATTATACAATATCTTATAAGGGTGTCTTTCATATTTATTTCGTAAGCATAGGAAGCATTGATTGATAAAATCTGTTATAGTAGCATACAGGTTGGGCCAATAATATCTTGTTTTTAGATGTTGGTAGGTTTCGGTTATGCCGTTGTGGTTTGTGCTGTGGTAGTCATATATAATTTGTTTTTGTTCTAATTCCTGTTCAATGTCTTTCAATGGTTGTTTCGTAAACACTATTTTTATAGGTGCATCCAGCATTTTTGGTAGTTCCGTCTGTAAGAAGGATATGCATTCTTGATCTTCAGTATACAATCCGTGTGTAGAAGTTTGTAGTATGAGGGGTTTTAGAACGGACATTATTTCGTTTTTCCAATTTGTGGTAAGTTTTAGTATATGAGAGAAATGTGTCCCATGGAATTTAGAGGTGTCTTCTATTTTATATTCTTCTTGATTTGTATAGATATGTATTTGGAATCGAAATGTGTTCAAGTGATTTTCCGAAAATCTGATTCCATAAACGGGTTCTTCGCAAGAGGAATGAATAGTATTACCGTCATTATTGCTAGGTTCTTGATTCGTAGTTTCAGGCAGTGTATTTAGGATGTCATCATATTCTTCAGGGGTCATGTCCAAATCGGGTTCACATATCATGGATTCCGTTTCCATCATGTTAATGTCCAGTCTTGATAGGACGTCGGCTACTTGATTCTCCTTCCCTCTCTTGTACTGTACCTCAAAATTGTATTCTTCTAGTTTGATCTTCCAACGGACTAGTCTTGACGATGGATCTTTCAGTTTGAAGAGAAGACAAGTGGGTTGTGGTCGGTTTCAATAAGAAATCTCCTGCCGTATACGTAGGGTCTAAAGTGCTAGCAAGATTCTATTATTGAAAGCATCTCACGTTCTATCGTGGAATATTTTCGTTCGGCTGTGTTTAGAGTACGAGAATAATAAGCGATGGGGTTTCCTTGTTGAGAGAGCACAGAACCTATAGCAATGTTAGAGGCGTCAGTCGTTACTGTAAACTTTTTTTCGAAATCCGGATATCGGAGAATCGGAGCATTGGTAAGAAGGTCTTTACATTTCTGAAAGCATTCTTTATATTCGTCGTCGTCAATATCTATCTTTGTGCCTTTTCTGGTACACTTCGAGAAAGGGTGCGTTATTCGCGCAAAGTTCGGGATGAATCTTCTATAAAAGCCAATGAGTCCAAGAAACCTTTTTATTTCCTTTAATGTCCGCGGCAGGGCTAATTGTTGGACTGCTTCTGTTTTTGTTGGGTTCGGTTTTATGCCTTCTGCTGTATCGATATGGCCAAGGAATGCGACTTCTTTTGTCAGAAATTCGCTCTTGTCAAGTTGGACTTTTAAGTTGACTTGTTGAAGTTTTCGAAAGATTTTACTCAGGTGTACTAAGTCGTCTTGTAGCGATCGTGAAAAAATAATGATGTCGTCCATATAGACAAAACAACATTTATAAAGATATTCTTTTAATACGCAATCCATCATTCGTTGGAATGTGACCGGTGCATTTGTTAAACCGAATGGCATTCGTGTATATTCGAAGTGACCGTGTGGAACTGTGAAGGCCGTCTTTATTGTTGATTTGGGATCTATTTCGATTTGATGAAACCCTTGTGCTAGATCGAGGGTAGTGAAATAGATTGATCGTCCAATATTATCTAATATTTCATCTATTCTTGGTAGAGGATACTTGTCTTCAACTGTTTTCTCGTTTAGTTTTCGGTAGTCTATTACCATTCGG
Source organism: Cosmopolites sordidus (assembly GCA_031761425.1). Taxonomy (NCBI): domain Eukaryota; kingdom Metazoa; phylum Arthropoda; class Insecta; order Coleoptera; family Curculionidae; genus Cosmopolites; species Cosmopolites sordidus. The sequence goes on from JARFXV010000690.1 coordinate 498,402, forward strand.
TATTTTCTCACCCCTGATGCGTCTAGTTTTTTGGGTACGATCCATACTGGGGCTGAATATGGGGATTCAGATGGTCGTATGATTTTTTTCTCTAATAGTTTATTAATTTGAGAAGATATTTCGGCTTGCATTGTCTGTGGATGTCTGAATGATCTGGTATAGACTGGTTGGTCATCTTGTGTTTTTATCTCGTGTTTTATCGAAGATGTAAAAGTTAGATCACTGTTTTCGGAATAGAAAATATCTTTGTATTGTTTGCATAGTTTCATGATTTTTTCCTTTTCTTCATGATTTAAATGTTCTAGCCTAATTTGATCTAAAACGGGTTCTTCTGTGTTCTTATATGTCAGGTGAGTATTGAGTTCAAATTCTTGCAAGGGTTTTACGCGGATGGGTGTGGGGTAGCCTTCATATCCTGGCGGAAGTTCTTTTGTTTTTATAAATCCATTTTTTGCATTATAGATTCCAGCTCGTATCTGGTGATCGTCCATCTCGATTGTCGGTACTAATAGATTCCCATTTGGCATTGTCACTGGAAGTTTTGTAAGGCATTTAGTTTGATGGTAAACTTTAAATGGTATGCATACGTTATATTTGTCGATGGTAAACGTACGATCCTTATAATTTAAAATGCCGCCGAATTTTAGAAGGTCGGCAGTTCCAAATAATAAATCGAATGTATCATGCCATTCTGCTATACGAGCGGTAATAACTTCAGGTATTCCTATTTCCGAGAAAATTTTGCATTTGGTATTTCTGTCAAATGTCTGTTCCTTTTTCATGGATTTTATAATAAATTTCTCTCTAAATTCGTGTTTTTTATCAAAATATTGTCCAGCTTTTGGGGTTAGTATGGTGTCGGAGCCTCCGCTATCAATTAATACTTTAAGTTTTGTATTAGGTAGATAGAAGAAGGGTAATCTGATGGCTCGTGGAAAGTTGTAGTTATTTAATTCCAGGCAGGTGGTTCGTCTTCGGAGGCTTCTAGTGGAAAATCCTCTTCTATATGGTCAGGGCATACATCGTCAGGGTAGTTTTCAGTTTCTATATTGTGGTAGTGATACTTAATAGACATTATTTGGTTGCCTGAATTTTTTATTGTCGATACCCAGGACATTGGTTGGGGCGCCGGTGTTGAATGTCTTTGAAAATGTTGCTGAGTTTGAGGTTGTTTAAAAACATTAATCGGTCCTTGTGAAAAGGCTTGTGACTTATGGGTTTGTTTATATCTCCAAAAGGTTTTGGTTTAAAGCTTTGTTGAGGCTTTTGTTCTAAAGGTCGTTTCAAATAATTCCTATAAGCGATCTGTTGTCTGTAATTATCGTGTGCGATGCATTTCTGGTATGCATCTTCAAGAGAATTTAATGTAAAATGTGACAAATGTTCGCCATGTGGGTTATTTATCCTTGTGCTAAATGTCTGTAGAGCTAGATTCTGAAAATAGGGGTTTTTAAATGCCTTTGTCGCGGTATCAGAGTGTAAATTTACGTGTTGCAATAAATCGTTTAGTGCTGTATTAATTCTTTGATAATATTCCTGATAAGTCTCTGTTTTCTTTTGAGCTGTACTAGTTAACTGAGTTATCAAGATAGACTCTGATCGAGTGTCACCGTATTTTCTTAATAGGCTGGGTTTTACTTCGTCCCAAGTAAACTTGTTTTCGTAGTTTAAGTGGTCCCGAGGTTCTCCCTCGATCTTCGAAATTATATTAGCGATTAATATAAATTGTTGAGTATCTGATAGAGTTCTAGGGCTCAGAAAGTGCAGTAAAGTTTCTACGCTATTTATAAACGTAGAAAGATTCTTTCCTACTGAGAACTTTGGCAGAGTATTATAAAGGTTTATTAAGTCAGTATCTGCAATAGTTGCCATTTTTACTTTAATTGTATCTCGTCTTGAAGTAGAATATGTTTTTTTACAGGTTTTCTCTTTTACAGAGGTTTTTCCTGGTAAGCCTTCTTCTGTTACGAAGGTTCTATAAGCTCGGTAATCGGCTAGTTGATTTTTGATTATTGTAGACAAGCTTGCGAGGGGTATTTCTTTATAATTGCTCATAAATAATAATAATTAAAAAGGACAATAGGTTGGTTACTTACAGTAAGAGGAAAGTCTTCATTAAAGATGAAGCCAATTATGTTTGTATTCACCAAAAATCACTTTTTAAAAACAGTTATTTATTTATGCAGAAAGAATATACAATCAAGCTTTGATCAGAGTTACTACAATAATGAATCGATAATTAAAAAATTGGTTCTTATCAGTCATGGTTGCTTAATGGTATCCTGTTCGCACGTCAGCATGAACACCATCGTCAGCAAGATGTAGGGGTTATTGCCTGGTCTATTTCGGATATAATTTGTATATATATATATATATATATATATATATATATATATATATATATATATATATATATATATATATATATATATATATATATATATATATATATATATTATAAATATGTCAGTGTATATGGTATGTACAAGAATTTTGACGCTGCAAGATAGAAAATGTATTAAACAAAAATATGCATTCTAGACAGAAAGGTGAATTCTGCAGGAAAAAATAACTTTTTTAAACTCAAACGGAAAAAAAACAGAAATGTCATACATACTAATCTCTCTTTTTAGCTATAACTCTATTTTTTTTTTCCTTAGCTGCTTATGCGACATTGCCAAACTTTTGGTCGAGTATTTCGTTATTAGTAATCAAAAGTAGTTGAAAAAAATTGACGGTGAGTAATTTTCAAATTTTGAGCATACTTCAATTACATATCCTTTGTCACAATTTGGGTTTTTGAACAATTATTTTTTATCATAAATGGAAAGATCATATATAGATCATATATTAAGTAATTATTTTTTATCATAAATGGAAAGATCATATATAAGTTATAGAAAGATCATTTATAAGTTCTATTTTTATTTTTATTTTTTTCCTTATAATTAAAAAGTTACAGCAAATTGAAAATACATTTTTAAACTTAGTACCAATAACACGCCGGCAATTCCCGAAAAAAACCGCAACCATTGTGACCTCACAATTATACCGAAGGTCAATATCGCCAATATCGGTTCGGCTCGGAGCAATTCGGAAGTTATAGATCTTAGTCATTGTTCTATAGGTTTAACCTATATATTTGACTGCATTTGTTGGTTTACTATCGAATTGAAAATGTACTTGCTTTTAATTGTTCTTTAGGCTTTCGGTATTGTTTTCGACCTTATACTCATATATCTTTATAAAATATGGAGGCTCAAAGGTAAATTCAGAATGAAATCAGATTAGGGTTTCTTATGTTTTTTACATTCGTTTTTATAACTTTTATTTTTATTATTTAATTCATGTATCGAAAATAAATTAACGTGCCAAATTTATAAGAAGGAATATTCCGGCATATCCGCAAATAATCTACATGTAGCGACACAACCGAGGGTAGTAACAATGATTAAGCCCTACAAGATCGTCTATTTTATCAAGAATCAAGAATTAGACAAGAATAGACAAGAACAAAATTTGACTACTAATTTGGAAGGTAATCGTATATGAAAAGTCATACACTTATGAAAGATTTACAGGATAACCTAATTTGTAAATGGTCGAAGAGTACAGAAATTTGTGTGATGAGTTGGATGAACATAAACTATTTAAATTAAGGACTGCCAAAGCAGTTTTCCATGGAATCAAAACAAACATCTGAAAGAGTATGCAAAAAAAGAAGAGCAACTACAACTACTATCCAAACAAAAAGTAAAAAAATTCTATATTTCTATTCTAAATAAATCAAAACAATTAAAATATTTACTGTCTTTCAGGATTTTGGTACATTTATTTACATATTTATATACACAAACTTATTTGATAAGGTATGTTTAAACATAGGTTAGAAATTAATTATAGACATTTAAGACTGATGGTAGGCCTACAGTGGTTCCAGGATATGTTGTGGTACATAGTGGTTTTCTAGTGGGTTGACTGTAAAAGGAGAGTCCCACACTTCGACTATAAAAGTTTTCCACTCAAAAAGGTGCCTTCTCTTATATGGGGAATATCTGGCTGGTCATGCATTAGAGTTAGTTGGCAGCAAGATTTATTTATATTTACAAATATTATTAAGAGTCTAATGTGGTGGTTTGTAAAACATGTAAGGCGAAAAATCGCCATCGTCTTAAAAATACTGAAAACCTTAGTTAAAAGATTTTAGTGTGGTGGTTTGAAGAATCGGTGTAGTTTTAAAAGTATTGCAAACTTCAATGAAAGCAATGAAACAAATATATATACAATTTTGGGTAGTGATTGTTTTTATTCTGAATTGATTATTAATGTAGTTTATATATAATAATCTACTGTAATATAAAGCCTAGTTGGGGGAAGTTTTGTTATGAATATTTAACAGAGTATTTTTTATTGAAATAAAATTAGCGGTTTAAACAGTATGTATGTGTTTTGTTTCTCTAATTATGATTTATATTGTTTTTTCGCTCAAAAATTATTAATTCATTAATAAGTAATTTTTCAGAAAATCTGTGACTATAAAAATATCTACAGCAGGTATATTATCAGAATTAGCCTTTATGAACCCTTTGGCACACATTACTGAACCAAATTATTAATCAACAATATTTTATTTTGCACTTAACCAACAATAATTTTGCAGTATATATACGAATAGAAGCCGTTGACTGTACTGACGTGAAAACACTTTAGTATTCTGACGTCACAAACATAGCAGCCAATCGCGGCGCGTTCGCAGTCACGTGATTTTTTTTTAATTTTATACATTTTAATTCAATTATAAATGAATTAAAATTGTATGTAATTGTAACAAATTTTTAAAAAGTTTTTCCCATCGATTATCGTTTCGATTATTGTTCGTTTTAAAATAAAGTAAAAAAATCGATATTTATTTTTTACTCAAAACCCCAATTACAGAGTTTCAAGTTTTAGATTTTAAAACACGTTTTTCCCATAGAATCGCTGGTATTTCCTTAAAATCATATTATAGGTAAGATTTCCTAATTAATACTGAGATAGTACTATTTAAATGATATAATGTTTGAGGTCGTATTGGACATGACAGGCCTAATAAAGATTGTGGATAATTATTTGTTTATTTTAATTTTTCAACCTAGCAGATATCGAACGATAAGTCATCATTCTTAGTTAAGCTTCACGTTTCTGACCAGAATGATACTATTGTTGAATATATCTTTATTTTTGTATTTTGTCATATTGATTAATATTTCAAGATATTCTTGAGTGCGAGAAACTTTTGTTTCTAGCCATTATTCCTGTTGATCTGTTCCTACACTTCGTTGGTGGTCGTAATTACTGAGCCCAATTATTTAAAACTATTAATCAAGCTTATTTATCAAGCCATTTTCTATTCATTATTAAATCAATATTGGCATATTGTTCCTCTGTCTTTCCTTTCTGTCTGTTCCTTTCAACTTTTAGTTTATCTAGGAAATCATTTGACTGATGATAATAATGCTGACATATCTACCGAAACTTGCGTTTGGATATTACGCTGATCGTCCGAAAAAATATCCGCCAGATAAACAAATACAAAGTTTTTCAGATGTTTTTATTTTTCATCGTAGTCACCTTGCAATTTAATATATTTAGACAAAAGACATTCCAACTTAATAATATCCTCAATATAAAACGATTTGTCCAATTTTGTTTGTAAACTTTGACCTTATTATTGGAAGGGAATTATCGTTCAGCAAGATATATTTTCGGGTTTGGGAAAAGGAGCTGATAGCTGGATGGTAGATAAAAAAAATACGACTTTCGTGAAAGCACTTCAAAGGGGAGGGGTTATGCAGTTTTGCAGCAACAATCGAAAACGTATGTGTAGATGCAGTGGTGGAAAAGCACTTTCTTTTAGTCGGATTGTGCTAAATAATTAGCAGTAGTTAGTAGAGTAGCACTACTGACACCACAATAATTACAAAAATCGTAACTATGATTTTTCTGCAGATGGAACCGTTTTCGCTTTTTTGGTGTACTTTTACTTTCTCCTACCCACTTTTTGAACTACAGCTTCTGGTGTACAATGGCGTTTAACTCATGTAAACATTCTTGAGATGTTTTCATTCAAATACGTCTTTGATTGACTATTACGAACCGTTGCACCCATCGAGCGGAAATTTTCATAATCAAAACATCGCGTACCCAGAGGTAGTGGACTTATTAACTTATAGTGGACAATTCAAATGTTTAGAATGTCAGCCAGATCTGTATCTTTAACGATTTTGTTAGCCGTAGCGGGCGTCTCGAGCGTTCATCTTCAAAGAATGTACTTCTTTTCCTTATCGTGCCGTCTTCAAACGAAGGTTAGCGACCAAAATGACTATTTTCGGTTTGTTTACAGCTGCTCTAAATTACTGGTTCGATGTACAGTTGAATTATTTGTTCGTTACTTTGTGAGAGTTTGTGATAGGGATTTTTTAAAAATTAAATTCGATTCGTAAATTCGATTATGTACTATATTTAGGTATTTAAAGTAAGTGGAAGATTAATGAAATAGTTCAGTGTTCTCCAATATTTTTTGCCTTTGATTTCTTATGAATTGCAACGAAAATTGATGTCAACCATCCTGATTTTATATCTGTGCTGTAAATCGAGTTGAAATAGTCTGTTATTATTTTTAATTGACCTTGCTCCAATAATTTTACTAATTGTATTGGTATTGCATTTAGTCCATATGTTTATTACTTTACTTGCCTTTAAGTGCATATTCTTCTATTATTATGTCTAGTTTTTCTTTTTTAGTCTATTATTATTATTATTATTTGTACTTGTAGCTCTGAATGTACTATCATATTTAAATTCAACAGCCCACTTCTTTATCGTACATGTCCGAAATTTGACAATACGCCATCTGAAGAATTATGTTTCCCTAGTATCATAGTAATTTGATTATGCTTACGCCACCTTTCGGTCAGGTCAAAAACTTTACGAGTGACCCATTCTCCTACAATTTAGTGATTTATTATGTTGTCAGACTTTTCCCTGGGATGCTATTTAACACAAGATGTGCTAATGCCGCATACAGTAATCTCGGTGCCTGAGGCCTTGCTAGGAGAATTGCTCTTTATGTATCCGGATTAATAAATAAAAAATAAATAATTATCATTTACTGTTGTTCAAAATTTTCTCCGCGATTATCGATATACTTTTGCATATGTCTGAAACAATTTTCATAGCACTTTTTCGATTCCGATTGAGGTATCTCCAAAACATGCATTTTGAACGCATCGACCGCTTCTTCTGGCGTAGAAAATCGTTGACCATGTAGTTTATTCTCCACCGACGGGAACAAAAATAAATCATTGGGTGGCAAATCAGGACTGTACGGTGCATGACCCATCAATTTGATATTTTGACCGGTCAAATATAGAGTTGTTCGGTCTGATGTGTGAGAGCTCGCGTTGTCATGATGAAGAATGATCTTGCGGTGCTGGTTGTTTTTTTTTCATTTCTTCATAGACTTCTGGCAAACAAATGGTCATGTACCATTGAGAATTGACCGTTTTACCATTCTCTAGTGGTACCGTAGTCCCATGCCTATTTATCCCAAAAAATTAAGCGACCATTTACTTCGAAATGCTTCTTGCACGAACAACTTTTGTTGGTTTTGGCTCATTTTGAAAGACTCATACAGTCAACTGTTATTAACTTTTGGGGTCATACGCATAGATCCAAGATTCGTCACTTGTACAGATGACGATTGCATGATCACTATTGTATTCGACACCAGCCTTTTTTTGAGCGAAATCCAGCGCACACAAATCTTTTTCATGGATAAATCTCCATGTGCAATCTTGTGTATTCTTGTCATACTAATGCCCAGGGATACCTCAATCTCACGGTATGTCGACCTGACACCTTTTTTTTGAGCGAAATCAAGCGCGAACAAATCTTTTTCATAGCTAAATCTTTATGTCCAATCTTGTGTATACTTGTCATACTAATGCCCAGGGATGCCACAATCTTATGGTATGTTACATGACGATCTTATTTATCAATTCGCTCACAGTATCCATGTTTTTTCACGTAACAATCGATTTTGGACGACTCAAAAATCTTTAAATTAGCCATGTTTGAATTCACTAAACCAGTAATATACAGTGGTTTTAGATGGTGTTTCATCGCCAAAAGTCGAGATCAGTTGATCCATGCACTGCTGTAGTGAATCCATGAAAGTTGTAGTAAATCATCACCCGAAAATTCTAACGAGTTAATTCAATTTTTTGACTGAGATGAAATTTTCAAGTCACTAAACAACCCAAATAGCGTCTGTATGACCAAAAGTACACATTGCTGAATATGTATACTATCAGCAATGTCAAGATACTATCAGTAATGTCAGATGGCACCACAATTATATAAATAGCAACATTCGTATAGTTGTATGACGGTTGCGGGTTTCAATACTGGTTCGATAGGTAAGATTGTAAAAATCAATAGATATATTGCTAGTCAGTCACATCAATAACCAGATTGAGTAAGGCCGGATGTTATCTAAGTTGTCGTTGGTCACTCATCAGTGAGTAGGCTATTAATAGACCGTAGTTAATAGATAAATGATGACGGTGGTTGTAAACCACGAACCTGTATGTAGATACAGTTGCTAATTAATCCTACTGTTTAACACCTCCCAAATTTATATAAACCTAAAACTAAATCAAAATGGTGATAATATTAGTATTGCAGTTTTAGACTGGGAACCACCAGAGCATTTGCAAAAGGGAACTGCAAATTTTAAACGCATTATTGTGTTTTGAAACCCTCAAAAAAATCCAATGTACTTCACGTATTATATCATACTAGTCTCTAGCCTTCTCAAATGCTAAAAATGTCATTCATTAAACGCCTATTCTTTTAGTGATAATCTTCCTCAGTCAAAACCGCAATATTTGTATGACCAAGTTTAGATGCCGGACAGCCAAGTAATTTTTACAGTATATTTGTTTTTACATAACATTCCATCAAGTATTGAATCAGAACTTTATAAAAATATTAGATGAACTGATAAATCATCATTACAAAAGAAGATACGTAGTTAAATGTAACAATCTATCTATTTTCTTCATATATATTTGGTACTAATTAACTTACACCAAGAGATTTACCACAAAACATAAAATCACTCACTTGAGGCACGTTTCGCTAACTATGCTCGTATTATTGTGATTATGCTCGCATCAAGGTGATTCAATCTCCTTCGTCCAAAATTGAATGGTAATTTTTTTTCATTTTACTATTTGACATTAAAGATTCCTGTATTAAGAATTGATTAATCGACTTAATAATTTTATAGCAACTTAAAAGACAACACTATGTATATATATATATATATATATATATATATATATATATATATATATATATATATATATATATATATATACAGGGTGTCCCAAAAATATGTATATGTATAAACATTTTATTTTCACTTACAGGCGAAGCTCATTCGGGAAGCTTTTGAGGATGATAACTTTTATTTTCAACAAGATGGTGCATATCCACATTATCATCATTACGTAAGGGCCTAACTTCATGAGACTCTACCGAATAGATAGATTGGACGAAGAGGTTGGGTTGAATATCCCACACGTTTACGTGACCTTACGCTCGCTCGACCTATACTACAGTCAATGAATTAAGAATAATGATTAAAAGAGAATGCGGACAAATACCAATGGAAATGATTTTCGATGATTGCGATCCAATTGCTTCTCGTTATCAGCAATGTCTGGACTATGATGGTGAGCAGCTCGAAAACACGCGTTAGTCAAAATAAAGGTTATTCCTTTGGCTTTTTTTTGAGGCCCTGAAGTAAAATGCATGAAAATAAATACTGATTGTAGAACCACTCAAAGTGTGTATAATTTTTTTTGGGATGCTTTGTATATGTGTGTGTGTGTATTCAACTGGAATGGAATATCAGATTTCTTGAACAGTCTCCCATAATTATTTGGTATTTCATGTTTTCTTAAAAGTTACACGCGTCTACAAAATTTCCACAAATTTTCTATAGGTGGCTGAGATGACCAAGGTGAACATACAATATTGTGGGTATCCAACCAAGTTTTAAGACGTTTAGCGGTGTGTTTGGGATCATTGTCGTACTGTACGTTCCACCGTAATGGCCTATGTTCTTCGGTATAAGGCAACATAATATTTGGTAAGATGTTTAAGTAAATTTCTTTAGTCATGTTTTGTTTTATTCAATGAATTGGGCCAACTTAAGCATATGAACATGAATTCCAATTGTTAATATTGCCACAACCGTGTTTGACGTAACCAATGATATTTTTTCGATTCAAATGTTCATGCACTCGACGCGGAAGACGTACTCTTCCATCATTACGAAATACATTTATTTTGGTTTCATCGGAAAAAAAAAGAACTTTTTTCCAAAGTTCTCTATTTAAATTATTTCCTTCAAACTTGTTTTAGGTGTATTTTTTTCAAATAGGGAACCTTCCTTGCAATTCTGCCATTATGGCAAAATTGTTGCAAACGTTGCATTACTTTTAGTAATGATTGGAAACTATAATTCCCATTCAACAACCGTCGAAGTGAAAAGATGATTTAACACACTTCGCGAATTATACGAGCATCTTCTGGATTAGACGTTTTTCGTTTCTGGCTTCGGAACTTTCGTTTTTGCTCCATGTTTTTTTTTCTTTTAATTCCTTTGAAACAACAAAAGGAAATATTTTCAAAATTTGACAAATAAATTTATAAGATTTTTTCTCTTCTCGCAATTGCAAAAATAGCCGGTCTTCTTCGTCAGTATAAGTTTAGTATGACCCATTGTTTTTAAATGTTTGTAAACAACTTACACTAACAACGCCAATCAAACAATTAAAAGCCAATTTATAATAAAGTGTGAACCAAAATTATTAATATACATCAACACATTTTTTTGACCACATTATGTTTTAAATGACATTTTCCAAATTAAATTATCTTGGGATTATTTTTTCTTTCAAATATTGATGAATTTAAATGATGATAACTTTGATGTTCCGTTGTATAAATTTAGATCTTAGAACAGAATGCAGGGAGTGTGTAACTTTATTACTTTTTCTACGATATCGATATATCCTATGATGTTGTTGTTTTCGTTAAAATGGCTTCCCACAGATGCAAATTTCTCTTCTCGCAAACTTCGAGCAGACTGGATAATCGACGTCGTCGATTATCCAGTTATGTTCTCCTCCTGAATTAGTTTTTTTTCAATCATCTTTGATTTGTCGATATTTATTTCTTGACCGGCCATTTTGGCTATCATCTTTATTTCATTATAGGTCTCTGGTAGTAATTTTTATGATTATAATTAATATGTTTAGGTAATTTGGATATACCACTGTTTTTCTTTATTTATATATTATCATTATTCCATTTACGTCTATGTATGTTTCGCTGATGAATTTATTCAATACTATATTAAACAGAAGTTGTGTCAATCCATTATCCAATCGCAAATCTTTTCCGAACTAAAATTTTACCGTTGTGTGACTCCAAACTCCGTTGGTTTACAGTTGAACTTTATTTTCTCAAAATGTCTACCGACAGAAGACCTTACCCAGTTTGTATACTGGAGTAACTCATGGGCAAGTTCTTATTGGATTTTACATTTTTGTCTGGTGAACAATAACACTAGTCTACAAAATTTAAACTTTATTTTGTCACACAAAAACGTCTGTCTAATTTAGATAGTACTATGGCCACCTAACAAGAATATATTAATAAAAAAATTAACACAGGTTTTTATAAAAAATGTACGAAAATACACTTACACTTATACAGTTATCCACTTATACATAATATTTATAATTTTCGCGAGTACTTACTTTCGGTAGGTCCCTTTTCAATCCACAGCAGTAATCGGCTAACATCCCACGACTCCATTTCCCTTAATATCGTATCTCTATAAGGGTAATATTCTGGTGGAATCTTTCGCCGTGTTCGTCACTCACAGCATCCAGGTTTTCAGGAAAAATTCCAAATATGTGTCCGGGATACGTATTTTTCAATATATTGCACCCCAAAGTCTTGTATATCAAAAGTTCATTATTAAATCTTTGCAATTTTCTGCCCTGTGGTGACCCAAAATTTTTGATACGACATTAACATAACATTACGTGTGTAGGTCTTCAGAGTTTACTAGAGGTGAACTTTTAAGATTATTCTGTCCTGGAGAAAGTGACACGCTAGAGCCACTCCTTTTTTATATAATGACTTTTTCTATCTCTACGGTCCCATTCGCAAATAAAATAGCAATGTTTTGTGTAACCAAGCTGCAGTCGAAGCAAAAGAGCAATGACTGTAAAATCTCCAGAATTTTTTAAGAAGTGTTTACTGTATTTAATCTTTTCCAGAAGGAATTTTATATTTTCGTAGGTTTCTTTCATATTAGAACCATGGGCTACAGATACTGAAGTAAGTATGTTTCCGTTGTGTAGCAATATTGCTTTCAAACTAGTTTTTGATGAGACAATGGTCAATCATCAACTTGAATCATGATCAAAATTTAATAAATTCATTAGTGCATGAATGTCATTACAATAGACCAAATCGTAGACTTTTAATCTAGACCTTTAATCTAGATCCGAATAGGCCAACCTGTTTTTTTCGTGTGTTTCGGCTTAGTTGAGATAATATTTGTAGCAGTCAAATAAACAGTTCCGTCCAAATTATTGGCACATCAAAGGGCATATGTCTAGATTCCTTAGCCCAACCCAGCAAAACTCTTACACATGTTACCCAGCAGTGATGTGGGACCCAGGATTTATCTTGATGGCGCACAGGAAAATCAAAGTAACCCAAATAATGTTTGGTTACTAATGGTGTGAAATTTTGACGCTGAGAGGCAAAAGTTCATTTTCATCACACATAGCAAAATATATTCAGCTGATTTAAATACTTTTTGACATATTTACACCCTTAACGAATATAATTAATATCTAAATTTGTTAACTATGATAGCTATCTAACTTCAGAAATGATGTTATTCAAACATAAACACGTATATGAGGTGAGATTCAATATGTAGCTGCCACAAAAAAACTGAGGGTGACTGGGATAAAAAATAACATTGTTTTTGTAATGACAATTTATAAGTATAATTAAATATCATTACAAAATTCGTGTGACAAAAACAGTGTTTATCACTATAACCGCACCGAACAATAACCGAACAATACGCCTTAGGTGGCAGGAAGCTCATAGAAATGATTCAAAAAATTCTCTACATGGATGACCAGATGAGCTTAGCAAAACAAAAAAAAATGTTTTTATCTCCAATGCTGTTAATTACCCCATCGAGTTGAAAGTACAAGTTCTTAAAATCAATAATTTATGTTCTGGATCGAAAAATGTTGTGTGTGGATTATGGAAAATTATTATATTGTGTTAATCTCCAATAACAACTTAAGAATGTTCAGCATTCTGGAAAAACCGAGCTTCAATTACGCCGTTAAAACGAACATTACATAACATTTTAACATAGTGTCATAAGAATTTTCTATAGCTCAAATCTTACATGTTATATCTTACCAAAGCACATTAAGCGAAGGCAAATTTAGATTCATTAGACATTATGAAAATGTCTCAAGGATTTTTTCAATTTAACATCGTACCCTGATCGACTCTCTGATAAAATTAAGAATACACAACCTGAAAAAGTACATCAAAATGGAAGGCTATTTTCTCTACTATTCTGATTGCATATATTATTAAAATATAATTAATAAAGTTTTGTGTTAAATATTTCATACCCAAAACTTAGCTGAAAATTATCAAATTATAAAAATTATGAATATTAGTTAAAGTAATTCCATTTTCTGTGAATACTTTCGAACAAACACACATTAAAACTAAGAGCAAATCTCTTAGGAACTAAAATAATTTCCAAACGAGTTCAATTGATTTAGTCAACTTTAATAATTAGCAAACCAGAAATGTACTGGCTATGTGGGCTGGTTATTCAATTAGTCGTAGTTATTTCAATATAAAAAATATGCCTCTAAATTATTATGTTTGTTTTAAAATAACTAAATTTTATTTTGATTGAAATAACTCTGGAATGTAACTCAAAAAATGTGTTTTCGTTACAAGCATAAACATTAAAAGCAGGTGAGATCATGAAGGAGATATATTTATTATTTCTGTTCCAGTTTGATAGCAGGAGAAATCTAAACCATAAATTAGTATCTTTTTATCAAATAAAAGTTATGAATCTTAAGGTGTTGAAAGTATACTGTAATTGTTAAGGTTGAATGGTTTCAATTTTCCTGAGGTGTATTTATGCATCATTGAACAAATATATTTTTATCAGCCCATGCTATATATTAATTAATTACAATTCACTATATATATTGAATTACTATTTCTGTATATTTATTATTAATTATTAACGGTTTAAGCAAACTACCGATTTTGTATTATAAACAATTGCTGCTATTCTTTTGAAAAAGTATTAGGTTAAAAATTATATTTCGAAAAAAGAATTGATGAGTTTATGTCACACTATTTTACCCAAACGCAACTAAATTACACAATAAAATAAATACACGTTACTTTGTTTTACCTTCAATCAAATTGTTGAAGTGGAAACCACATTCATGTACCATGCTCTTTTGGTTCATAAATGTTCTGTGCTATTAGAAGATACGAGGGTCGCTATTTATGTATTCTGAATAATAAATAAAAACAAATTTTTATAATTGAAAATGGTTTTATTGTTTTTCAAAATATTTCCTCCGATGATCGATATTTTTTATGCATACATTGCATACTTTTGCATACGTTTGAACCAATTTTAATACCACTTTTGCCATTCCGATTAAGGTATCTTCAAATAATGCATTTTCAACGCATTAACCGCTTCTTCTGCCGTCGACAATCGTTGAACACGTAATTTATTCTTCACGGACGGTAAGAAAAAGGAATCATGAGTGCCAAATCAGGACTGTAATTTATCATGATAAAACAGGCGACCATTGGCTTGGAAGTGCTTCTTTCGTCACCTATGTAGATGTTGTACATGGTTTTTGACGCACCACGATTGTATTTTTGAGCATTTCTTTGCACCAACCGACACGAGCCTTTTTTTGAGCGATCGTCAAATTATGTGGAGTCCAACGTGCACAAATCTTTTTCAAGGCTTAATGTTCATGGAAAATCTTGTGTATGCTTGTCATGCTAAAACCCAGTGATGCATCAATCTCACGGTATGTCAGATGACGATCTTGCTTTATCAGTTCGCCCACAGAATCGATATTTTGTGGCACAACAACCAATTTTGGATGACCTTCTTTAAATAAAAATTAAATTAGATTTAGCAGATTAATTCATCTTCTGATGATGCTAACATGGTTAGCGAAACGTGTGTCAAGAAGTTCAAAAAAGTGATTTGGTGTTTAGTGGTAAATCTCTTCAGGTTTACAATAGTATATAGTGGTTTTAGATGGTGCTTCATGGTCAAAAGTCGAAGTGAGATCGACGCACTGTTGTTGAGATAATCCACGTTGAAAGTCGTAGTAAATCTTTGCACGAAAAGTATCAGCAGTTAATTTTATTTTTTTGACTGAGATGAAATTTTCAAATCACTAAACAGCACAAATTGCTTCCGTATTACAAAACGTTCTGAGTACGTATATACACTCAGGAATGTCAAACTTTATGAAGTACATGTCAGATGGCGCCTAGCAACACCATTTTTGCCAATTGGGTTTTTGAATAAAAAATAACAATATTTTTTTGACTTTATTTTAAAACTTTATCATAAATAATATCGATAGTCTATGCGAAAGGCTTTCTAAAAACTTGATACAATTAATTAGAAATGAATTAAAATGTAAAAATTTTAAAAAAATCACGAGACTACAAACGCACCGCGATTGGATGCTATGTTTGTGATGTCAAAATACTTTCAGTGTTTAATACTTTTAGTGTTTTCATGTCAGTAC
Organism: Cosmopolites sordidus; assembly: GCA_031761425.1. Taxonomy (NCBI): domain Eukaryota; kingdom Metazoa; phylum Arthropoda; class Insecta; order Coleoptera; family Curculionidae; genus Cosmopolites; species Cosmopolites sordidus. Next base: position 514,400 of record JARFXV010000690.1, read on the forward strand.
TGTTAACGGCTTCTATTCGTATATATACTGTCAAAATTATTGTTGGTAAGTTTAGTTTTAAAAGTAAGTTTTTTTATAAAATAATAATGTAAATATAAATAAGAAACAAAATATTTCTTTTAAATATAATTAAACTATTTATAGAGTGTCACCAGAAATTTACGGTGACAAGGCAATAGGTTTGTTCAACTTAACTGCAAAAATGGTATTTGTGCTGTAAAGGAACGTGTATGTCCAGAACATAAAGTTCGGAGTAAAGCTTATACAGTTACCTTGATTATTAATGAATTATATTAAAATTAAGACAAGTTCAAGACACTCAATGTCACGATTGTGCAGCTTCAGCAGATAATAAATACTCAAACAAAAATATTATATAATTTAGTTTTAAAGTAGTGTTTGAGAATGTAAAGTCGTTTTATGAAACTATAGTGGAGATGGTTGCTGGCGCTTTGGTTGGCTGATGAAGGAATGGCAAAGAACCCACGTAGAGCATGGGTGAACTTTCCTTGCTTTTTAATACTTTTCTCCACGAACCCACTACACTATATGTAGTGGTAGTGTAAATATATATATATATATATATATATATATATATATATATATATATATATATATATATATATATATATATATTTATATATATATATATATATATATATATATATATATATATATATATATATATATATATATATATATATATAATAAAAATCTAGCTGTCGAATATAGGAAATTTAGTTATAGTTGGGTCATTTTTAAAACAGCTGAATTATTGGTCCATGAGGAAGAATTTATTTGTTTTCAACAATTGTATACTAGATCAATTCTTCTGTTGGAACCTTTGGTGTGAAATGCTAAACTTGAAGAGATTACTTACCACTAAACACCAAACCTAACCAAACCTAACCATGTTAGCATCATCAGGAGATGATTTAATCTAGCTATGATCACTTAGATTTAGCAGTTTAAATCATCTCCTGAAGATCGAACTTTCTTATGTTAGTCGATTAAAAAAGTGGTAGAGGTACACGAATTGTAATGACGGTAGAAGAGCAGTTGAGGATGAATCTCGTTCAGGAAGACTTTCCACGTCAAGCAATAACAAAAACATTACCAAAATTAAGAATTTTGTATTGAGTAATTATCGATTAAATATTAGTGACACTGTAGAGACATATTACTATATTACTGGAATATCATTTATATTAATTGAATCAATTTTGATGGCCATTTTTAGTTTATCGTATGTCTTCTCATGTTCCCAAAATATATATTTTTTGTCGTTTTGAAGTTGCTGAACATATGGTTTCTTTGACATTACCTAGATGATGAGATATTAATATGTGCTTATGATCCAGAACGCGCTCAACAGCTATGCATCTATAGTGCTAAAAATGAACTAAAGTCGAAAAAAAAACACACCAAAGCCTGTCAAACACGGTTTTCTCCGATTATAGGGGTATTGTCCACAAAGATTTGATTCCAACCGGTCAAACAGTTAACAAACAATATTATTTAAGCATTATGCATTAGCAAAATAATTGATGTTTTTTTAATCACCGCACCATCGCAATAATTATTGGTAATTTTTTTCTAAAAATCACATACCGTTCTACAAGTACCATATTTACCAGACATGACACCGTGCGACTTTTTCTTGTTGTCGATTGGAGAAACCACTTCGTAGGCCCGCTCTTGAGTCCATAAGTTCGCTAGCCGTTTTGTAGGAAAAATCAGAAGTCGAATATATAAACTGTTTTGAAGACTGAAACTTGACTTGAAGGAGACAAAATAAATTTGTATGAATAAATACTTTTTGTTTTATTTATAAAGTCACTTTATTTTTTGATATTAGTACTATAACAACCATTAAATCCTTTCGGGCAAAATTGAACCTTAACTAAATAGCTTAAAGTTTACTCTAACTGTACTAATTATCATATTCCGATATCTCTTCGGTTATTGTACCTAGAACATCAAATAACATAGTGCCGAGATGGTTAAACAGGCAATCAAAAAATTAACAATCTGTCTGACAGTAATGAGCGGAACATTTTGTGTTTCGTTCTGTTTATAAAATATATCGAGACAAATGACGTGTGTTTTATAACAGTAAACTTATTGGCTTTGAATTTGGCTCATGGTATATTTGAACATTGTAATTGTAATTATCAATGTAAGTATCATTGACATACACAAAAAAAATATATTTACTTCCTATCTTTTCAGAATTTATAGATAGTAATATAATTTATTTTTAGGTTCATTTTGAAAACGGGAGGAGAATACTTCCCGAAACGTTAACGTTAAAAGTTTGTATTTTTTTTAGAACATTTCTATACTTTTAAAAATTATGTTCGTTAGGCAAATTTGTTACAAAAAAATATCACTGAAAAATTTGTCTCCGTTTAGTTTTTTCTTTTTACCCAGTGATTTTTTATTTACATACGAGCAGATATTTTTGATATTTTTTGAGTTTTAGAAAAACCGAAAAACCCAAATAAAGAAAAATATAATAGATACATACAGGGTGTTTTCAAAGTTGAGTCATTTATTTTAATAGGTTGTAGAACTAGAATAGGTTGTAGAAATTATTTATATAAAAGTGTGGTGGCTGATGACCGTGGTTCGGAACCCACGTTAAGCTGAAGGTCTAGTAGCCTACTAAGCTAAATGGCCTTAGTTGCTGATGCGCCTCTAACCCCAAAATCTATAAAACCGTTTAAACAAATATAAACAAAGAAATAATGTAAACTAAATTTCAAAAATTACATAACTTTCAATAAATAAGAGCTTATTCACAAAAATAAGGTTTCGAATTTCCAGATTTCTTAAACAACCTCCTATAATTTTTTGGTATTTGATGTTTTGCTTAAAGTTACATGCGTCTTCAACATTTTCCACAAATTTTCCATAGGATTCATGTCCCATGACTGAGATTAGCCAAGGTAAACAAATTTATATAATATTGTGGGCATCCAACAAAGTTTTCACACATTTGTCAGTGTATTTGGGACCATTGTCATGCTGGAAGTTCCATCGTAGTGGCATATGTTTTTCGGCATAAGGCAACATAATATTCTGTATGTCATGCAAACTCCTTAGGACATTTTTTATTCAAATAGGGAACTTTCCTTGCAATTCTCCAATTATAGATAAATTATTACAAATGTATCCTAATACTTCTCGTACTGATTGGTAACTGTAATTCCCGTTTGGCAACCGTCGAAGTCAAAAAAATCATTTTTACGCACTTTGCAAATTAAAAGACTATCTTCTTGACTAGAAATTTTTCGTTTCCGGTTTTGGAACTCTGGTTTTTGCTTCACGTTTTTTTTCTTTTAATACTTTTGAAACAACGCAAGGAGATCTTTTCAAAGTTTGACAAATAAATTTATAACATTTTTTCTGCTCTGGCAATAGCAAAACTAGCCGGCGTTATTCGCCAGTACAATATTTAGTACGACCCCCTGTTTTTAAAATGTTTGTATACACAGATAACTTACACTGCCAATGTGAATCAAATTATAAAACACAATTTCTGATAAAATGTGAACAAAAGCTATCAATCTGCTTCAACACTTTGTATGTATATATATATATATATATATATATATATATATATATATATATATATATATATATATATATATATATATCTATATATATATATATATAACTATATATATATATATATATATATATATATATATATATATATATGATATGAGGACTGTGAGTTTGCAGCAAGTCTGTAAATCTGTGATTCAGTAGTCAAACAAATCATCATGGAACGTTTGACGTTTAAAAACGCTTGAAAATTGTCGAAATTTATTATCAAAATCAAATTTGTTTATTAAACCAATTATTATGAAATTAAGCGTTCTGTGCGCCAAACTTATTTGAATTTGAACTGACAATATACTCAATGTTTAGCATATCTAACACACAAAAACTCAAAAACTGATACACTTTTAACTTGTTAACAATTCTGTATATATTTTTGAAGACTATTGAGAAAAGGTGGTAAAGTAACCGATTTAAACAAAAATATTGTGAGCTATTTTGTCTATATTACTAAATTAAATAGCATTCTTTTTTGGTTCAGTTAAAAATGCTAAACATCCTCGTATCAGTTATATAGTCGAATTTACAAAGCGAGGAGCCATATGACTGTTTCTAGAAGACTGAATAAGTCGAAGTGAAATTGTGGAATAAAGGAATATTTAATTTAATATTTTTAACATGTCATCTTTGTCCATTTATAATTTTCGCATCCATATTACTTATATGTCAAAGAAGAAACTACCATAAAATAAATTTAACTAATATACCTTTCTTTGTGAATCCTGTATATGTATATATATAATATATATATATATATATATATATATATATATATATATATATATATATATATATATATATATATATATATATATATATATATCTATATCTATCTATATACTATCTATACACTAATAACAGAAATTTTTCATCCGAACTACGTGATGCATTCTTCGCACAACCTTGGATGTACATGTATATATATATATATATATATATATATATATATATATATATATATATATATATATATATATATATATATATATATATATATACGAATAACAGAGAGAGAATAACATGCTCAAAGGAACATTCATTGGATAAAACAATGGCTCTCGACATGATGGCGTCAGCTGATTTGAAACGAACAGAGGTATGTGAAAGTACGGATGAAATATTGCTGTAATTGAAATATCTCTCTCCACGGCTCCATTACACTATCTTTTGAGTATACCTTATACCTACATCCAAGGTTGTAGGAAGCCGCCATCCCTTACTTTGGAGGAACTAACAGAATTTTTATTTTGGCCGAAACACAGGTAGTTGTCTGTTCTACATAAGATTGGGAAACCAATCGATTGGGTTGTATAACTTCTGACTAGTGATGTTTCATTGAACGTAATCCAAAGAAATCAAAACAGTATATATATAGGATGATTTTTTTAGTTTGTCCAATCTTTAAATTAAAAAAAACAGCAAGCTAATTAAATGCCTTGAAACTATTTGTTTTATGTGAAATAACATTAAATGATATTAATATTTGAAAACGTTACAAATATCCGCAGCGGCTACTTCTGACAAAGCACATTCTGTCAATCCAATTTCCGACCACTTTTTCAAATAATTGGAGTCAATTGCCCGAGTTATGTTGACTTCCAAGCTTCTTGCTGGTTTATACGTATAGACCAAAGATTTAACATAACCCCCAAAAAAATAATAAAGGCATTAAATCAGATGATCTTGGCGGTTAATTAACAAGTCCGTTCCTCGAAATAATTTTCTGACTGAATTGTTCCATCAATATATCGATTGTTGCGTTGGATGTATGCCATGTGGAGCCATCCTATGGAAACCACATGTTTTCCTCATCAATACCTTTCAAATTCGGGAATAAATAATTCACATAGTCGAATAACAAAGCCCATCTTCCGGCGAGCGGCGACGAATTGATGAATTTGAATATTCATTAACACTGCCAGCAACAGCGGTCATATTTTCTTCAGTTTTTTGTCTTGTTTTTGTTTAAATATCGAACAGCGTGAAATGGTTCCGGAATTTGTCGATAATTCAGCGAATACATCGCTCGGTTGGACGAATATGTGCACCATACGTATATATGTCCCCGATTTCCCCGAAACCGCTCCCCGTTCCCACGTGCCACATATGTATTTTGTTTCTGTACGTTTTTGTGCAATCCATGGTACTGTTGACTTGACCTCTTGTATGTATCCCGCTTTTCCATTCTGTTTTAGGTTGACCCGTAGGCCCCGACCTTTATTAGATTAATTTACCCCGAAACGGGTCCTGACTTTATCCCTTTTGGGGGTACTTTTACCCCTGGAGCGTCGAACTTTTCCCTGATGGTCCGGTTCGACGTTATCTGAATTGGGTTTGCAGCGAAGACCAGAAAAACTTCGCGAAGGTTAATTAGAAAATGTCAACTAAGTCATATCGGAAGTTCGACTAGTCAGCGTCCAGATGCCGGACCGACAATCGCGGTAGCCGACGGTCCGCCATCTGCAGACGGGAAATCTGAGTTAAGAAGGCGGTAATTACATGGATCTTATGCAGGCCGGAAAAACCTGAGAAGTTCGGGCCCCATAGGCCTGCTGTCCGGAGATGCGGGGCGAGAAAATTTGACTTTTAGCCCTCCAAGGGAGGTTTGGCTTCGGTCAATTTGTCCTGGAACTGGCTAACAAGTTGACCCACGAGTTGCTCCACCAGATTGGAGAAGGGATTTGAACCTTGTGGAGCGGGCGTTTTGGGAGGAACTGTGTTCCTCTGGGACCCCCACACGAAGGTTGGTGGGGGAATCTTTTTATTGAATTTTGGACCTGAAAAGGCCCGAGTTTGTTTATTTTGGAGAGAGTTATTCGTCGAGTTCTCTGGACGTGCTGAACACCCCTGGAAACTTGCAGTATGGTCACCTCCACAGTTGCAGCACGTCGCTGGTGATGATTTGTCTTTCTTGCATTCGCGAGAGTGATGCTGGTCTCCACACTTCACACAGACAGGATCGGCGTGGCATTTCTTTACTGAATGACCGAACTGTTGGCAGTTGAAACACTGCACAGCTCGGCCTTTCGACTTTTGACTTTGGACCTTGATCTCTTGATCAAACAAGGTCTTGAGCTCGTAGATCCTGTTCTTCTCCTCTTTTGGCAGGACTACCTGGACAAAGGCCATCAGTGCCCCTTTTGAGTTTCTCCAACTCTCGACATGGACAGGATGGAAACCTATGTCGGAGAGTTCTTTGGCGACGACTGCCTCTGCTATTGACTCCACAATCCCTCTGATTACAACCCGAAGGTTGCGCTCTTCGGGCGTGCAAAAGGAATGGTATTTATAGCCACGTTCGTTGAAAAGCTTGGTGGCCGCTCTGTAATCATCGGATGTTGGAGGCCTTAACATGACCCCGTTGGGTTTCGTTGTGGTTTTTCCTAAATTGATGCCTTTTTCTTTGCAGATCCTTATAATCTGGAGATACGCCGCCTTGTCCCTGATGACTATAGGGGGAATCTTTGTTGATTGTGTAGTCGTTTTCGTCGCTGTATTCTTTGGTGGGTCTTTTTGTACTTCGGCCGGCTTTGGGGCAGGCTTCTTGAACACGGGAGCTTTTGAGGTCCCTTCTGTGGCCGGTTTCTTAAAAGGTAGATGGTCTTTACGATCGGCTTTAGCTGTGCGCTTGGTGATTCTTTTCTTTGGAAAAAAAGCTGCTCTCTGAATCGGAGGCTGATGTCCAGCCGGTCTCCGATATTTCAATATCGGAGCCATAAAAGGGGATGTCGTCTGTAGTGATTTCCATTCTTTTTTTTCACGAACCGGAGCCTTAATAAAGGCATTGGTTTTATTAGAAACCTTATTTTGACTGGCTTTCAGCTGTGTATTCTCAATTTCTAGTTTTTCCAAATCTTCTGCCTGAATTTGCTTTTCGTTGCGTAGATCGTTTCATTCCGAACTAGCCAACTTGCTCATCTCGGTTAGGTATCGTATGTGGCCTTCCAGATCTTTGATACGCTTTTCCTTGTCTTCAATGGAGCGCTGGAGCGCCTCGAACGCTTCTTCTTCAGGAATGGTGAACCCCGCGGGATCCGCCATCACGCCGTATGGAACACTTGTAACTTGGTGGAGAGCAGAGAAAAAACATGCGTTCTCTCTGATGTCTCGACCTGAACTCTTGTATGTATGTAAGAATTCTGTTGGTGAGTCTTGTCGGTGGGAGTCTACTGATATCTCCATATAATTTAAACCTTCTTTTTCTTATGTCCGCCGTTACGTTGGATATTCTCTCGGTGGTCTTTCTGGAATGTAGTCTATATCCTTCCTCTGTTAGTTTTGGGCCGAGAATTTTCTTCAAAATTTTGCGTTCTTCTTTTAGTATATTTTCTATGCCGCTTTTTGTGTGGAGTGTAAGTGTCTCGCTTGCGTCTAGTATCTCTGGTTTGATTACTGTGTTGTAGTGTCTTATTTTTGTATGTGTGGATATGCATTTCTTGTTGTAGATATTGTGTGTCTTGCCGTATGCTCTCTCTTCATCTTCTGTGATATATTCTCTTCTCTTCTATGTTCGAGGATCTCGGCCAGGTATTTGAAGTGAGTGACCCTATTTATCTTGACGTATGTGGTCTTAAAATTTTGAACATTTAATTTTGAGCAGAAGAGTTCAGTTTTTTGAAAGGAGATTTGTAGGCTAACTTTCTGTGCGCACTCCTTGTAGACTTCTATATGTTTGGTTGCCCTTGTTTCATTGTCTGCGAGTATAGCTAGGTCGTCTGCGAAGGCTAGGTATGAGATTTCTATATTGTTTTTGGGTCGTCCCAGTCTTATTGGTTTCCAGTGTCCTTGATTTTTCAGTTCTTTTTCCCATTCCCTTATGACATTGTCTTGGACCAAGTTGAAGAGAGGTGGGAATAACCCATCTCCTTGGCTTACTCTGGTTTTAATCAGGAAGGGTTCGGAAATTTCTCCCATAAATTTCACTTTAGAGGTTGTATTGGTCAGTGTCTGCTTGATCAATCTTAGTGTTTTGGAGTCGAGTTCCTGTTCTTCTAGGATGTTGAAAAGAGGTTTTCGGTCGATGTATTCGTATGCTTTCTTGAAATCTAAAGATTTGTTCAGTGCACGAGCGACCAGGGCGAAAGCCTGCCTGGTACTCGCCAATTTTGTGTTCTAGTTGTTCTTGTGTTTTCTGGAGAAGGCATGCTGAAAGGATTTTATAAGTGACTTGTAGTAAGGAGATCCTTGGGTAGAGTTCAGTTTTTTGAAAGGAGATTTGTAGGCTAACTTTCTGTGCGCACTCCTTGTGGACTTCTATATGTTTGGTTGCCCTTGTTTCATTGTCTGCGAGACTAGGTCGTCTGCGAAGGCTAGGCATGAGATTTCTATATTGTTTTTGGGTCGTCCCAGTCTTATTGGTTTCCAGTGTCCTTGATTTTTCAGTTCTTTTTCCCATTCGCTTATGACATTGTCTTGGACCAAGTTGAATAGAAGTGGGAATATATATATATATATATATATATATATATATATATATATATATATATATATATATATATATATATATATATATATATATATATATATATATATATATATGTATATATATACCATTTGGTGGAATATCTATAATTTTTTTCTATTTAGGTAATTCATATAATGGTTTATTCTTATAAGGGATGTTCCAGATATATTTTTTAAATATAAAGGGGACGAATTGGTATAAGTTCAAAATTTTTATTAATTTATAATATAACCATATTTTCCAAATTGCTGTACCGTTTATTTGTTAAGCCACGGTTAAATTCTTAAAATTTTCGATCATTTTCTTCAATGTTACTGCTCTATTTCGGTTATTATATTAACTGATGTCTTTAGATCATTGGCACATATTTTCGTTGTAATATAACATCAAAGAAAAAACTCAAAATGTATGAAATCATATGATTTAGGTGGTCATTTGTGTCTCTATTTCTGGAAATTACACAACCTGGAAATATGATGCTCAGAAGTTCGCTTATTCCACTACTTGTATAACATGTAGCGCTAAATTCTTTCAAACATATATTGGTTGAATCCATAACTTCCATATTATGCTACCAAAAAAATCTGTTATCAAATTTCTAAAGGGAACCTCACTGACTAAAATCGACCTTCCACCATTATTTTCATAGAAGTATTGATTTCTTGTGCGGAGTGGTGGAGTTCATGGTGTATTGGCTTCTTTTATAGCTGTCCTAGGTTTTTCGAGTCCCAAATATGGTATTTTTGTTTACTAAAATATTGAAGAGTTTCCTCTTGATGGTCAGGTCGGCTTTAACTCGTGAGTCAATTGGATCTTATAAACGTGTAGAACCTGACATTCTGTAGTGTCATTTTGAGTGAGTAAGTTGTACACGATCTGAAAGCATGGTGTTTCTGAGTAGACCAGTCTGTTTGCATTTTTACTTTATGCTGTGAATAGTATTGGGCTAATGCGAAAGTTCGTTTTGATTTTTGGCGATTGATGTCATTCCATCGCAAAACCGAAATATTATCTACCTGACACGTGTAAAGTTTTGATGTTTGATAGAAAAAATTCAACAAGTACTAAAATAAAAGCAAGTCAAAAAATTGTTATTTGGTAGTGCTGTTTACGTTTTAATAAGCACTGAAAATGGCAGAAAAATGGGGCATTTTCGAGATATTATGCGTTATAATTTATTCGTAAAGGCATGAATGTTTCGTAAGCGCAAAAGATCTTCTTGTTGTTTATGGTGAGAGGACCGTTGACGATTCCTCGTGCCATAAGCGACTCAGAATTTCGTGAAAACAATTTTAATCTTAGTGGTGCACCACATTCTGGAAAAGTAGCCAAGGTATATGGCAACAAATCATTGGCATTAATTGAAAGTGATCGGCATAGAATAAAATCAGTTTACATCCGAAGAAGATTATGTCTTTCATTTGTTGGGTCTGGAAGGGAATTTTTTAATACAAGCTGCACCTTAACACCAGACCATTAATTCGAAGACACACTTTAATTATAAGTATTTTTTTAATTCAGTAAATCAAAGCGAACAATCGACCAAAAGCGGCCTGAATTAGCCAACCGAAACGGCATTGGGTTTCATCGAGGCAATGCTAGACCACACACACGTATCTTTCGCCACTGACTGGGCGGTATTGATCGATCCACCGTACTCTCCCGACCTTCCTCCCTTCGACTACAATTTGTTTAGTCAAAGCAACTTAAATGGGAAAAACTTTACTTTCTTGGATGTCTGGAAAAATCATCTGGATTCGTTCTTTTGGCAGCAATCTCATAATTTCTATGACTACCCGAAATATGGTAGTTTTAGTAAATGGATGGAAGTTTTAGTAAATAAATTATTTCTTCAGTTTTTCTCAAAAAAATGGAGCGAACTTTTACATAAACAGAAGATTTTTATCTCATTCTATTACGTGAAAAAAATATAGGGATATTGCGAATCGTATTCGTAATTGACAATGAATGTTCGTAATAGAAAGCATATATTTGTACGCTCTCCGCGATTTTGTAGAGTGCGTGAAAATATCCCCGGTTTATATAGGACAGCTACAAAAGTAAAGCATCAAATAACTTGACAGAAAAAAAGTATACTTCAAAATTGTATTATTTGATGTTAATATTATCAACATGGATTTCAGTACGATTTGTAGACAACTGTACATAATAACATTAAACAACTAGTCTATGGTAGGGCGATCATATTATATTTAAAGCTTTTTGTTAAATTAATATAATAGGGAAGTGACATTGATAAAATGAATATAGCCTAATATCTTCAAATATTGTACTTTTCTGCCTCCTCTTTCAGTCTGACACGTGAGTATTTTATTTTATAACATGTTAAAAGTCATATTTTTAACTCGGTCCTTTAAAATGAAAAAAGTCTTAAATTCGAAGTAAATGTATCCAACCTGGATATATTCTCCACTCTACTGAAAATATTACCACCATTAATTTTTTTTCGAGCAAAATTAAACTTTAACTAGAAAGACGACGATTAATTGAACATTATAAAATGTCATATTCACGATATCTCTTAAGGTATTGCACCTAGAGCATCAAATTAAATTTATACCGAAGTAAATTTATACCGAAGTAAATTTGTACCGAGATAGTTAAACAGATAATCAAAAAATTAGCAAGCTGTCTGATAGTAATTAGTGGAATAATTTAAGTTTCGTTCTGTTTAGAACGTTTACCAAGATCCATGACTTGTATTTTCTAATAGAAAATGTACCACCTTTGAACGTAATCTTGAAGGTAATTTTCTAATATATTACCTCTACATTGTTGCAATATTTCATACCAAATAGCTCTTTAGCAATAAAATAGGAGGTTAAGAAACGGAAAAAATTCAGTTTTTGATTTTTTTATGTTGGTGAACTGTTATTGGGTTCTGTAACAAAATACACGACTTTTTGTCCTTAAAACAAATGTACATTAAAGTATTAAGTATTAAAGTATTTAGTATTAAGTCCGAACTTAATACGGAAAGGCGAAATAATCACCTTTTTTGGGTAAATAAAGTAGGCAAAATTTTATGTTGGAAGTACCAGGTTCAAATGAAACTCTATGAGGCCAATCTTTCTTACCGTAATGTTGTTTTGTTGTCCTACTACCCCACAGACACAAAAAATAACAATACTTTGTAAAACCCTCTTGAAGTCCTAACAATATTCTTTTCACTTTTAAATCCTCACAAATATCCCACTAATAATGTTCATATTTAACGCAATTTAGTTTGGTTGCTAAGCTATCATAGGTTTCTTTCAAGGCCACTGGATGGGCTAAAGAGATAGATGGGCTTTTATTTCTCTTATGAAGCAAGATTGCTTTTAGGTTGTATCTCGACGAACCTATGAAAACACGCCACTCGGAAGGTACATGTTCCATTTATTATAGGTACATGCTCATTTATTAAACTATCAATATAACATTAGACACATAGCGATCCTTCCATTTTATAAAAACTTGAAAATGTTACATTCCGTTTTTGGTAAAGTGAAACACTTATATTTTTATCTAATTGGTTCCAATTTTTTTGGAGAAGTTCCAATTTTTGTATTGATAATTCCAGGTCACATTCACACCATTCCTAGTTATTAAGTGACTGGTTGTTGTTAAAAGTATTGCATCACAACTGGCGTTTTCAGGAAGTTGTGGATCAGACCCTGATGAAGAATTAGAATCACCGGAAAACATGTTGTCCAGGTGTAAAGGCGCAATCGGTACCGGTAGTTCTTGGCTATGAGGAAGTAGCCCAAAATGTAGAAGGCAAATTTGGATACTGAATTTTGTCTCTTTGTTTTTTTTTAATCCTTTCTGTTTTAGTGATACAAAAGTAACAATCAGTTACATGGTTCAGTAGGTTCTCTCCACACCAAAGGGACAGTAAAAAGCATAGAATTTTTCTTGCGATGCATCCACTGCACTAAATGTACGTGGCAACTTAGACAGCAAACATAACGAGCCCACGTTTTATCTTGATCTCCAATTTGGCACTTAAAATATAAAAGATAACATTTTTTGAGTTCCTTGGATATAGATCTAGCTTGTGACTTTAAAATAAATCTTGACCTGCTATTTTATATAAAATCGACTTAAACCCTTTACTGTAGTGTAAACGACACATAAACAAAATAAACTATAGAAAACAATAAAACTGCCCTTAAATATTCGTAGAATATTGTGGAAATACCTCTTCCTCTTCAGTCTTGAGGTAATTCCTACATTGTCAAGCCCAAGGTCAGGTATAAATAACTTAAATGAGCCCATGATATAAAAGAGAAGGAGATACTTGAAAATAGGACATACTAGATCATTTCTGTGAAAAGGTGTTTTAATAACCACCTAAATAAAACGCAAAAAGAGCATTCTCATTAATGTTACAAACATCATGTCGATCTGTGTAATCAACAAGAAAAATCAATTTAAAATCCAAATAAAGTAAAGCTATGGTCGGCGACATGACATCTTTCTAAAAAAGTTTCCAGATCTATAAAGAGTTCCAATAATTGTGTCACCGCTTTGAAACATAATACTAACAACACTGTTTAAGATGTAAATGTCACTAATTAACTGCTGTATTGAGTACATTGCGTTATTACACCATGGAATGATACAGGATATACGAATAAGGCCCTAGAACAGTTGGAAGGTGACTCCCACTTTGGGAAAAAATAATCTTTTCCGATGAAGCGTACTTCTGGATTAGTGGATTGATGGACAAATATAACTGCATGATCTGATCGATGAAAGTCCTCAAGTGATTCAGGGGTTACCTTTTCATCCTTAGTTTTTGGGCTGAAGGAGTGACAGGACCTTTTTTTTAGAATACGATGATGGAAACCTTGTTACTGTTAATGAACAGAAACGCTATAGCAATATGCTAACAGAATATATTTGGTTTGATCAGATAAATGTGGATGTAAACATTTTTTTTTATCAAAACATTTTTTGTCACACTTCTCGCTACACAATCGTTTTCTTTTGTAAACCAGCTCTGGTTGACAGAAATATATCTCGAACAATTCTTGACCTTAAACGAAACATTTAGGCCACCGTTGAAAATATGTCACAGGATGTGCTTTCCACCAGACGAAGCCGAAGGGGACATTTGTGTTTTTTAAGACATAATGTCATTATTTTTTCGAGATAAAATAAATTAGATAAAATAAAAAGTAGCGGATTACCATTGGTTATGGTTGTGCCTCATTTTAAAGTGCTGACACACTTATTGAACAGCATTTTATTATAACAATCGTCAAATATGGCTTCTTGTTTTTGATTAGCTAGACATCGAATGACCAGAAACTTTGTTAAGTTCCAATTGGTAGTGCAAATGATTTTCAACATTGCTTGCTGAAAATTTTATTATAATCCTAAAACTACTTTCTTTAATAATGAACATTTTCGTACTTTCATACCTGGAACATGTTCACAAGGTTCTTCTCTGAATTTAATATCACGAGACCCAAGCTTAAATTAGTTTGTATTATGAGGCAGAATCATTTCAGAAGTACTGATGAATGTATAATTTTAAGACATTTCTCAGTGCTATAGGTTATTTTTATAATAATATGTTTCATTCCATTAAACTCTATTATTAAATTTTCTCAATAAAAGAAGAGCCCAGTTGTATGTTGTTAATACTCTAGTTCTTTGATTTTTTTATTAAATCATTTTCATCATTTCATTTCATGACATTCAGTAAAAATTGAATACAATGGTAGTTTTATTTGAAAGTAATTTATAATGGATTTTCATCAAATAAAAATTGAAACCGTTAATTACCCTACACTGCAAATTGAAGTGTGTTAAATTTACACACTTACACGTGTTTTTTCTTGTAGTCATTTTATACACCCAAAAAGACGTGTTAAATTTGTACCACGTGTTACAATGTTTCTCATAATGCACTACACGTGTAGATTGTAGAAATAAAGGTTCCTAAAAATGTTAAACAAGAATAATTTTTATTTATATTCTTCAATGTTTTTATTCACGAAACCTTTTTTACTGTATTTGAGAGAAAACATTTTTTAAAAAATTTAAAATATGTGAATGTGAATTTTTATTTTATGGAAGTATATCTTTTTTATGTTTTTTTTTTCAAAATGTAATTATCTATCTCTATCTTTACTGACTACATCATTTAAGTTCTTGAGACACGAGATTAGCATCAGTAGAGACAATCAGACTCGAGAAATCTTCAGAAGAATCGGACTTGCCGGGACTGCTGTCGGAAATCTGAGATATATATTAAAGTCAGAATTGCCGGAGAGAGTGGAGCCGGAGAGACATGAGAAATATGTTCAACCAGTGTGTCGTTCCAGTTCTCACATATGGTGCAGAGACTTCAACAATGGCAAAACAGACAACTAGGAAGATACAGGTGACACAACTAGCCCTGGAACGGACAATGTTGGAGGTTTCTCTCAGAGGTCGAATACCAAATACAGATATACGTAAACAAACGAAAGTGATTGATGCCGGAGAAAGAATAGTGATGTTGAAGTGGAACTGGACGGATTATGTTGTGAGAGGGGTTCGTGACAGGTGGACAAAATGAATTATCGAATGGAGACTAAGATCGGAAGCCTTCAGAAAACGTCTCCCACCAGATGGTGACCTACAACGCATCAAAACAATCTAGATGCAGGCAGCGCAGGACCGAACACAGTGGAAGCTCTTAAGGGAGGCCTACGTACTTCACCCATCACCCTCGCAAACTTTCTATTCTGTTTTTGTAAAATGATTGTTATTTTGAAGTAAAATATTCTTCAATTGCAGTTTCGATAGCGGTAGAAGATACCTGGTGTTGCTGTGACCAAAGGTGGTTTTCCTGGTGTCAATTATTAATTTTCATAGGTGGATTGCTGCATGTAAATCGCTTTTTATTTCCAGTAACAATTCGTTGAAGAAAAAGATCTCCTAATCCTAGTAAAGTTAATCTGGACAAAAATGCGCTGCAGATAGTTACACATTTAGTTTTGCTTTGAATTGAAAGTTGATATGGCATCCACATTCTTTCTATTTTATCTTTATTAGCTGTTTTAAGCACAGCTGTACTGTATGCCATGATGTTTCGAAGGGATCAGTTTCAATTTCATTCAGCAACAAAACTCAACAGGCCTTCAAGGTTTTATACCGTCAAGTAGATTAAAATCAAAGTTGTGAAATTTGTGCGTTATTTTACGGGAATAGTCTGAAAAGTTTCTAGCCTCAACATGAACATGACGTTACTCGTCAAAAAAATTCTGGTAGTAAAATTGCAATTCATTAAAAGACAACCTTAAAAATGTCAACCATATTGGATGCTCAGTTGCTGTTTAATAGTTTTTTATATCAGTCGATGTAAGTTATAGTGAATTCTGTAAAGATGAAAAAAATGTAATATTAAACCGTCACTCTTACATTTGTCGTCGTTAATTCTTACATTTGAAAGGCAATACACCTATACAAATTAAAGCCTAGATGGATGCTGTTTATCAGGACGCTGCACCATCATTTGCCGGCGTGAATTTTTGGGTAGCTGAATTTAAAAGTAGTGCCAGTTTGATTAACGATGAACGTTCAGGACGGCTAAAAACTGTAACCACTACCAAAAATATTGAAAAGTTCACCAAAAGTTCAGCAAATAATGCTATAAGACCGTCAAATTAAGATTAGAGAGATAGCGGGGGCTGCGGGTATCTCGAAAGAATATGTTTGTCATATATTGATTGAAGATTTGGGCATGAAAAACCCAACCGTGCGTTGGGTGCCGCGATTGTTCACTCAACACCAAAAACGCATTCGAATGAACATTTTCGAAACCCTGATGAAGCAGTTTAAGCGAAGTAAGTCGGAGTTTTGGCGTCGATTAATAACTGTAGATCAAACTTGGATACACCACTATACTCCTGAAACCAAGGCATAATCAAAACAATGGACTGCCAAGGGTATATCGATTCCGAAAAAGACGAAGACAGTTCTATCGGCGGGGAAAGTGATGGGTACTCATTTTTGGAATAGTCATGGAGTTGTGTTAATCATCGATCTTGGAAAAGGAAAAACAATAACAGCGGCATACTACGTATCATTACTTTACAAGCTGAAGGCGGATATTGCAGGAAAACGGCCGCATTAGAAGAAAAAGAAAGTTTTGTTCCACCAAGACAACGCTCCGTTTCACACTTCAGTAGTCAATTCTCTTTCTAGGCTCAAAGTTTCGCTCAGAGGACAGGATTTTCAATAAATGAGGAGACCATCACATTCATAAACGACCATTTTGCAGAAGAAGACGTCAACCACGATTTGGACAGATTAAAAGGATGGGAGCATCACAGGGGAAAGTGTATCGAGTTACAAGGGGACAATGTTGAGAAATAAATCTAAATTTGGCAAAAAAATACTTAAATTTAACTGAGGTAGCCGATACTTGATGGAAATTAATTTTAAATAACAGTGCCTTTTTCAAATACAAACTATACAAAAGTAACAGGAGAAAAATGAGAAAACTTTTCTCACTGCTAGTGTAGTATAGTTTGTATTTGAAACAATCACTGTGTGTAGAAACAATTGCTATACATATAATTTTAAATATAGAGAAAATTTTTAGATATTAATATTTGCTTATTTATTTAAAAAAATATTTGTTTCTGTGTTAGGCTGGAAACCTTTCAGACTATCCTCATATACCAACGCTAACATGTTATCCAAACCACCAAAACAAACAGCATTAATGGTATTTGTGGCATTAGTGGCATTGTTATGGTTTCGAAACTCATACGGTTCAACGTTTTTTTTCAAAATGTAATGATAAGCATACTAAATATCAATATATTTAATTATGATATAGCTTCTGTCAGTGACGGCTGGTATATAAGAGCTGCAGAGCTGCAGACTCCTGCAGATCCCCCAAAAATATATATAAAATTACATAGATTTCGTGACATTTAATTGTAGGGATTTTTTACTTGCTTAATAAATCTAGAAAGTTTATATCTCTTATTTTCAATTTTGGTTTGTTAAATAGATTTTATAAATCGTCTGCTGCTATGCAGAACCTCCATATATCAAACTCACGAACCGGCACTGGCTTTTGTTATACTAAGTTAAATTATTGTCAGTAGATAGTAATGTTTTCAAAATTTGAAAAGAATAATATTACTTATAAGTACACCTATTAGTTTCTTCTTAGAAATATATTAAATGGGGATACAAATGTTAAGAAATGGAAAAAGATAATATCTTAAATATATTAAATTAAATTATTTTGTTTTTAAAATGTTGAAAATTGATAAGTTTTTGTTCTCCAAATTGAATTCTCACAAACACGAGCACATTACTGCACATCACATAAAGTATCGTATTTACAACTCGGTCGATTAAATTAAAATAATCATATATACATATAAAAGCGAGCCAATCCAGCCAGAATACCTTCTCTACTGAATTCGCAACTATTAAAACGGACAATATATTATCACTATTAAATTTTCTTTCGAGCGAAATTGACCTTAAACTAGAAAATAGATTACTATAACTGTATAAAATCTTATATTCGCGATATCGCTTCGGATATTGCACCTAGAGCATCAAATAAATTAGCACCGAGATGGTTGAGCAGACTAAAAATTAACAACCTCTCTCATAGTAATAACCAACAGTTTGAGTTTTAGATCTGTTTAGAACTTTTACTGAGGTAGATGATGTATGCTTTCCAACTGTAAATTATTGCTATCGGATTTCCTTTTGTGGTGATCCTAAACGTCAAGAAATATGTAACTTTAGTGAAATAATTACCTCTATACTGGATTTATTAATATATTTCTTAAACGTGCGTTCTTTTCAATTGAAGAATGTCTTAAAAGTAATAGAAATGTATTTCAAAGAATATTTGGTTAAACCCGTTTGATATGATGGCTTTTCTAGAGTAGAAAAAGCAAATTATGTCGATTTTGATATATCTGTGGTCTACTCTAGAAAAGGTTAATTATTTCAAGAGAGTAAACTCTAAAAAAGTATGCTTAATCATACCATAAACTATATCCCTAACTGTGAAGGCATCCTATTATGTTTGCATGTGTTTATTTTTTAACAAGACCAACTAGATTTTTGAATTGATTTTTGAATAGATGTAAGCAAATTGGCTCGTCCAAATACGTTAAACAGTAAACATGGAGTTATATTATATTATAATGTTGTACAAGTGCAACAAAGCTGCAATGGAGATTTTACAACTTATTCTAATCGTTCATCGCGCTGTTAAACCATAGGAGATCTCATCCACTGATGACAGGCCAAGAAGTGACCGATTTCGCCAGAGCAGGACCCTAACAGTTGTCAAAGTTGTCACTCAAAGGATTCAGAGAAATACGCTTCGAAAATAGAAAATTTTGATAAAAATAGCGCCGAGGACCATGTCACGCATCACGAATCACGTTGGGGCGCCACCCCTCCAACATTTATCAGAGTAAACAATTTTTCAGAGCAAAACACCATATTTGATTTTCTTTCAGTTTCTTTCCTTTAACTCATTTTCCTGGTTCATCTCCTGTATAGGATTTCAGTAGCACGAAAAGTAAAAAAGAGGAAGGGGAAAGCAAGCTTTAAAAACCCACGAGCTGCCACTGGATCTAGAGCTTGCCGCTCACCGACAATCTAGTAAAAAGTGATGAAATATAACTGAAAAATAACTTTAGTTAGCACTAATAAGAATTCCTTAAAAATCTTTAAACTTTTCATTTTCGGGTTTAGCTTTTCGAATCTCATTATTAGTACATTGTAATTCTTAGAATTGTAATTAATGTACTTTTTGGCCGTTTTAACAAACTCAATATCAATAAAATGTTAAATTTAGTTTACAGAGACTATTCAAAAAAATACATATACAGGGTCCATACATATTATGTATGGAAACGGTCAAATATCTCGAGAAAGCTTTGACATTTTTTAATGAAATTTTATATACAAACATCAGAAAATGTTTGCCACTTTTTGAGTATATTTTTTCTTGTCGCATATTTGAAATCCAAGGCTAACTTGATTTTTTTTTAGTGACAATAGTACTTGAATTTAGCATTGTGGAAAGAGCATTTTTTTCTGAATTCAACGAGGAAAATATTATATGTTTTGTTTTTCAAAATAGTTAAAAAAAAAGCTCTTTCCAATAATGCCAAAATCAAGTACTGTTATTATTTAAAGAAAATTAAATTAGTCTTGGATTTCAAATATGCTATAAGAAATATAAATAAAAATATACACAAAAAGTGGCAAACATTTCGTGATTTGAGAACAAAATTTCATTAAGAAATCTCAAAGCGTTCTCAAGATATTTGACCGTTTCCATACATAATAGCGACCATGTATAGTTTATGGCTATGTACTGACATAAGATTTATAATTATGTACGAATCACTTAAACCAGTTTTTGCGATATAACTTAAAAAGCTCAATTTTTATAATAATTTTAACTGAGCTTTGCAATCTTACGTAGGAGAACCTTATTATATACCACATAAAGTGTTATATTTACAACTTGGCAGTTCAAAACTAAAACGTCCATAAATATAAACTGAGCCAATTCAGTCAGGATACATTCTCCAATGTACTCTCAACTATTAAAAGTAATAAAATAGTACCACGATTAAAGTTTCTTTCCGGCGAAATGAGCGTTAACTAGAGAACAGATTACTATAACTATATTAAATGTCATTTTCGCGATATTGTTTCAGGTATTGTACCTGGGGCATCAAATAGTAGATAATCAAAAATTTCACAACCTTTCTTACATTAACTGTTTGAGTTTATTTAGAAATTTATTTAGTTTTCTAATAGTAATCACTTGTAGTGTGTCTGGTAAAAGGTAACGTTCATGGAATACGCGATGTGTGAATAAAGTAATGAGACTTTTTTTAAACAAACTTTTTTCAAAAAGATTTATATCTAAATTTTCACAATATTTAAAACGTGTATGCAAATATTACAATCGTTTCGACACGGAATGCCTTTTTCTAATACGAACTATAAAAACAGTAACAACCAATTTAATATAGTTGGTATTTGAAAAAGGTATTTTAATCACGAAGTTAACTTAGTTAACCACAGCTTGTTAACCATCACTAAAGTTAAAAGTCACTTGTAAACATTTTTCTTTTGACTTAGCTTGATCACCGTGATACTTTCTTAACATTCTTTATACATCAGCATAAGAATAATTCACTTAATGGACAAAATTTAAAGCAAATATATTTTCATTTTTTTTAACAAATACAAGACTCTGTAATTTCAAATAAGCGAAATGATATGAAATTGTTGTGAGATACAAAGGACAGTCATAAGTAATGTCTGAATGATTGTGGCATGTTCATATTTTTTTTTTTGGTTTTTCGCCACGATCTAAAACTCAACTCAACTCAAAAAAATATCATAAAGATCTGGTCTTATGAAAATAAAGAATCACTGGGTAAAAAACAAAAAACCAAACGGAGACAAATTCCTTAATGATTCTTTTCTGTAATAAATTTGCCTAACGAAAAAAAAATTAAAATATATAAAAATGTTCTAAAATAAATACAAACTTTTGAACTTTAACGTTTCGGGAGGTCTTCTCTTCCCGTTTTCAAAACTAATCTAAAAAATAAATTATACTAATTTCTATATATAATGCAAAGATAGAAAATAAATATATTTTTTGTGTATGTCAGTGATACTTACATTACCAATAATAGTTTTTAATGACAGTGACATACTACCACAAAAAAATATATAAGTGAGGTTTACTGTGTGATGTGTATTGAAATACTTAAACGTTTTTAATTGTATTCTTTAGAATCGAGAATTGAATTAGAATTGAATTTGAATCTACCGAAGACATAGCAATACAGTTATTTTTATTTAAGCGAAATTTTAATTATATCGGTTTCTTTTAATCTTCTGTATTTTGTTACCGATTATTTTAATGCTATTTTGGAATTATTCCAATTGATTTTATGCCCCGATTCCCATGCGTGTTGATAAATTCTAGATTTATTAAAATCGCCCTTTCTAAGGAGGTTAAAAAAAGGACAGTTATATTAACTTAAAAAAAACATTCGGTTGCGATTGTTTTATAACGATCATTTTAAAACGATAATCACGATAATTTTAAAACAAAAAGTCCTTACTTCTTGATAATAACATAATTTTAAAACTGATAATAGTTTAATATGTTCAGATATTATAACGTTTCCTTAACCATCTTGCAAACTCATATACATGGGGCCTTCTACCATAGTAATATATTTGAAACTCGCCCTTTAAAAATTAAATCATGTCAATATTACCACAGTTTTAACTAGAAAACAGAAACATTCTTGAACATGTATTAAATGATACATTCGCGATATCGCTTCAGATATTTCACATAGAGTATTCAAGAACATATGAAGAAAACACAATTCAAACACAAGGACTTCAGAAACACCAACATTGGATAACTGATACCACCCTTGACTTAATCGGAAAAAGACGCACACTCAGAAAAATGGATATACGGTCAGAGTAAACATCGCCTTAAATACTCAGCACTAAATCGAGAAATCCAGAGAGCCTGCATGAAAGATAAAAATGATCACATCAAAAAAACTTGTCAAGAACTCCAGTTACTTGCTAATTCAAGCAACACCAAAGACCTCTATAAAGCTTTGAAGAAAACAACAAGAAAATATACACCACGTACATGGATAATATAGAATGCACGAGGTAAAAAAATAACAGATATCGATGGCATTTTAACCGAATGGAAACTACCGAAACCAACTATTGCAGCAAACTCTTCCAAGATGTGTATCAATCCAGCATATCTAATTTGGCAACACGTGAACTTAACATATTACAAACAGAAAGCAAAAATGCTATACGTAGTCTAAAAAACGATAAACTCATAGGTCTGGATGGCAAGTAATTAAAGCTGTAGGAGGGGGAATAGATATGTTTCACCACATCTACCAGAAAGCGTGGACACAGGATAGTGTCCAAAATGTTGGTCGATCTCAGGATTTATACCTCTTCACTAAAAAGGATCTAGAGAGGTTTTTATTTCTCTCATTCCAGATGCCAGTAAAATCCTCCTTCATATTATCAATGTACGTTTAAAATTCTACTTATTATGGCAGATTCCCACAGAACAGACTGGATTTGATCCTGGGAGAGGTACGGGAACAGATATTAAACTTTCAACCATCATGCACACCTCTGTTTCCTTGATTATCGGAAGGCATTTGGCAGCATAAAATGGGAGAAATTCTGACAAATTCTGCAGGAATTGGGAGTATCAGATCACCTGAATGGCTTAATTTGTCATCTATTAAAAAAAAAACAGAGCAGTGGTGTAAATTGAAGATCGAACGTCCGATGAGTGTTTGTGTCACTAAACGAACCAGACAAGAATGCATCCTGTCACCAATTCTATTTATTATGTATAGTGTACATATCATGCGTAAACCTCTCGAAAATTGGACGGGTGGTGCCAGTATTGACTGCATTAAAATAACTAACTTAAGATATGCCGATGACACTATACTTCTAGCAACTATACTTACACTAGACTTCTATATATAGCAAGGTCGCCCCAAGAACTGACCTTAATTATAAAAAAAAAAGATTATAGACCGTCAAAACAATAACATGCCCACCATCAGTAAAATAGAGCAGTTTAAGGTAGGTGAACCAATTCGTCTATGCTGGGGCTTTATTATCGAACGAAGGTAGCAATAGTCATGAGATCAGAAGAAGATGCGAAATGGCAAGAAATATAATGAGGAATTTGCAAATCTGTAGAGATAGGGACATAACACAGAACACAAAAAGCAGATAGTAAAAAGCTTTTTTTTCCCAGTATTGCTATATCCCGCTGAAACATGAACCATTAAAAACAAGACCTCAAGCCCAATGATTCTTTTGAACAATAGAAATGGAGATGGGTCCTTCGTATTCCGAGGGCTGCCAAACGAATAAACGCCTCAGTTATTCAAGAAATTGACGAACCCGCAAGGCTCTCTCAAATTATTCATGAACGAATACTAAGATTCTTTGACGACATTGAACGCAGGGACCAAAATAATCTGGAAATACTGATAGTACTGGAACGGATGGGAGGCTCTAAATCACGCAGCAGACCTCCAAAAACATGAATAGATCAAATTAAAGACGTAACTGGCACATCTCTCTAATATGCAACCAAGGAAGCTACAAATAGAAAGCGGTGGCGAGAACTAGCCTGTAAAGAAGAAGAGAAAGATTCAAGAATATTACTCTAGGATGTATCAGACAATCGAAGAAATAATACTATGAGTATAAAAGAAGTAATTGAGTTTCGTCCTTTTGCGGAATGGTTCTTTTGCAGGAATATATCATTAATTGAGTGAATTATTTTTGACACCTAATATTTCTAAACACATCAAGTAGATATTGTTTTAATAGTAATAGGAACATCTTTTTCTGTTTCTGTTATTAGTTATATTATTCTGTTTAGTCTTTTTGCAGGTATAAAGGTTCATTTTCCCGAAAGGAACCCGTACTTTTAATTTAGCTTTTAATTTTTTGATATTATTGATAATTGATATAATCATAAACACATATGTAAGTGGGTCAATTCAATAAAGATACTATATCCACATAACTCATCACTTTGAAAACAGATAAAATATTATTACTCCTAGATTAATATTATTATTATATCGCTCGCATATTGCACCTAGAGCGTCAAATATATTAGAGTCGCGATGATTCAGAAGGCTATCAAAAAATTGACAATCTCTCTCGTAGTAATAAACGGGACAAAGCTTTGCCAAAGCAGATGATATATGTTTTCCAACAGTGAATTTATTGCCTTGAAATTTCCGCTTGCAGTGCGTTTGAACGTTCAAGAAATATGTAATTTTGGTGTAATAGTATTTTATATAGGAGTATTTTAATAATGTATATATTTTCCAAACGTATATAACAGAAGCATAATTTAAATCCAGTCATCCTGCATTTAAAATAACATAGCTGATATTGTATTATTAAAAATATATATTATTAAAAAATTGACTTTCCTTATACAGACATATCTAAAGATGGTTGCAATAATTACAATATTATAAAGGGTGCCCTAACAGGTTCTTCGGGGTTTAAATTTAGCGCCGTTTTTCAACGACATAACTTTAAAATTTTATTCCGCATATACCATCTAGAAACCCGGCAATTTAATTATGAATCGTTTTACGAAGGAAGAGCGTATTAAAATAGTGCAAACTTACTACAAAAATTGCCGTTCTTATGTAAAAACAATTCGTAAATTTCATTTAATTGGCTATTAATCGTAATGATGTCCCAAGAAGTGTCATTAAATGACGACGCAATTCCCAATCTTATTCGAAAATTTGAATTTTTCGGATCGGTTGTTGATTTAACTGTGCCAATTTGTCCACTCTGCTCAATTAATATATATATAAAAATATCACTAAAGTACGCAAACATATTGGCGAAAATCCCAGAACCTTCGTGGTCTGAATAGTTGAACATAACGAAAAGCTCCTTGGATAGAATTTTGAACAAAGATCTGGTCTTGCATGCGTATAAAATTCAATTAACTCAAGAGTTAAAATCGCCAGACCACGGGTATCGCCATGCATTTGCTAATTTTATCTGTGATGAAGTTATAAATAATGAAGAATTTTTCAGTAAAATTATGTTTCTCATATCCACCTCACAGGTTATGTAAACCAGCAAAATTGCAAAGATTTTGGGCAGTGAAAATCCTGGAGTAATTGCAAAAGAACGTTTTCATCCTCTTCGAGCAACAGTGTAGTGTGCTTTATGGGCTAGAGGGGTTAGAGGATTATTTTTTCATGAAAATGACGATGGTGAAACGGTAACTGTTAATGGCGAATGCTACAGCAACATTTTAAGAAAATTTTAATGGCTCCAATTGGATAACACGCACCTTAACTCTTCTTTCAACAAGATGGCGCCACGTGTCATACGGCGATGGAAACTTTGCATTTGTTACGGACACGTTTTCCTGGCCGTGCCATTTCTCGAAATGGTGATATTCAGTGTCCTGCAGGATTATGCAATATAACTCCCCTCGACTTATTTCTGTAGGGCTTTCTCAAGGTTATTCTAATCTAACAATCCGCAGATATTAATGACCTGAAGCAAAACATGCGTCAAGTTATTAATGAAATTTAACCGCAATTATGTCAAATTGTTTTAGACAAAGGAGATCTGTAGAAACAACCGAGGGACATTTGGAGAATATTATTTTTAAAACATATGCCATGTCTGCCATGCCTCTGCTTTTTGATAAAATAACTAAAATAAATAGTTTTATTTAAGAAATCCCAATGTACCTATTGGAACACCCTCTAATAAAACACCATGACCTCTATAATAGTAATATAAAAGTAATAAATGCCACAACTTGTCATTTATGTTTAGTATATGGGACATTTTGTTGTGATAAAATATTTAAGGCAATTTGAAGTTTCTTTGTTAGCACATCTGCATCCCAGAACGAGAACTATTTCACACTATTTCTTGCCTAGATGCTGTCTTTCTGAAGCATCTATGAAGGAGTTGCTACTGAGACCCTTAAGAGAACTAGATCACGCCTTTAATTCCAGAGCTGATGGAACCTGTTGGCAATTAATTAAACTGTCCAGTAATCTGAACATCATGAAACCATTAAGCAAATTTATTCTTGTTATAATGTTGTGTATACAACTTGTACTTATACATGTACAAGTGTTTGTATACAAATACTTTTGTTCTGAATTGTTAGCTACCTTTGGGCCTATCAAGTTGTGCTCTTCTTCCACTTTCACGGACTGAATAATTTGTTACACTCCCTAATCCCTTTGCAAGTCATTAAGGCCCCAGCTAGAATCACCCTTTGAGATCATAAATTTAGGACTACTCAATACTCTCAAACCTACAAAACAGTTTTTGTCTGGTTTTCAGCAAATCTAGAGATTGACGAAAATGGAAGAAATGATCAACTAGCCAAACAAGCCATTCTCTCTAAAATTCTCTTTCCTATAGCTCCATATTATAAAACTATTTCCTTTCAATTAAGGGAGAGGGGATGATTAAAATCAAATTTTATTAGATCCTAGACGTAATTATCGGCCCTGTGTTTATTAAAAAGTAATGTAGACATAATCGTCGAAGTAATCTGCGTCGTTTCTATAGACTTTCACCACCTTTCAGACTACTGCCGAATCCCGGATTAAAAAAAAATGGTGATTTTTATGCGATAATGTCATTGAGGCATTTCTCTTGAGACACTGATGTTGCAGGGATCGGAAGAGATGAAAATCTGGAGGAGCTAAGTCAGGAGAAAAATCCGGGTGCGATAAAATTTCACAACCCGACTGGGTAATCATTTTTGCAATATGTGACTGTGTGTGTTCCTGAAGCAAAATGACTTATCCCATTCCCATGCTAGTATAAAGCCTTTTTGTTTCCCGTTATTTCCTGATTGATTATCGTAGACGGTCAAATTCTCGTCACAAGTCACAATCTTATGTAGGAAGTTATTTGTCTTCTATCTGGAGATCAATGACAAAACAACAACAAAGCGTCTATTCTTAACTGCAACTGTGAGTTAGAAATGACTTGCGATCTTATTCCGAGTTCATATCTAAGCTCTAACAGCGCACGACAAAGATTTTCTTCCAGCAGCGCTTCCAGTTTTTCAGCCTCCAGTTTTTTCTTATTGTCCCAGAGGTTCTGTATCATTTAAGTCAATGTTAATTAGTTCGAAATTGCTACAGTTCTTACAAGCACTGTTCGAAATAGTTTTATCTCTTAAAACCCCACAAATCGGGCCCCAGCATTTTTTTTTAGTTAGTTGGAAAACAAAATAAAGTCACTGCCTCAAATGTTGCTTCTCGAACGGCGTCGCGTCTATAACTGATTTTTCAAATTATATTCACTGTAGGCTCATGTATAATATTACATTTTTAAAGCTGAAAGGTGGAGCTTTAAAATAATTATGGAGCCGGAAAAAATTCTGATTCGAATATGTTCTGCAGTCGATGAAACGTTAACAACGTCAACGAAAACGTAACAATGTTTATTAGAGTATTTACGAATTCCTAATAGAAGAGAAGATGCAAATATTGTAAATATTTTAAAGGTTATTTGAAAAATAACTCTAAATTTCAAAAAGAAATTAATTAACAATATTTAATTTTAAGATGCAGAAGATATGTCCATATACAATACCGTATTTGACTGTCTAAATAACATAACATAAATGTTTTCTTCGTTTCTTTATTTTTATCTCTTAATTAGTACAATTTAGAGCAATTATATTTTACTAGCAAATTCACCATCACAAAATTCACTTTAATTTGAAAATTGCGATATTCAGTGACATGAAATAGTTCAAAATTTAAGACTGCCATAAGATTTATAATTGAATATAGGTCAGTTAAATTTAGTACATTCTGCGAACTACAAGTAATGGGGATGTAAATCTGATGAAGCGGAGATAGCTTAAAATGTTCAAATTTTACAAGTTTTCCTTGCTCAGCTTGCAATCTCACGTGCGAGGTACCTTATTATATACCATATAAAGTGCTGTATTTACAACTTGACCGTTCAAAATTAAAACAGTCATAAATACGAAGTGAGCCAATCCAGGAAGGATACTTTCTCCACTGAAGTCGCAACTATTAAAACCGTAAAATATTGCCACCATTAAATTTCCTTCCGAGCGAAATTTAGCTTTAACTGGAAAGCACGAAGATTACTATAAGTGCATAAGGTGTAATATTCGCGTATCGCTTCAAATATGTCACCAAGAAAAACAAATACATTATAATCGAGATTGCACGCAATCAAAATATTAACATCGTGTTTGGTAGTATTAACTAGATGTTTTTTTGTATTCTTTCTAGCTTCTAACAATAAATTTGTTATCGTTGAATTGTTGCTTGTTATTGATGCCAATGATCTAAAATATATTTTTTTAAAGCACGGCAAAGTAAAAATCAAATTTTTTATACGATGCGAGTAAATGTAAGAAATATATATATAATATTTTTCTTATAAAAACGATTGTTAAAGTTAATTAATAGTTTTTTTAATTGGACATTTTTTCATAGAAAAATATTTATACAGGGTGGCTTAAAAAACAACAATATGACATCATCTAATTTTTTATTCATTGATATCTGTTTTTTTATGTTTAAGTGATGTATAGAGTATTCCTTATCGTTATATTCATATTTTGGGCAATCCACAAAATTGGTAGTTCTTTCTGAAGTTGATTAGATTTAGATTTTTTTTGAAAATAAATTCATTCATAAATAGATTCATTTTGAAAATAAATGTTCGTGAAATAATCTTTTAATAAGTTTTATTTGGTTTACGAATTTAAATCTGATTTATAATTTCTGTAATATTATTATTTCTTTTTAGTTATTCTTTTCTTTAAATCTGATATAATATTTACTGTTTATAATTTCATAGGCCAGTAAGGTATAAAGCTCGACTTACCATTTTTGTGCTTTTTATTTTTGGAATTAAGTGCATTTTATGCTGCCAACATTACGATATGGAACATCCTGAATATTGGAGAACAAAAAAAATGCAATACTATAAAGATATAGGATTTATTTTATTGTAAAAGGTGTTCCAATAAGAACGCCGGTTTTGAGTTTTAAATAAAACATATATATGGGTGCCCTAAGTTTGAAACATTGAATAATGAAGTACACATCATGAGGTTATGAATGGAATAATACATCAGACAAACGACCGCCTTGGCTTTGCTGGCAGAGACATGCTATTTTCATGAAGTTTTCAAGAACTGTTGCGCATAAATTTTGCGGTATTTCAATGATACAGCGTTGAATTTTGTCTTTTAAGGTTTCAATCGTTATGAGTTTGTTCACATAAACTTGTGACTTTAAAAAACCCCATAAAAAAAGTCCAAAACGAGAAATAACACGACTAGGAAATGACTCATGCAGTAATTCAACAGTTTCTCTGGCTGTATGGCATGTTGCAGATGCTGTTAAGATCCATATTTTTCAATTTTGGCACAAAAAAGTTAGTTAACATTTCACGATTACGAACACCATTCACGGTTAATGCTTAATCAACTGTATTTTCGAAGAAAAATGGCCCGATGATGCCTCCAGCCCAAAATGCACACCAAACAGTTATTCTTTTTGGATGCATCTATTTCTCAACAATCACTCGTGGATTTTCGGAACCCCAAATGCGAGAATTTTGTCAATTAACGAAGCCATCAAGATGAGAATGGACCTCGTCACTAAAGATAATTTTCGTTAAAAAATCACCATCCAATTGTCATTGTTTTTGCGAACTGTGGCTGCAAAACTTTTACCACTTTGATAATAATTTTTCACAATGAGAATTCGTTGTGGTGTATTGTAGCGCTCCATTTTACTTAACCTCCTGCTGTTTACTAACGAACGGCCATTTTTGTTGAACAAAAAATAAATTTGACTTATCTTTAACACAGAAAAGTAGGTTCACTATGGTTATAATAACATTTTGTAACATTATGAGGCACGGGCCGAATTATTTAAACTATTTAGTATACTGAATCCCAGAGCCTGTACACATGTTTCAAATTCGTTTAGAATGGCCGGCGGCTTAGGATATATTTCAAGAGTTGGAGCAGTGCTATCCCACACTTGTTCAACTTTTGGTAATCAAGACGTATGCATCTGTTGAAAGGTTAGACGCATGCGGTGTTAAACGAGAGGCATACAAGGATACAAGAAAAAATCATGACACACGACGAAAATTTTGAAAGTAATATTTTTATTTTTTTTTAAAGCTGAAAATTGCATTTGATAGAGTGAAAACAGGGGATGTCTATAAAAGTCTAAAGAGAAGAGCACTAGAAGTGGGAGTAATAGAAATTATCAAGATCTTATACAACAATTACAACAAAAATAGTACGCAAAAGTAAGAACGCATAATAATAAATCCAAAAAATTTGAGAGAGCAATAGGCCTAAAACAAGGTTGCGTCTGACAAAAAATACCAAGGTAAATTGCAAGAATACAAAAATAAGTTTTAGAAAAATGAAAACAGTGACAATACAAGAATTACTGTTCGCTGATGATATGATCCTAATGGCAAATTCTGAAGAAAAACTACAACATAATATATATTGACAAAAGCAAAACAATGGTGATTGCACGCACAAAAATAAAACACAAAATTTTACTCGATGGGAAGGTCATCAAAAACTGTATATATTTAGGCATGGAAGATAAGGGAAAAATGGATGGTGAAATGAACGAAAAAATGGGAAAAGCCGGCAAACTTTACAACACCCTAATTAAAACATTTATAGGAAAAAGAGAGGTACCGAAAGAGGTGAAAGCACGGGTGTATCAGAAATTAGTGAGACCATCAATGATATGCGGTAGCGAATCTTGGATCTTAACAAAGAAAAACACTAGTAGAATTTCAGCTGCAGAAATGAGATTCCTACGCAAAATAGAAGGAATTACAAGAACGCATAGAGTGGAAATACAACATTAATAGAACAACTGGAAACGAAACCAATAGAAAGAGCTATTATAGAAGAAAAACAACTTAACTAGCTAGGACACATCCACATAATGAATGAAGAGAGATTAGCAAAGCAAATCTTTGAAGGGAAAACACGAGGAAAAAATAAAGTTGGGCGTCCAAGAATGAGATAGTAAGAACAAGTTCGACAAGCGGCAGAAAAGCGAGGAATTCGTTATAATGAGGCTAAAAAATCAGCACTGGACAGGAACTCATGGAGAGTAAAAATTCATGAAATACCATCATGCTGAAATGTGAACTGTCAGTTTTACACCTATTAGGATTTTTAGAATTTTGAATGCGCCTGTAGTAAATTGTAGTAATTATTCCAAATATTTATTTGTCCATACAGATTTTCTGTATTTTTCCTTTATTTTCCATGAAGTTATCAACACCAGCATAGCAACACTCATACCAGCTAATATGACAATGCCAGATATATTCACGAACCTGAAATTACAAGTTTACAGTAGATACTTACAAAATAGAATGTTTTTAACGTTTTTATAAAACCGTCATTACTAAACTCGCCAGAAATGTTGAATGAAACTGACGCAAACAGGTGGACAGGATGGAAGCCTGTGTCTTACCCTGCGCTAGGATGCGTGTGCTTCCACATGCCATAACGCAACTTTAAAGACACGTTGAAACGCATGTTGAACGGAAAAGTTGAACAGATGTGGACATTCCTATACATGTTCTATCGGCGACAAATCCGGGAATCTCGCCGATTGCGTACCGCTAAATTGCGTAATCTTGCTGAACTATTCTTTTCAATTTTAACTCGGTACCGTTCTCAGCGACTTTTCTTGTATTACACTAAAAGAAAAATCACTTTATAAGGACGTTAAGCACACATCTCCATAATAAAGGCATTCGTCATGTCCATGGATGATTTTAGTACGACGATTACCTCATCTGATTACCTGCTCACAACCCTTTTTTGTTAGTCTGCTTTCTGGTAGCCTTTCTAATATGTCCTAGCCAGGCTATTCGCCGTGCTCTAATGATGCGCGTTATTGAGGGTTCTCCAAATACCGTTATTATTTCTTCATTGGTCCTTCTTCTCCACTGATTCTCCTCCTTGATACCACCGTATATTCTTTTCAGCACTCTACGCTCCCACACCTCCAACATTTTTTCACTGCTATTGGTTAAAGTTCAGGTCTCCGCGGCATATATTACAACTGGTCTCATTATTGTCTTATAAACTCTTACTTTGGTTTTTCTTGATATATTCTTGTTTCTCAGGAGTCGCTGCAGCATCGGTGCACATTTATTTCCTTTGGCTATTCTGGCCTTAACCTCCGCTTTCATTCCATGGTTGTCTGTAATAGTTGAACCAAGGTAACAAAAACGATCAACCCTATCGAAGTGTAGTGTTTCTTCTACTACTTTAATTTTCAGCCCTTCCTTGCACATTTTGTCTTTTATAATTCGCATTTATCTGTTATTTAATTCCCATTATTTAAATAATTATATTGGATTTTATACTTTCTTATTTATAGTACATTTTTTATTTTGCTTAGCTATTTCGAGCATTCCGATAGTATCGTAAAAAAACACCTTGGCAGGAAAAACAGTTTTTTGTTTTTGTTTGCTCCTGGGGTTTGTAATTTTTTTTGGAAAAATAAGCTTGCACTCATATTTTATTCTTTTTTTATACCTTAACAATCACTGGTTTCCGTTTGAAAATGATCTCCTAAAAGGCTAATACATTAAGTTTATCGATAAGGAAAGATGGCCTGTGAAAAAAGAATTGCCCTGTCACTTATTAATTTAAAGGAGTTATTACTTATTTATTGTCAGATAAACAACCTTCCCTTAAATTTTACCTAAGCTGTATAAAACAAAATATCTGGAGTCGAGATCTAAAGAACAAGGAGGTTGTCAAAAATTTTGGAAGTAAGCTTTGTAGATGGCAGGCACTTTATTGATTTACGAAATTTTGCTTGTGATGATGTTATTCATATAAAAAGTAATAACAAAGAGAATCTTTTCAACATATCACAAATTTGTGGACATTTGTCGTAATGCCAGAGTAACATGTGAACTTTTCGTGGATAGGATTCACGAGACGATGAATATTTACACAACCAGCCGCCCAGACGTCGCTATATGCAGGGCGGTGTAAAAGTCGGTATCTCAGTAAAAATTTAAGCAAATATAAGAAAACTAGAGTAAAAATTTAGTTCAATTCTTCTATTGGAACCTTCGGTGTGAAACACTAAACTCGAAGAGATTTACCACTAAACACCAAATCACTTTTTGAAAACTTCTAGACACACGTTTCGCTAACCATGTTAACATGAACAGGAGATGATTTAATTTGTTTAGTTTAGATTAAGTTAGTTAAAAATTATCTCTTCGAGTTTAAAAATTTAGTACCAAACCTATAAATTGAAGTACAATGTTTGGATTTTTTAATCATAAACTTTCGATGAATAATGTCTGTTAATTGGGAGCCACTTTCGCATACCCTTTTTAGATCAACCTTTAATTTAGTTAAAAGTTTTCTATATAGGCCGAATATTGTCTTTGATCTGATCTAGTATTTGAGGCTTATTAAGGTAAACCATCTATTTAAGGTAACTCAGAAGAAAGCAGACCAAGGCGATGAGATCCGGTGATCTTGGGGGTCATTCAAAATCTTCAAATTTGAAGACTAATCAATTAAAGAAATGTTTCTTTAAAAGTGTTGTGTAATTTTTGTAGTATGGGCTGTAATACCATCGCACATAAATCAATTGACTGCTAATTGAGGCAAATAAAAATGTTCAAGTCCGACATTTACGCTTCTTCATTTTCAACAAAGGTCCAGTGGTTCTTTACGCGGAAACTACATACCACACTGTGATCTTCACATTATCGAGAATCACACTGAATTTTGTTTATTAATATATCCATTTTAATAAATAAAATAGAAATGGGCCTCATCGGACTACAATTTCTAGGCAAAATGTTCGTATCGTGTGCAAGATTTAAGGCGGGAAAATATGGGGATTGCGACTGTACTAACTGGATCTTGTATGGATGCACATGGAAATCTCGTTTTAAAATACTCAGTAGATACCGTTTTATTCCCATCTGAGCACAATGCAGCCGCATTGATATTCCAGGAGCTTGTCGAACATGTTCCCTTACAGGTTGTATGTTATCAGCTGATCTTGCTATTTGTGTTATACTTTATCTTTTAGCGTCACATACAAATCTACTCCACAAAAATTTAGCTCTAACTTTAACAATTCCCGGAACGTTTAGTTGAAATAATGCTTGAACTAAATAGACGAGCAAAGATTCTTGAGTAAAATATAATATACGTCATTGACTGGTCTATCAAATTAACTTTTTAAAATAAATATATATATATATATATATATATATATATATATATATATATATATATATATATATATATATATATATATATATATCTTTTTTGTTTCAACTTTTATGTGATCAAAATTTCACATTTTGTCTTATATCTGACAGTATCGGAAAACTTCCATCATTACGTTACATTCTGCTTACAAAGTAATAAGTAACGAGAATATTTTGTCCCATAAAACCTTTAAAACCATCTCCGTATATTTACTTAATCAAAATCATATTTACCCTGCGTATATTTTTCGCGTTAGAAAATGTAATTTTTCCTTTAAAAACTTTTCTAATATTCGAGCTCCGACTAAATCCCATAAAGGGGAAATGAGAACGAATCTATCTATACTGTATCGTTGCAATATAAATATTTAAAATGGCGAAGAGGGCGAAAAAGTAAACGCGAAATATCTCTCCATTTTCGTGCGAACTTTTATTATTAACTTGTCAACGTCCTAATCGGAATGTATGACTAAAATTTCAAAAATAAGGATCATAAAGGACACGAAACGATGCTGAATAAACACAAAACTCCAACAAAAATATTCATATTTTCCCGTATCGAGTGAAGTTAATAGTATTTTCGGAGCGTTGTTTTAAACACGACTTGTTGTTGGTAATAGAAATAAAACTGGTTTAGTAATAATGCTTTTACCGATAATTTCAATTATAGCAAATGTAGTTTTGCCTGTTGTTAAAATGAAGCCTGTATTCTAGAGTTTAATAAAAGTTTTTGCGATTTTAAAGTACTTGATTATTCACTGTTTAAAAAATTTATATCTGGAGATTACTCCTCGAATTATAGACCATTGTTTTCGATGACCCCAGTCTATCTTTGAACCAGTAATTCTATTCCTCTTCGGTACCACGATGAGGAGAAAAACTCGACGCAGCCGGTTTCTTCTTAAGTTCTAAATTATTTTATTCGCAAAAAGTGATCCATTGACCGAAATAAATGGTAATGGCCATAACCGAAATAAAAAGCTGGGTGAGGAAGAAGTTCAAAGTCCAGTCTGTTAATTTTTGAGGTGGTCCGGCATGAACTGTGTAGTTTTGAGGTATGTTGCGGTAGGAGCGCTCTTTTACAGTGGACCAAAGCTGGATATTTTTCGGCCAGAAGAGCGTGTACTCTCTCAAGTTGAACTGAGTACAGTTCTGAATTTATCGCCCTACCAGGGAATCATCAGAAATCATCATAAAGTGAATTATTACGACCTAATCTTCCCCTATCTTCAAAACTCATGACTTCCTCCCGGAATATTTTGAACCAGAGTTGAACTGTACGGATTGATGCAGTACCTTCCCACTCTAATTCGCAAATTTCACGAGCAGCGTCAGTCATTTTGAAGCTTTTTTAAAAATAATGTGTTAAAGTTGCCCTAGTTCCCGATTTATTTCATTCATTTTAACGTTTTTGTTAAAAGCTGTTTACTGAATATTTTGCAGTGAAATCACTTTATTACTAAAGAGGGAATGTTTATTTGTGGGAACAAAAATTTAAAATCCGACTTAATCGGATTAAACATCTGAGGAGTTAAATATAATTCTTTATGTATAAACGAAGAAAAAATCGCAAATTCTTTTGATACATCCTAGTATTCGCCTCTTCAGACTGAAAATTTTATTCCAAGCTCTTAATTTTATAGACATATGAAAATGAATTTCACCAAACGTTAAAAACAATCTTATCCATTTAAAAAGTAACATGATTTTTTAAAAATTAAATAAAAATCATTAAGATACTTAAAATAGCCACATTCATGTTATTAAACAAACAACATTTTGATTTGTTGATATTTCTGAGAGTTGGATTTCGCCAACAACGGTTTACACGCGGCTAAGAGGAGCTTAAACATACCGCCCACAGCTTCGAACTCCTGAAATGGAATGTGGCTCGAGTAAAGGTTACGATTTGTATATTAGACATATTTCAACAAGCAAAATTTCATTTCTGATAAAGTACTAACGGTAAAAACAGTAATGAGCGGTATGTGAACATATTTAATCCGCTATTTTTAAGTTTACCGGTACCGCATAAGTGTAAATAATATAGCCATAGAATAGCTGTAATACGAGTAATAATAAATAGATCATTTACACTGTGGTTTTAAAATTTTTTAATATATATATAATATATATATATATATATATATATATATATATATATATATATATATATATATATATATATATATATTTATAATATATATATAATATATATATATATATATATATATATATATATATATATATATATATATATATATATATATATATATATATATATACATATACATATATATATATATATATATATATATATATATATATATATATATATATATATATATATATATATATATTGAATAATTGAATCCTTTACATATTGATCCAGAATTGATCCTTTTACATAAAAAAGGAGCACAGGAAGATTTAAAGAACTACCGTCCAATAAGCCTCCTATCAGTGATGTACAAAGTTTTCACTAAGATAATTTCTAAAAGAATATTAAAAAAACTGAATGACGCACAACCAAGAGAACAAGCCGGATTCAGAAGTGGATTCAGTACAATGGATCACATCCAGGTTGTACAGCAGGTCATAGAAAGGTACAACGAATACACCATGCCACTGTGCTTGGCTTTTATCGACTACGAAAAAGCATTTGATTCCATCTCAAAGCATGCGATAATGGATGCACTGCTTAGCCAAGGTGTAGAGAGAGCCTATGTAAACCTATTAGAATCGATATATGATGGAGCTACAGCCACAATTCACCTTGATGATCTTGAAGTGGGAATTAATATAGAACGAGGTGTACGGCAGGGTGACGCAATATCGCCTATTCTTTTCTCTGCTGGACTTGAAGAAGTATTCCGTAAACTGGATTGGGAACAGGATGGGGTAAAGATCAATGGTGCAAACTTAAACCATCTTAGATTTGCAGATGATATTATTCTCATTTCACAAGACCCAGAGGAGCTGCAAAGACGCATACAAGAACTGCAAAGGGCTGGCGAACCATTTGGCTTGAAAATAAACCTGAAAAAGAGTCAGGTTATGTTCAATAACTTCGCTCAGGACAGAAGAATTTCAGTTTTAGGAAGGGATTTAGAGATTGTGGACAGCTTTGTATATCTTGGGCAGAGGATTTCCATGGAGGGGAATACCGCCCGGGGGGTGGAACGGCGTGTTAAATGTGGCTGGCAGGCATTTGGTAGGCTCAACATAGTGTTTAAGAGCAGACTCCCACTTTGCCTGAAAAAAAAAGTATTCGATCAGTGCGTTCTACCCGTTATGACATACGGAAGTGAAACCTGGACACTCACATCGCAATCAATACAAAAACTTCGGGTGGCACAGAGGGGAATGGAAAGATATATGCTTGGCATTACAAGACGAGACAGAAAGTCCTGCGCATGGATCAGGGAACAAACAAAAGTCTGTGACATCATTGGAAGAGTAAAACAGTTGAAATGGAGATGGGCAGGCCATATAGCGAGGCGATGGGACGACAGATGGACCAAGGCAATCCTGGAGTGGATACCGCTTGATCGCAAACGTCCGCGAAGAAGACCGAAAGCACGATGGATTGATGACATCGTTAAGTATATTGGACCCGAGTGGCAGAGGAAAGCCCAGGACCGTGAAGGTTGGAAGCATGCTGAAGAGGCCTTCATCCTGCAGTGGATCGATACGGGCTGATGATGATGATGATGATATATATATATATATATATATATATATATATATATATATATATATATATATATATACATATATATATATATATATATATATATATATATATATATATATATATATATATATATATATATATATATATATATATATAGGGGGTGTTTTCAAAATTGAGTCATTTATTTTAACATGTAGAACTCGTAACAATAAGTAATTTTACCAAAAATCATTTATATAAAAGTTGCAAAATAACAGAAACAAATATTGTTCAAAATTATCACCATTTGTTCGCTTAACACAAATTCTTGCTCGACGTACCCATGCGTCACTACACGCATGAAAAATAAAATCCCGGCGTCCACGAATAACATCGCAAGCATTTGCGAGGGGCTATTGCAGTTCTTCCGCAGTATTTATATCTCCATCGTGATAAATTAAATTTTTAAAAAGATAAAGAAAGGCCCAATAAGCATGCCATTTACTATGCCAGCCCAAACATTTATTGAAAATCTCTACTGAAAATGGGTTCTTTTCACAGTATGCGGATTTTCTACTGCAAAAAACGGCAAAAAACTCCATTTCTTGTAAATGTGACCTCGTCGATAGCCAAAATAAATTTGGTAATATTTTCATTTCTGTTGTACTGATGTAAAAGTCACTGACAAAATTCACCTCTTCTAGGATAATCTACGGGTTGTAACGCTTGTACCCATTTATAATGATACGGATAAAAGTGTTCTTGTCGTATAGTCTTCCACACTTTACTATTACGAACTTCAACTTGACCTGCTATAGATCTAGTAGTCGTTGTTGGCTCATTTTCTTCTTAGTCTTCCCCAGTATCAGCAGTAAACAAATACTTTACGTGTTTACAACGCAGTGGTTAACAATATCAAAAAGTCAAATCTGTTTTCAAATTTTGTAATTGTTAATAACTTCTTTATTTTGGAATTTTTATATAAATGATTTTTGGTTAAATGACTTATTTTTACGAACTCTGCAAACCTATTAAAATAATGACTCAGCTTTGAAAATACCATATATACACATATCACATGGTATATATATATATATATATATATATATATATATATATATATATATATATATATATATATATATATATATATATATTGTATAATATATTTCATAGGGGCTTTACTAATGCAAATGATTTGATATGAATACATAAATATAAAATAAAATAATAATTATTTGAAGTAAAATTAAAATTATTTTTATTTAGTTTTTATTTAGTTCGTTCCTTACAATTATGTTACATATTTTTTTCATTCATATAAATGGATTTAATGCACACCATTTTTTATGACTTATACGAGGTGTGTAAATATAGTAATGAGACTGGAGGCGTATCGTTCAATCTGACAACACTGTTGGCTTCACCATTGAAGAGGAAACAGACGGATATCTGATGTGTCTTCGGTACGAGTTTGAACTTCAGTACGAGTTTTTTGGTGGACCGTAGCAATTTTTGCCGAGAACTGAAGTTTTCTAGTGCGTTCTATAAACGAATGAAAATTTTGAGCAACGGTGCACTATTAGGTTTTGTTGTAGACTTGGGTATAGTGCGACGAAAACTTTTGCAAAACTTCAACAGGCAAGAACATTTTCCCTAGTCGTTTGATTTCTCGAAATTCAAATTTATTGTGGCCGCCCAGATCTCCTGATTTGACGGCTTTGGATTAATTTTTAAGATAAAGTTTTACATATCTTCACCCCAAACCGTACACCGATTCAGACAACATTAGTGCTGAAATCGCTGCATTAACAACAAATATGTTGACAAAAGTATGGAGAATGGGTTAAGCATGTCATAACATTGCATCGCTGCTAATGACTCATATTTGCTCGGCATAATTTTTAGAAGTTAATTAACGGAAAATTTAGAGACGCCATAAATATATTGGAGAAAAAGTATTTTTTCTTTGAAAGCTTATAAATAATTTGAATTTTAATCAAATTAATGAAAATTATGGCGCAAGTATCATAGTGGCACCCTGCGCCACCGTGTATACATTAAAAATTATCATTTCTGAGCCGAAAAACGAGTTTCCAAATCTAAGACTTGAAATTCTGTAATTGTGACAAAGGATATGTAATTGAACTATGCTCATAATGTGAAAATTATTCACCGTCTAATTTCTTAGAAAAATTATATGAAAAATTATATTTCCAACTGTTCTTATATACAGTCTCTTATGTTAAAATTATTTCCGCCACGCGTTTTTCTATTATTTTATTTATTAATCCTTCGGCTTTATAGAATAAAAAACATCATATGATAAGGTTTAATACTTGCAGAATGTTATTATATATTAATAATATCGGGTTACTGATATAATTATTCAAATTCAAGTCAAAGTTTTTTTTTCAACTTTCCATTAAACTTGAAGAGATTTACCACTAAAGACCAAATCACTTTTTTTGAACTTCTCGACGCACGTTTCGCTAACCATGTTAGCATCTTTAGGAGATGATTTAATCTAATCTTTAACTTTCCATTATTAATAACCAAACACTCGACCAATAGTCTGACAACGTCGCACAACTAACTGAGAAAAAAAAGAGAGAGTTATGGCTAAAAAAAGAGATTACTATGTGACATTTCTGAATTTGTAGCGTCAACATTCTCATACATATACACAATATACACAAATACATCTGCCACTCGCGTCTTATAATGCCATCAGTCCATATAATGCCAACTCCATTCTTCGCGGACATTTGCGATCAAGCGGTATCCACTCCAGGATTGTCCTGGTCCATCTGTCGTCCCATCGCCTCGCTATATAGCCTGTCCATCTCCATTTCAATTGCTTCACTCTTCCAATAATGTCACACACTTTCATTTGTTCCCTGATCCATGCGGGGCTTTCTGTCTCGTCTTGTAATGCCAAGCATACATCCTTCCATTCTCCTCTGTTCTACTCGAAGTTTTTCAATTGATTGCGATGCGAGTGTCCAGGTTTCACTTCCGTATGTCATAACTGGTACGATGCACTGATCGAAGACTTTTCTTTTCAGGCAAAGTGGGAGTCTGCTCTTAAACATTATGTTGAGCCTGCCAAATGCCTGTCAGCCACATTTAACACGCCGTTCCACCTCCAGGGCGGTATCGCCTCCATTGGAATCCTTTGCCCAAGATATCTAAAGGGGTCCACAATTGCCAAATCCCTTCCTAAAACTGAAATGCGTGTGTTCTGAGCGAATTTATTGAACATAACCTGACTCTTTTTCAGATTTATTTTTAAGCCAAATGGTTCGGCAGCCCTGTGCAGTTCTTGTAAGGTCTTTGCAGCTCCTCTGGGTCTTGTGAAAGGAGAACAATATCAGCTGTAAATCTAAGATGGTTTAAGTCTGAACCATTGATCTTTACACCATCCTGTTCCCAATCCAGTTTACGAAATACTTCTTCAAGGCAAGCCGAGAAAAGAATAGGCGATATTGCGTCATCCTAGAGTACACCTCGTTCTACATTAATTCCCACTTCAAGATCATTAAGGTAAATTGTCGAACCACGTGTCAATTATAACAAAGTCAATTCGTTACTTTTTATAAATAAATAATAATTTATTAATAATTATAA
Source organism: Cosmopolites sordidus (assembly GCA_031761425.1). Taxonomy (NCBI): domain Eukaryota; kingdom Metazoa; phylum Arthropoda; class Insecta; order Coleoptera; family Curculionidae; genus Cosmopolites; species Cosmopolites sordidus. Next base: position 556,768 of record JARFXV010000690.1, read on the forward strand.
ATTTTGTTTTAGTATTATAAATAAAAATTGTGAATTTCTGTAACTATTTTAGGTTTTAGGAAGACAAAAAAATATTATTGTTATTGTGACTCATAAGTATCGCTTGTACTTCCTTAAGACTAGTTCTTTAATTAGTTGTCTTCAAAAGCTAATTAAAATGAGCTTTTTTCTTTTTTTGGCTTTTTCGCCACGATCAAAAAATCAACTCAAAAAATATTAAAAATGTCTGTTATGTAAATAAAAAATCGCTGGGAAAAAACGTTAAAAGTATATTGTATTAATTTTAGAACATTTTTTATATCATTATAATTTTACTTTTAGTTAGTTATTTAGAGTTTTAAATCGTGGCGAAAAACCCAAAAAAAGAAAAAAATATATAACACGCCACAATCATTCAGACATTACTTAAAATGAACTTACTCAACATTTTATTCTGAACATTAGTCCAACATACAATTAACTTGCAATTATTCCAGATGAAATTTCCACTGCGTAGTATTAGAAAAATTCTTAGGGTTACCCCTTCATGCCAGAATTAGGGTAAATATGAAATCATATCATTCATACATAATCCTTCAAATATTACAAATATAAGACCCCCGTTACGTATGTTAAATACTTGCTAAACAAGATGTTGCCAAAATAGCAGCAATAGCAGTTTGATTGGATTTAAATGGAACACATTCGAATTTCGAGGAATTCGACGAAATAATTTAAGGACGTTTTAATACATTATTAAGAGTAAAAGGGTGAAAATATAATTAATATCTTGTGTCATAGATATTACATCTGAGTATTTGAATTATTTGATTCTGAACCATACATCAGTGTTCACCAGATTATAATTTCACAAAATTTTAATATTTTAATGAGAAATAAAACAGTAACCAGGATTTAATCATCTTTTAATATATTTAAGTTGCTAAAGGGTTGTTCAAAAAGTTCTCGGGCTGATATATTTAGACCAACAACGTTCCAACTTTTAATACCCTCAGTATGCCATTGCCCAACTCCACTGCCAAATATGCGGTTCTTTCAGCTTTAACCTCATTGCTTAAGCAAAATTTTCATACAGGGAGCTTTTTCAAGTTTGAGAAGATGAAGTGATCGCTGAATGCCAAATGCGATGAATGGGCGCATGTGGAAGCACCTCGAAACGTAGCTCATGGAGTTTTGCACTACCAATCCGAGACGTGTATACAGACGTATTATAATGGTAAAAAGAGGACTTTCTTTTTAACCAGATTATATGGTGGTTATGGGTGGTTGATCCAGTAGTGAAGCGTAATGTTGTCCCTAACAAAAAGTTCAGCAGAATTGTATATAAATAAGTCAAAACAATTTCTAGATATGTTCGGTCGACCGTTAACAAAATCAGTACCGATCGAGTGAAAGGCTTTTTCATATCCAAAACATCCAAACATATATAATGTATTGAATGTGATCTATCGAAATGTTTACAATGTCAGCAAGTTAGCTTTCTTTCAGTCATTGATTAATTATTACTGCATTCGGGGTTTTCCTGACGATTTTACTGATCTTAGCGATTTTTGAGCGTCCTGAGCGTTCATCATCTTCAGTGGATGTTTGAAAATGTTTAAATTCAGCAGTTTAATATTTTAACGTCGACAATAAAGAGGAAGAATGCTTTAAAGAGGAAACTAACTCAGCTTATATATATGTCGTGGTTAAATCCATCAAGGCAAAGGCCTTTTAACAGTTCGAACTTCTTTTTTTTAGAAAATATCAGAACTTGTTCTTCGCATCATGCGATCTAACGACACATACTTGACAAGTATCATAGTCTATTTATCTGAGGTAGCCGACACTTGATGAACATAGTTATGTCTAAATTTCCTCTATATGCGAAAATTGTATGATAATTGTTTCAACACACAATGTTGAAATAATGTTGAAATACACTGACATGTTACAATATCATAGTCATTTGATTTCATTTTTCGAAGACCCCTCGTATGCCACGAGAGATTGTAAACGCACAATATGTTTATGAAAATATTGAAGAATCAAATCAAAAGAACTATATAAATGAAGAACAATTCAAAAGAACAATATAAATAAACAACACGGTTATGTTATCAAATAAAAAGCCAAATATTTTATATTTAAATTATAATTACCTAAACTATAATTACCGTACACCGCTAATTTCGGCTTTATTGTAACATTTATTGTTACTGATGTAATCAAAATACATTTCAAAATCACAATAAGGTAAAGTTTGTGAAGTTCCATTTAAATCACCAGGTTCCACAAATATAAGTAAATAATATAAATAACAATAAAAAGTACACTAACACAAATAATTGTTGACAATTTATGACATAAAAGGTTATGTTTACATGTTTATGTCTCGACTCGCTAAGGGCCAATTCTACAATGCAAGAATATACCAGATATAATATACGGGCGTTTCAAATTTTATTCCAAGTATAGATTATACCTGATATATTATTACATTGTAGAACCGGCCTTATATATAAGACAATATATATGAAGGTATATATGCTTTAATATATGCTTTAAAGCGTGAGGATAGCACAGTGTGCAGGGCGCGTACCCAAATGTTAGAGATTGTCAGAAGGTTTTATTCCCAGTTATATGAAGATCAGAGCCAGTCAGGGACAGCAATACCCACGGAAGAACAATATATAATGCCAGATATCCTAGTGGAGGAAGTAACAAATGCTATAGAATTGATGAAGAACGGCAAGGCTCCAGGAAAGGATAGTGTAACTGTCGAAATGCTAAAAGCTGGTGGTCGGACGTTACATAAAACACTGGCAAAATTATACTCAAAATGCCTCAAAGAACAAAAAGTACCTGATTTATGGAAAAATGCAGAAGTAATCCTTTTACATTAAAAAGGAGCACAGGAAGATTTAAAGAACTACCGTCCAATAAGCCTCCTATCAGTGATGTACAAAGTTTTCACTAAGATAATTTCTAAAAGAATAATAAAAAAACTGAATGACGCACAACCAAGGGAACAAGCAGGATTCAGAAGTGGATTCAGTACAATGAATCACATCCAGGTTGTACAGCAGGACATAGAAAGGCACAACGAATACACCATGCCACTGTGCTTGGCTTTTATCGACTACGAAAAAGCATTTGATTCCATCTCAAAGCATGCGATAATGGATGCACTGCTTAGCCAAGGTGTAGAGAGAGCCTATGTAAACCTATTAGAATCGATATATGATGGAGCTACAGCCACAATTCACCTTGATGATCTTGAAGTGGGAATTAATATAGAACGAAGTGTACGGCAGGGTGACGCAATATCGCCTATTCTTTTCTAGGCTGGCCTTGAAGAAGTATTCCGTAAACTGGATTGGGAACAGGATGGTGTAAATATCAATGGTGCAAACTTAAACCATCTTAGATTTGCAGACGTTATTATTCTCATTTCACAAGACCCAGAGGAGCTGCAAAGACGCATACAAGAACTGCAAAGGGCTGGCGAACCATTTGGCTTGAAAATAAACCTGAAAAAGAGTCAGGTTATGTTCAATAACTTCGCTCAGGACAGAAGAATTTCAGTTTTAGGAAGGGATTTAGAGATTGTTGACAGCTTTGAATATCTTGGGCAGAGGATTTCAATGGAGGGGAATACCGCCCAGGAGGTGGAACGGCGTGTTAAATGTGACTGGCAGGCATTTGGTAGGCTCAACATAGTGTTTGAGAGCAGACTCCCACTTTGCCTGAAAAGAAAAGTATTCGATCAGTGCGTTCTACCCGTTATGACATACGGAAGTGAAACGTGGACACTCACATCGCAATCAATTCAAAAACTTCGGGTGGCACAGACGGGAATGGAAAGATGTATGCTTGGCATTACAAGACGAGACAGAAAGTCCTGCGCATGGATCAGGGAACAAACAAAAGTCTGTGACATCATTGAAAGAGTAAAACAATTGAAATGGAGATGGGCAGGCCATATAGCGAGGCGATGGGAGGACAGATGGACCAAGGCAATTCTGAAGTGGATACCGCTTGATCGCAAACGTCCGCGAAGAAGACCGAAAGCACGATGGATTGATGACATCGTTAGGTATATTGGACCCGAGTGGCAGAGGAAAGCCCAGGACCGTGAAGGTTGGAAGCATGCTGAAGAGGCCTTCATCCTGCAGTGGATCGATACGGGCTGATGATGATGATGATGATGATGATATAAGAAGGTATGCTAATCCTACAAAGGACGATGGGAAATGTGTCAAGCGGTGGCGCCATCTCACGTGTATCAAATGCATCAATTCAAACTTTTTACGGCGTGCCGACTTACATTAACAGTTTGGGGTTCAAATCCTAACCATTGTTTTTATTTTGTTCAAAAATTGTATTAAAACTATTCTGTTATTAATTTCTGATAATTATTAAGTTATATTATTTTTCAGTCTCTAGTGTTAAATAATTAGTAAAATAAAAAAAATATATATCATTCACCATACACATTTGTTTTTTAATTGAAAAAGCCTGCAAAAAATCGAATTATTATAATGCATATTATAATTATAATATTATAATTTATTCAGAAAAAATAAAAAAGACAGTAACATTAAAGAATCAATATACTTGTTAAAAAAAATAAATCAATTGAATATATTCATTTCCCAGCGGTTTTAGTCGAAGTTCGTATGTACGCACTTCGACAGCTGTAAACGACGATATTCTGATTATCTGGTTGTACTGTTATATATTTAGTTAAGAATATCGTTTACAGCTCTCAAAGCTCATTCATGCGAACATCAACTAAAACCCCTCAGAAATGAATATATTCAATTTATTGTTTTTCTTGACAACTATATTGCTTATTTAATGTTATTTATATTTTGCAAATAATTATAGAGTTATTGCATGCTTTTTCAATTAAAAACAAATGTGTATGATGAATAATGTTGAATGAAGATATTGAAAAAATAATTTGCAACTTAATAATTGTCAGAAATTAATAACAGAACAATTTTAATACTATTTTTGAATAAAAACAAATATAACAATACTGACGATTTAAACCCCAAACTGTCAAGTCGGCACGCAATAAAAAGTTTAAATTGATACCTTGGGTACGCTTGAGATGGCGCCACCGCTTGATAAATTTCCCATAGTCCTTTGCAGGTTTGGAATACCTTCTTATATATTATCTTACGATTCACGAGCGATTGATCGAATATTACTATATATTATTATTAACTCCAATTTCGAAATCATTAAATCAATGTAAGTTTCCCATTTTGCTTGAGGTAATTACGGTCATGATGAGGAGTATACATTATTAAATCATACAAATTAAAATAAAGGCGACATCCAAGCCTAGGTGTAAAGATTGACATGGACATTTAAATATTTCATTGTGGAATGTATATATCAGTTCAGAGTACAGTTTTCATCCATTTTGGGATTTTCAGAGTTTTTCTTAATACAGCTATTTTTTGTTAAATTTGTAATATCATATATTCCAATTTTATTACATAGTTTCAAACTTGTACTGCTATAGTATATTTATAAGTATTTAATTCGACATTTTACCGGGTCTAGAGCACGAGCTGGACATTTCGTTGAATTTTGCTAGTTTGAGAGTGGTTAATAAATTGAATTATTTGAATTGAATTGAGTGCAGTTTATGTACACTATTAATGTGCTATAGGTTTTAAAGAGGCATAAAAAACACGTGCCTGGAGTGCAGATCATCGAAAATCGATTACCTTAGACTTATGCAAACCAATTGTTCACATAACACGAAAGATCAGTTGGAATGCGAACTGTATACCATCGAATAAAGTAATTGAATGTTGCCACTGATATTTTGCCTGAGATGTAGAATATAATGGAGATATTAGAGATGCAGATTTTACATTGGCATATATGGTGGTCAGGAATTAGAAAACGTAATGACAAATAAACAACTCCAACTTTACGAGGTCCGGAGACTGGTGACTTAGCGTTCGAGCTAGCAATAATGTTGGTTTTTCCATTGAAGGGGAGACATGCCATTATTTGATCAACATCTCGTCTTCAGTGAGAGTATGTCCTCCCTAGAGTCACATGATGGTCCGTAGTAATTTTTTTCGTTAACGGAAGTTGTTTTCGTACGGGTTGGGATGTATTTTTCCTAACCGATTCACGCACACGTTCAATCTTGTTTGCACCTCTGTTTGACCTTGAACGACTCGTAAAGGGTAAATTTAGAGTGGATCCTGTAGTTTCAAACTTTTATATTATTTTTTTTATGAAATTTACACTTTGTGCCTTGTTTATGTCATGTAAGTTATACTCGGCTCTATAAAGACGACGAGCCGTAATAAGCGAACTGTTGTTTTGAAAATACGCGTGAACACAGAAAGCACGTTGTTGTCCGGTGAAACGTTCCATGGCAACTAATTTTCCCTGAACCAAGCTTCGATGTAAAGTTAATACGACCAACGCGTGCTGCTCTACATAGGAGCAAAGAAGTAATTAAATATAAACGAATTTCTGGACACCTGGTATTTTATATAATCAGATTTCCAGTTTCGAATGATTTAAAACATTATTTGTATATTCCAATTTAATGTTTACGTGTTTGAACATTGAACACGTGTTTGAACATTATAATTGACAGATGGTTTGTTGATGTGAGAGATCTTGACAGAGATGTTGATATCTTTTTAATAAATACACTAATATTAGGTTCCTATATGAATGAAATGTTTTTAAATTCTGAAATATTAATTCAAACACTTTAAATGCATTTAAGTGAATAATTCTGGCGGAAATAATCAAAGTCAAAGGAAAATCCCGGTAGCGCACTGTGACATAGTTGAAATAATTATTTTAGTTCAGTAATATTTGTTAACGTGTAGCGTCAGAGGGCTGACTGCATTTTCCGCTCCATACCTTGCCCTGTTAATTACCGACAACGCCTATACGGCCTTTTAAGTACAAAGCGCTAAAAGCGCAAAGCTAATTAACACTTGTTAATTAATATGCAGAATTTGTTACATCAAATTTGCTATATATTCCGTTCACAGCGCAGCGCTTAATTTGTTAATATGACTGTCTAACTGCAATCTGCGTTTATTGAGTAGTAAAGAACTCTTGAACCCTTGTACTTGAATCGACGTGTTGTTGTTTGGATTTTATTTTCTGTTAGTTAACCTGTTGTAGAGTATCAGTCGAAATTGTTTATATCTCATTTACCAGAAAGATATTTTACTTTTTATTTAAAATTTACCATAATCCTTGAGATAAATATTTTTCTTGATAAAAAAAAATATTGATATGTCACAAACAAAATATAGACATAATTATGAATATTAAATGTTATTTATTAAAGAAATATTTTTTACATTTTTGACGACTAAAATGCGATTCAATACTATGAAAATCTTCAACGTAACCCATCATAACTCTAAATTTAATAAACGTACATCCAGATGAGTAATTTAGTTTCAAACCCAGATACATAAAAAAAAACCAAATTTTACAGGAACGCAAAAAACTTATGGAGGTCGTTGATGAAGGGATAGAATTCTCATTCGTAATTACAGCTATTTAATGATAATATAAAAAGGTTTATTGTTTTTTTTTAACTTTAGATCTATCTGGTTTTGAAAATAAATTGATGATGTATCTGATGTATTTTTTGATCATAAACAAGAAGTGCAGATAATAGAAAATATGTATTTATAATAAAAAGTAACCTTATTTTTAATCTTAATTATTATTTTAAACAACTGAATGGGTAATTTTATGAGCATATTCACATTGTTCTTCAGAGAGGTTCCTTTCTTGATTCACATTTTCTTTTTTAACATCTTGGTTCAAGAATTTGGTCTTCACCCTCTATGTTCTCCTCTTGATTCCTTTCTTCTACATTATCTGAGATTGCGCTCACAAGTATGATACAAATTACAAACTTCTCCAAATTTCGCTGAAATGTTTTGCCAATAATGTTGAAACATCTCGTAATTTTAAGAGGAAAACTTTTACGCCAACAGGAATAGATTTCAGAATTTCGAGATCCTTAATTTTTTTGCCTTCTTGCAAACAGATTTATAACTTCCTATATCAATTTTATAGTGCATCTCGCCCTTAACAAAAATGTTGCCGATTTGGGTGTCATTCTGGAATATAAACCTTATGCAAGGTTTTTTTCAATTTTTTTCAATTTGTGCGAAAATGTTTTCTTGTGCAAAAACAGGAAAAAATGTGTTCTATACTCTTGATGTTCTGAGGGGCATTTTTCAAAAACCATACACTTTCCAACATTCCTATCATATAAACATTTTTTATTTTCAGTTCCATGTCCATCTGAAGTCATGCGAATCACTTTAATAGTTTCCGGAATATTAATATTGTATAGACAGTGATATACTGCAGATCAAATTTCGTTGGGTCATTATGTTATGTTTCATTCCATTAATTGGTAAATAAATTTTCTTCTGTTTGCTTACATTTTGAGTTACCGACGACTATGGTGAGGTTATATTTGTATAGCTTTCTAGAGTAATAAGCACTTAGATCTTGGATCCGAGGTAGAACTTGATTCTTCTGGCAATCAAATGATATTAGATTATCTCTTTTTTTGTCCTTTATAAACAAATAATATGCTTGCGCCTTTAATTTATGGTATCTCTTTCAGCCATCAGCCATCAACATTTCTTTACTTTTTGGTTCTTTCTCAGTTTTTATTCTTTCATTGACGGAAATGCAAGTTGAACGAACATTCATCTGTTCTTCGGCTTCCAAAACCTATATTGAACACTGTCCGGAATACATATCTATAACATGACGGTTTAATTTTCAGAGACTGATCAACAACCTGTGCATCATATATTCTCCACATTTTGTTTATGTTAAGATCAGAATTAAAATATAAGCAGTTGCGAGTTTTACTTCTACAATAATGATTGTCTATTACTTTAAATTTTTTAATAAAATTTACAATGGAGTTTCTTTAATTTTCATATATTTTCAGTTTTTGATCACCACCTCGGCGCTCAGTAAGCATTTCACCAGTTCAGACGTGTCGGGAACAATAGCTGCAATTCTATTTTTAGATAGCCGCAGAGTATCCGGAAATGCCTTTTGATGAACACGAACTTTGTTCTTTACTTTTGTGAAAATGAAATATTTCAGTCATGGTTTCGGTTCTTTCTTATTATTAATAATCCTTGTTTAATCGAGCTTGTAGCATCTGTATACTTCAGTAAAAATAAATCTTGTCTTGCCTTTAACTCTGAAATTTGTCCAACTAGTGTAAAATTTCTTATGAAAAATTAACTGGTTATCTCTTGTTACTTATCTGCAAAGATACGCTGATCCTTTTTTGCAATGTAGGCATGAGATACTCTTTAGTGAAACAGGGAAGCCATACCTATAAATACAAAGCTTTGTAGCTTCAAATATCGCAAATATGTTAGATAGTTACACTAAATCCTGGCTAATTGCCATATATGGCGCTGAAACCACAAATAAGAGAAAGGAAGAATTTAATATCCACACTATTTACTAGATAGCACTCCGAACCGAGGCCGTATAATGATAAAAATGTGCAAGGCGGTAATAATGATGCTGTAAAACTAGAAATGTAAAAAATAAGTCGAGAACTGAACATACCTTTGCTTTCTTCCCCATAAATCTTCATTTCTCTTTTTCTTGCGCTAATTCTTAACATTTTCAGAAGGATTAATTTCCATTACGTCAACCAAAACTTCACCAAAGCACTCGAAATATCAATTTAAACTACCTTTTTAACCTTACCAGACAGACCTTTTTAACCTTACAAAATCCGGCAAAATCTCGATTATACAAAAAGTTGTATGTATCTAGGTTTGAAACTAAATGACTTATATGATGTTGAGATATCATAACTGTATATTGCTTACACATGTATTCAACTGATATGTGAGTTTCAAACCAAATACGAAGGAAATACACATTTAACCATGCAAAAAAAATTATTATATTAATGTGTTTACGTTCTCCAAACTTGTCATGAAAGTAAGCGAACTTTGAAAAAAACCCATCGCAAAATTATTAATATTTTGGTATTGTTGTTAACTCCATAACTTAATTTTAGGTAATGTCTGAATGATTTCGGCGTGTTCATATATTTTTTTTCTTTATATGGGTTTTTCGCCAGGATCTAAAACTCAAAAAATTAAAAAAAAACAGAATACAATAAGAATACAAAATACAGAAGATTAAAAGAAACCGCTACAAATAATTTAAATAAAAATAAATGTATGGCTATGCCGTCGGTAGATTTAAAGTCAATATGGTTCCCGATTCTAAAGAATACAATTAAAAACATTTAAGAATTTCAATAAACAATTACAATCACACGGTAAACCTCACCTATATATATTTTTTTGTCATTAAAAACTAATTGTCAATGTATGTATTATTGACATACACAAAAAATATATTTACTTTCTATCTTTTCATAATTTATTGAAATTAATATACTTTATTTTTAGATTCGTTTTGAAAACGGGAGAATATTTCCCGAAGCCTTAACATTAAAAGTTTGTATATTTTTTTGAACAGTTTTATGTTTTTAAAATTTTGTTCGTTAGGCAAATTTATTACAAAACAGAATCACTGAAATATTTGTCTCCGTTCGGTTTTTGGTTTTTGGTTTTTACCCAGTGACTATTTACATAAGAACAGATATTTTTGATATTTTTTGAGTTTTAGATCGTGGCGAAAAACCCAAATAAAGAAAAAATTATTTAATTCTAGGTCTTTTTTGACTATTTTTAATATGTATTTATGAAAAAGGTAATACAAACTCAATCTCCCCTCACTGTCTATACACTTTCCGCACCTTTCAGGTAATTGTCGAATCCCAGATCGAAAAAAACTTTGTGATTTTACTGTGATAAAATCATTGGGACTTTTTTCGGCATCCTCAAGACATGTGAAGTAGCTATCAACCAGGTGATGTAAGAGTTCGAAGTTACAAAAATCCGAAGAGGCCAAGTCTGAAGAATACGTCGAGTGTGATAAAATCTCCCAGCCTAACTCGCTGGTCGTTTCCAAAGTCATTTTTGCTGAATGTGGCCGTGCTTGATCCTGAAGCAAAATGTCTTCCAATCTTCCCTTTTCAGTTAGGGCCTTTTTATTCTGGGTGTCACTAACACGAATCAGTTGCTACAGAGTAGCAACTTCAGCCAGTGCTTCACTCTTTGACCAGATTGGAGCAACTTATAAAGCTCGGTACCCTAATTAATGTTTTTTGCCTGTTTGGATTATCAATATTACTTGGATACTCTTACTCAGGAAATTTTCTTGAATCTCGAGAGCAATGACACAACAACATCAAAGGTCTACTCTTTTTTTTTATAGAGGATCTAACAATCCTCTTTTTGAATTGGTTTGAGATGTTATTTTAAGTTCATGTCCTAGCTCCAGCGGGGTATGCTAAGAATTTTCTTTCAGCAGTGCTTCCAATTCTTCAATCTCAAAACTTCAAAATTTCTACTTTGGAATTACTGAAATTACTTCTTGTAAGCACTTCTAATCAGCATTACCTCCCAAAGTTGCACACATCATAGCCTATGCTACAACGGTAATTTTTTCAGATGAACGGCGAAAATAAGACAATATCTCAAAAATTGCTTTTCGAACATCATGTCTTCAGCTGATTTTTTCAGTTAGGTAGAAAAGTTAAGTAAATTTTTCAGTTAGGTACACAATGACCTTCGAACCTCAATAGTTCAAGAATTAATCCAGGCAATAAATCAGAAACACCATCAAATATTGGAAATACATATTATCAGCGATATAAAACTATTAGACCGAGAGAAGAACTACAAAAGATTGAAGAAGGAATGGCTTAATAGACTTTAAATAAGATGCCCTAGGTTTTCTCGTCGGAGAAACCTCATCAGGACATATGCGATGCTGCTTTATTAATCCCTCAGTTAACAAAACTCACCAAATTTTGATTATTCTTAAATGAATTAAAAAACAAACTACATATCATGTAAGTCAGTTTTTCTTTGAACAGACTATATACGATATTAAATATTGGGTTGTTCTATAAATTCCCACCGTTTTTCTTATTAAAAAGTTTTATTGAAAAAAAATAGCAATTATAACAACAAATTAATCAGCGATGCATAATCAGAGAGCATCAGTACTCTCAACTAATTAACTGATTCCGTTTCGCCAGAAATGGCCGGACCTGGACTGGAAGAAGTTATTAAGCCAGTTTTTGAGACCCTCATCGTTGGCGCAGGTTAAGCCCCTTATTTGGTTGGATATGGTTGGCCTCTCAGCATAAGAGGTGACAATCGGCGAATGCGGAAGAACCACCCATTAGGAATCATTCAGGGCTTCCTTAGCGAGGTTTGCAGTGTGGTCGTGGAGCAAGATTATTTGGCCTTTTGGATAGGATCGTTTCAATTGAATAACCTTATTTACACGGTGTAGCTGAGCGAGGTAGTCGTCGTAGTTGTCGACCTTTTTGTTCTTCTCCAGCATTTACAAAGTACAGAGTTTCTCAGTACACCAGAGAGAGAGATCCTCCCAGTTGTATGGTATGTAGATATACTAGGCTAATTAAAAAATTCGCGGATCCGAAATGATAAAACAAATTTACGGTTGAAAAAATAACTTTATTGTTGCGTATATTTTCTCTTAAGCTCGGTATATTTTATCCAGCGGTTCTTCAGTTAATTTATTCTATCTCTGAAGTCCTTCAAAATACTCATCTTCTGCTGCTATAACTTCTTCATTTGATGAAAAACGCTTGCCACGTAGGCCTTATAGATCGGAGTGTTTCAATTGAATAACCTTATTTACATGGTGCAGGTGAGCTGTCGTAGTATACACAACAGAGAGATCCACCCAATCCCACCAAACGCAGATAATCTTCTCAGGATGGAGATCTTGCTCAACGCTTGGATTTAGTGTGTCTTTTTTAATAACCCATTCTGTACAAGAATCTTAGCTTGTGGCCGCATGTTGCTCAATGTCGCCCGCGATTTTGATGGGCATTGTTGTCGCGATTTTCATTTTTATGGTCGGTTATTTTGTGTGGAAAAGAAACTCCGAGTTTTTGATTGAATCCCATAAATTCAAGGTCTTTAAAAGATTCTCGCAAAACCGCTGTCCATCTTTCAGCCCATTGTCGGCATGTTTGAGGACCGTTCACCTTTAAAAGCACTTTCAGATGGTCCTCGTCTAAGTCGGAATGTCGACCAGAGCGGGCCGTGTCATCCAGGTCGAAGTTGTTATTTTTGAACTTGGCAAATCAATCTAGAGTAAGCCAATCAGCAATAGTGTCCTCTCTATATACCGCGCAAATGTCTCGAACTGCTTTTGTAGCTTTTTGACCACGACGAAAGGCGAAATATAGCAAGTGTCGAAAATGAAGCCTTTTGTTACCTGGAATTTCCAGTTCAAAAACCTGAAAGCCACTTAAAATTACGTTTTTCAGAAAAATTATGCCAATAATTTTGTAGAGTAAAAAAATGTTACACACTTAGTTAAATACAATAAAAATGAAAGTATAAACAAACGAATTATAAAAAACGGCAAGAACTTATGGAATAACCCATTATATAAAAAATTGACGTGATAAAATGTACAATATGATATTAATATATGAACGTTCCATCTGTAGAATATAATTTAGATTGTTTCTTACAACCTAATAAAAGCGTAATCCCTTGTGCTTGAGCGAATAATCGAGAACGGGTCTGTTAAACAGTCGGTTTTTCATGCGACAATTTCGAATCGGAGGCCGAACGGAAGCGAATCAGTACCGTAAATAACGGAAATGGGATGGTCCGGGTCCCCGTCGAATAGCCAAAGGGCCAAGCCCAAAATTTCGAACGACCTCGTTCTCCCGAGACCCTTCCTGTGTTTTTCTTCCACCGCTATCGCGATTTAATACGAAAATTATATGGTCGATGCTTTACGACGCCATGCGGTAAAGGAAGAATGAGATTTTTTTGTGTACAGTGCGGCATAGGTAAGAGATAATTTTCTTTTTCTTTCTCGAAGAAGGTATATTAAAACTTGTACAGAAGAAAAATGGTCGTTATTAAATCAGGTAAACAGATTTGTGAATAGGGGTGGCCGTCCTTTTTTTTTGGCAAAATTGTTGCTTTAGTATATCAAAATGGTTTAGGAAATGGCACCTGCTTAATATTATGTCAGATAACTGGTTTAGAGAGCACTGATTATATGTATATCGTTTTTATCTATAATGGTGAACAAAAAAAAGTGCAACAACCCTTGAAGTATTCCGTAAACTAGATTGGGAACAAGATGGTGTAAAGATCAATAGTGTAAACTTAAATTAGATTAGCATATGATATCGTTCTCTTTTCACAAGACCCAGAGGGGCTGCAAAAATGCATACAAGAGCTGCAAATGGCTGGCGAACCATTTGGCTTGAAAATAAACCTGAAAAAGAGTCAGATTATGTTCAATAAATTCGCTTAGAACACACAAATTTCAGTTTTAGGAAGGATTTGGAGATTGTGGACCACTTTATATATCTTGGTCAGATGATTTCAATGGAGGGGGATACCTCCCGGGAGGTGGAACGATGTGTTAAATGTGACTGGCAGGTATTTAGCAAGCTCAACATAGTGTTTAAGAGCAGACTCCCACTTTGCCTGAAAAGAAAAGTCTTCAATCAGTGCGTCCTACCCGTTATGACATACAGAAGTGAAACCTGGACACTCATATCGCAATCAATTCAAAAATTTCGGTTAGCACAGAGGGGAATGAAAGATGTATGCTTGGCATTACAAGACGAGACAGAAGACCCTGCCTATAGATCAGGGAACAAAGGAAGGTCTGTGATATAATTGGAAGAGTAAAGCAATTGAAATGGAGATGGGCAGGCCATATAGCGAGCGATGGGACGACAGATGGACCAAGATCATCCTGGAATGGATACCGCTTGATCGCAAATGCCCGCGAAGAAGACCGAAAACACGATGGAGTGATGACATCGTTAAGTATATTGGACCCGAGTAGTAGAGGAGAACCCAGGCCCGTGATAGTTGGAAGCATGCTGAAGAGGAATAGAGTCTTCTTGGAATAGTAGTCTATTAGACTTAGAATAGAGTCTATTAACTTCTAACAGGTTTCCCCCAACATATTTGTGTTTGATGTTTTTTTATTCGCAATGCCTTTTTTTAAATGTTGCCAAAGATTTTCTATTAAATTTAAACTTTCACTACCTGGTTTCACTACTTTCGCGGTATGTTTCGTATCGTTATCCTGTTGGTAGATCCAGCTTAGCGGCATATTCATTTCGGCATAAGAAAGCATAATTTTTTCTAATATTTCCATGTAGGTTTCTTTGGTCATGCTATATTTGATCCAATATAGTGGACCTACACCATTATAGGAAAATCAATCCCAGAGATTAATATTTCCTCCTCCATGCTTTACTGTTCCTAATGTATTTCTCGGATTTAGTTGTTCATTCTTATATCGCCTAACGTACCGTTTCCCATCTGATCCAAAAAGATTTACTTTTGTTTCATCACTAAATAAAATATTTTTCCAATTAGGACTGTAGTTTTCGTTTAAGTTAAATCAGGCAAAACTTCATCTATGCTGAATATTTCTTTTAATTAAATGTGGTAGTTTTCTTGCAACTCATCCATGAAAATCCATCTCTACTAATAGTCTACGAATTGTCCGTGTACTGATTTGTAGATCCATTTTTCGTTTAATGTCAAACGAAGTGGAAAATGGGTGTTTGCTCGCCTCTCGTATAATACATTTATCCAATCTTTTGCTTGTTTTTCTTGGGCGACCTCTGGTTTCTGGTGATATCTTTGTTAATTTTTACTACTTTAAAACTTGAGCAATAACGCATTCAGATCGGTTTAGTAGGTGAGAAATAAATTTATAAGTTTTGTTTTGACTCCGTAACTGCAATTTTAGACGTCTCTCTTCTGGAGTACAATGCTTTGCGCGACCCATAGTAACATTTATAACTGAATGGATGCATGGACAATGTATACCAAAGATATTAAAATATTTTTATTAAAATATTGATTCATACATATACCTTTATTCATCTACTTTGAAGGAATCATCTACCATTTATACTTGACCAGCAGATCTCACCTAAGTGAATACAACTAAAATCCAACTCACTCTGAAATATAAGGACTGTAAGTTCGTGTTCAATAAAATGGTATATGTTCATAGCGTTAAACAACATGAAACAGTCATGTTTACTTACATTGGTTCACAAATTAATCGCTTACTAGGCAAACAATAATATAGTGACTGTCAACAAATAATTTGTATTTAAGTTTATTTAAAAGATATGATTAATTTTTTGCTTTTTATATCGTATTCAAATATTGTATAGCTCTTATTAAAATTTTGAATGGAGTTATCTCACCATTATTGCATTTATCTCTTAAGTCATTTGTTGTAATTTTATTTTTCAATTCAGTTTCAACAAAGCTATCCAAGGGTGCCAAATCGCAAGATCTATGTGACCAATTTTAATCGTAATTATCACCAGCAATGTCAGTGGCCTTTTAATACTTTTAAAACCCGTTTAATAGTTTATTAAAAAGGTTTTAAATCATTTTGTTGAAACAATATTGTACCTATCTTATGCTTATAACAAACTTTAGTAAAAACTTTCGCTTAAATTCATATTTCAAAAAATTGGGTATCAACTTTATCTTCGACAAAGTACATTTGCTTGTGTATCCCTTTAAATGAACATACGCCTCGTCACTGAGAGAATTTTGGTTGAATATCCAGCTAATTTTTCCTTCGTCCGTTTTATAAAATTACCACGTTGACGATAGCCACAAGGCATTAATTGTCATGCAACAATATTTAGGTCAAAAACGCCACATAATACATGGTGGCGTAAAAGAAGGTTTCCAATTTTAGGTTAAAATATCTCAGTTTTGTTTTAATATTATTTCTGGTTTTTATTCTTTCGGTTAAGTTAAAAACTAAGCAGAAAATAAAGCGATGGTCCTACAGTGTGTTTTATATACATACAATGCAAAGCCTAGTTCGTGTAAGAGCTTAATCCTCATGATTTCCAACTGTGATCAGTATAGTTCCAGCAATGGCATGCTGTTGTAAATGAGCTGATATTGATATATCTGGGTTTTTTTCATCATTTCTCCCGAACCATATATTTCTTACGTTTTTAATAAAACATATCAGTGGCAGCTCGTGAGGGAGGGTGTTGGGGTGCCGCCTTTACAGCATTTATCACAGTAAACAATTTTTCAGAGCAAAACACCATATTTTATTTCCGTTCAGTTTCTTTCCTTTAACTCGTTTTTAAATATTATTAAAAATTAAAATCTCCAAATGTAGAAGAACGTCTTTCGACCCACCACACCAAATAATGCGAATAAAATTCCATCCCCTCCACCTCCAGCGACCGTACGCAACGTCCATTACGCAATTTTATTGTGTAAACGTTTTGTATTTATACCCATTTCTACATCGAAAATATTTATTTTTGACGAAGCTTCAGTGCTAGCAAAACGCATTAAACATTAATACAATAAGGTGGATATTTTGACCAAAAAGTTTTGCATTAACCATTTGTGTTGAATTTCCATCAATTAGAAGCCAACATAATCCTAAAATAATGTAGAACAAATTATGCGCTATCGTATTTATAAATGTAACTATTCAATTTCTCAAATGCCAAAATGAAAAAAAAGGCGGTTTCCAAATATGAATTAGATTTATAGTCACACAAACTTCTTGAAAGATCCATGAGTATAAACGCAAACAAATAGCTGTCACCTACCAACCAAAGCATTCAAAACAGGTATAATCAGTCTCAATATTTTTTAATTTCAGTAATAAATGAAAATAATTACTCACAATCGTCTTTCATAAATAGTTCTGTCCTAATATTAATAAAATATAGATGCAAATTAATTTGAATCGAAGCTTAAAACTTATGTTCTTCCAGAAATGGTCAAAATTTAACAACAAAGAATATCAAACGATATGATGACCGAGTAATGGAGAGGTCGCTACGTCCGCATGACCGATGATCGCCTTATATGTAAACTAACGGACTTTAGATCTTGTTCAGACAGTTTATAGCAGTTGGAGGCATGTCTCGCGAACCATTTGAACTTCTTGTTGGCGTTTTAAGGCGACATTCGTAACGTATTCTATTGAATTTGGCAACAGTCTGTGTGCTCAGGGCAGCAAAAAATAATTGATTGATTATGTTTGCACTGTAACGAGATGTGAATAACTTTAAGCCACAAATCCTTAAAGGCTATAGTACATTAAAGGAAACATTTTTACATCTCGTTTCGTCGTTTATTTCTCAATTTCAATTTAAAATTTTATGAAGTATTTGTTGTTTTTGCAGCATATTTCTGTTATTCCGTTTCGTTTTTCTAATTCTGATATGTTTAGTTCAAGGACATATTTTATGGAGACGATACGCAATGACATGTATCTAATAATACATATAATCTTATTTTGGATTTACCCCTAATTGATATTAAAATTTGGAATATTTTAAAGTATACTGAACGATATTAGTTTCAAATACGAATACGGATGATATTTTTTCCCTAAAGCTGGGTCCATAGCAATAAAATTTTGCGTATGTGTTGAATTTACCGGAATAATTTGTTTGAATTATCTGGTGGATAACTGATGGTTCGTGTGCGTGCTGTGCGGCGACAATATTTGTGTGTAACTTTGTGTGTCAGTGCGTCTAGACTGCTACGGCAGGCACACCACATACAACACATACAGCCCGCACAACGCAAATTTGTATTGATGTGGATCCAGCTTAAGGAGATCGAAAATATGTTCCTGCTCGTTTAAATAAAAGGCTGCTTGATAAGTTCTCGACTTGATATAAAGATAGAGCAAATATGAGCAAGTATGGTTCGTTAGATGGCGTGTAGTGAGGTTTTAGACATGTGCTGTGAAAAATTGATAAAATTGAAGTTCAAGGTGTTATAAAGTAATTACTTAGGTAGCTGACACTTGATGGCAATTAATCTACATAAATAAAAAATGTAAATGTTCGTTTGTTCAAAATACTATATCTCCGAAAGTTCTTCACCGAGTGCTTTGAAATTTTGATGCAAAGTTGCATTCGAATACGCGCGTGGTTTTATATACCTATTATATAAATGTCACAGCTATTAAAGATCAGTACATGCTTTTTGTGTAAAACAGCGGCGTCTGTTGGACGTAAAAGCAACACACCCTATAATAAATATTTTACGGCAATGGGAGCGTCTTCTGTTGATGGCGCATACGCAATACTAAACATCGCTAATACCCACAGCATGCTTCTTGACTGCTGCTGTCACTTAACATTTTCAATGTTTCCGATTGCATTGTTAAATTGAATTTTCATAGATTTCGATTTATTTTTATTTTGATTTAATTATTTAACCAGACTGAACCTCAGCAAAGCGTGGTATAGCTAGTTTTAAATACAAGAACTAAGACTTATGTCTAAATTTTCACTATATTAGAAATATATTTTGGAAAATACGTTCGGCCAAAACTAATACCAAAATTATCCTTAAGACCTTGCACGGCAAAGCACGCTACCATCGAATTGTTGTTATTCCGAACTTCGAACTTCATAGTCGAATTGCCTACTTATCTAAGCGTCAGAACTACTTGGATGAGGTGCATTATAACCTGTTGTGTGAGCGGGATTATTTATTTTTTCCTCTACCCTGAAAATAGTGGAGAAAACTCTCAGTCGACACCCAGCAATGTCTTATCTCTTGGTGTTTAGACTCATCCAGATTACCGACATTCGCTCTTATACCAAGGTAAGGGAGACCTATCATCCGCAGTTAACACATGATACCACTCCAATTATTGGGATTCCACAAAATACAAATCTATCTGCATATATATATATATATATATATATATATATATATATATATATATATATATATATATATATATATATATATATATTAGAATTACTAGATACTCCGAGGCCTCAATCTGGGTTCAAGGTTTTTTTTCTGGGAAGGAGGGAGTAGGAGTTCTGGGGAGTAGGCAAATTGTGGTCTCGGAGTAAATCAACTAGATTATCTTAATAATGGCTTGAATGTGCAAGCCGAAATGTCGAAATTTTACAAATATAAAACGCGGTACTACCCCCGACCGCGGAAGCTTCTCCGATATATATATATATATATATATATATATATATATATATATATATATATATATATATATATATATATATATATATATATATATAATATATATATATATATATATATATATATATATATATATATATATATATATATATATATATATATATATATATATATGAGGGAGCAGCAGCTTTGAAGAATCACACTATTCTGTTAAAAAATATCTAAACCAGCCTTGTCGATGAAAATAATCAACTAATCAACTATCCTGATTAATCACAACACCTCGATGCAATTTTTACTATTTTTTCTTCTTGTATTGCTTGTGATTGAATACTTTTTCCGTTATTTTACTGGAAGAAAAAGTATTCCAAATATTTGTTTGCAGAAGATGAGCATGAGTTTGAAACCAAAATGTGTGTCACAAATATTACAGCCCACTGTGCAGTAAACTCAATAATATATTGCTTTCAAAGTTTGAGTGTATGAGTGTGAGAATGTTTGAGTGTGTAGCTGAACAACCTTTAGGGGCGTCATATTTTTTATTTGTTGGTTCTTTACAGATGAT